>CM040243.1:17577004-17977004 GCA_022545495.1 Chrysanthemum lavandulifolium
GACAAGCCATCTTCTACCACCGATTGTTCAAGTGCAATTCTGCTACAAGCGATGATAGTACTTTCTTTGGACCTTATCCAAAGCCACTATATCCTAATGAGGAGTATCCACATGATCTGATATGCTGAATTAAACAAGAAGCGAGTTAAGAATTGAACCCTTTCACGAACATGGGTTCTTTGCAGGATCTCTTCACAAAAGAAGCAATCATAAAGATACGCAAAATTGCTTGTTTGCTTGTTTTCTATCTCAAAAGGAGCCCAAGAGAATAGAAGAAGCTATAACGAGAAGAAGGATGGGTAGAATCAATGCAAGAGGAGCTTCTTGAGTTCAAACTTCAAGAAGTTTGGACATTGGTTGATCTTCGAATGGGAAGAGGGCTATTGGAACTAAATGGGTATTCGAAACAAAAGGGATGAAAGAGGAATTGTAGTGAGGAACAAGTCAAGATTGGTTGCTCAAGGATACACACAAAGCGAAGGTTTGGACTATGATGAAATATTTGCACCGGTTGCAAGGATAGAAGCTATTAGATTGTTTTGGCTTATGCTTCATTCAAGAATTTTGTTGTGTATCGGATGGATGTTAAAAGTGCATTTTATATGGCACTATTGATGAGGAGGTATATGTTTGTCAACCTCCGGTTTTGAAGATCCGATCATCGACAAGGTTTACTGAGGTGAGGAAGGCTATGTATGGGCTGCATCGGGCTCTAGGGCATGGTATGAATGCCTATCTACTTATTTGATGGACAATGGGTTTAAGAGAGGATGATTGACAAAACTTTGTTCATTAAAAGCACAAAGATGATATTTTACTTGTTCGGGGTTTATGTCGATGACATCATCTTTGGGTCTACAAACAAGGAGCTATCACAGAGATTTTGAGAAACTTATGCATGATAAGTTTCAGATGAGTTCTATGGGAGAACTCACTTTCTTTTTGGGGCTACAGGTTCAACAAAGGACTGATGGTATTTTCATTAGTCAAGACAAGTATGTAGCAGATGTGTTGAAGAAATTTGGGTTTCAAGATGTCAAAAGTGCTAGTACACCTATGGAGACTCAGAAACCTATACTACCTGATGATGGGAGTCCCAAAGTTGATCTGAAGTTGTATAGATCCATGATTGGATCTTTGATGTATCTGACTGCATCTAGGCCAGATATTATGTTCTCGATATGTGTGTGCAAGATTTCAAGTAACACCCAATACATCACACATGAATCTTTGTTAAGAGGATCTTTAGGTATTTGAAAGGTCATCCTAAATTAGGCCTTTGGTACTCTAAGGATTCTCCTTTTGATTTGGTGGCCTACAGCGGCGGTGACTATCTTGGAGCTAGTGCGGATAGGAAGTCTACTCTTGGAGGATGTCGGTTCTTGGGAAGCAGATTAATTTCTTGGCGGTGTAAAAGCAAACTATTGTGGCAAATTCTACAACTAAGGTGAATATGTGGCTTTGCTAGTTCTTTGTGGTCAAGTTCTATGGATTCGAGAATCAATTCTTGGATTTTGGGTATAATTTTATGCATACTAAGATTTACATTGATAATAACGATTACAATTTGCATTATCAAAATCTGTTTTACATTCTAGAACTAAACATATTGAGATAAGACATCATTTTATTAGAGATTGTAATGAAAAAGGTTGATTCAAATGGTAAAAATCCATACTGATTTCAATGTTGCCGATCTTCTCACAAAAGCTTTTGATGTGGGGAGGTTTCAGTATCTTGTTGTTAGTATTGGAATGCTCATTCTCTAAATTTCTCAAATTGTTTTGTACAAGATTGTAAAAGTATTGGACTGTTATTATGTAATCTTAAGTATTGCTTTCTCTGTTATAACCACTGATAGTGTTACTTCTAACAACTGATAGTGTTGCTTCTAACCACTGATAGAGTTGGTCTATCCTCTGCTAGTTGTTCTGTGTTTTCTCTAATCATTGTGCAGGAAAATGCTAAATCATTATAGAGATGCAAGAAGTATTGAAATTTCATTGTTCATTCAACAAAACAGTTTACAGCTTACAGCTTACAATGAAACTTCAAGTGCTGAATAACGACTACAACTATACATGATTTTCTCCTAATATTTCTACTACTACTATCCTTGCGATATCGTTTGAATCTTGGATATGCATTTATCATATGCAAACGAAGCGACTAAGGATCAAAATGGAAAGGATGGATTGATGAAAGCGAAGAAGTGAAGGCGATATTGGCGGATAGATGGTCGATATGATAATCTTCTTGTGCTCCATCTACTTCTACCATCATTCGACAACTTACTCCATCTTCCTTTTTCCTTCACAGTTACGATGTGTGAAGAAGTACCATGACTTGGTACTCTCGGACCAAGAACCACCTCTCTGTTACTAGGGGTGGTGGGTTTCTTACTCGAGGTCTTGGTTGGGGTTAGAAGATGAAGGTTTGGAGTTTGCGTTCTCTTCTTGAAGAGTCATCGAGTCTTCAAGCATCACTTGGATCCACAACACTATCATCTTCAGATGATGGGAGAAATGGAATTTTCTTGGTCTTGGTTGTAGTGGAGGCAAATAGGTTAGCCATGGGTTTCCATCTTCACTTGATGATGAAGATGATGAAGAGGATGAGGTGGTGGTTAGATCAACCACTTACGGTTTGTTCAACTAGGGTTCCACATTTTGGTTGATTGGGAATTTTGGAGCAATTAGGGTTTTATCTCTTGATTGGTTTGGGCGTTATATGATATATGGGTGCTTTTTATAAGTGAGGATTAGGGTTCTTGAAGTAACTAAGGCGAGGTTAAATGTGGTTGGAGAGTTAATGAGATTCTTGGGATTGGTGAGATATATTCTAGAAGTTGACTATGTTGACTTTCTTGTTCTAACCTCGGATAGGTCATTTGTAACCTTACGGCTATTTCTAACCAACGACAATCATAATCTTTGTCTTTGTGTTTGTTTTGTGTTGTCTTGCAGGAAAGAAGGATGTCTTTGCATAAGGAGCTAGTGTGTTTCTTTGCTTATGTTTGTGTTAAAAAAAAAAAAAAAAAAAAAAAAAAAAATTTTAGGTAGTTTTGTGTCCATTGTACTCCTTCTTATCTGGTGAGATACAATTCCCATTGGCCTGGATTTGCTTGCTCTAATGTTGTGCAGTTGATAGGAGTGGTTCTCTGCATCCACTGATGGAGTATTTCAACTACGGACAGATGTTGTGGAAGCACGGATAGTATGCTTATCTGTTTTGATACTTCAGGGGTTGTTTTTGACACTTTGGCAAAAGTATATTTTACTTATCAAATCACGGATGGATCACTTTCGCTAAACTCATAACCACTTCTACTTCTCAATTCCTTAAACCCTAATCACTTTTATTGATTTTTTCACAAACCCACCTTATTCACATCATTAATGGATTCACAGAAAATGCCTGAGTTGTACTCTACTTCACTTAATCTTGTTGCTCTTCTCACCAAAGATGCTCGTTCTGAAGGGTTTCATCAAATGATTGATTTCCTTGTTCATAGTCCCATTCACTTTGCTTTAACGATTGAACCTACCATTTTCAAAACCTATATCTGACGGTTTGGAAGAATGCTACCATGAGGAGGTTAATGGGTTGGAGGTTTTAGTACTAGGGTGGATGACAATGCTATTTCGATTCTTGAGGAGCTTATTCGAGAAGTTTTGCGGCTGGATGATGCTGATGGTGTTAAATCTTATACTCCCGATCCTCTTCCAATTCATTTTGAATTCGTTATCCAAGCACCCGATTGTACGGTTCGAATGAGTATAAGTGTTATTATGAAGTGTACAGCTGGCATACGCCAATTGACATACGACACCACACCCGATGCATTTGATGAATATTTGAAAATGGGTGAGCACACTTCACGTGATTGTCTTGATATTTTTAACAAGTGCATTATTGAATTGTTTATGCTGGAGTATTTAAGAAAACCAACATATGCCAACATTCAAAATATTTATGAAAGACATGAGCAGTGACATGGTTTTCCGGGAATGCTTGGTAGCATTGACTGCATGCATTAGGAGTGGAAACATTGTCCGGTGGGTTAGCAAGGGCAATATGGTAGGGGTGATAAAAGATACCCAACAATATACTTGAAGTTGTTGCTTCCCAAGATTTATGGATTTAGCATGCATTTTTTTAGGGTGGTGGGGGAGAATAACAATATTAATGTGTTACATAACTCTCTGTTATTCGACGACATTTTGATGACGTCGCCTCAGTAGCACCATATATGGTAAATGGAACTATGTATGAAAGGGATATTACTTAGCGACGGAATTTACCCACGGTGGGCAAGTTTTGTCAAATCATTCACGATTACTGGCGAAGATAAACATGGTTATTTTAAAAGAAAATAAGAAAGTGCACGAAAGGATGTCGAACGTGCTTTTGGTGTGCTCCAAGAACGTTGGGGTATAATACAACAACTGGCACGTCAAATGGATTTACCAGGATACGTAGAATCACGTATTCTTGCATTATTTTGCATAACATGATTTTAAAAGATCAAAAGTTTGCACTGCGTGAGTATAGCAAAATGTGGGTGGATCCAGCATGTTGGGTTTTAGGTTCCTTGTATGATGAATTACTTTAAGTGATGGAACCGCGGACAAGCTTGAAGATAACCACGGACAGAAGAAGAGTAACCACTGATGAAGATAACCGCGGCTAGTAGTATTGAGTAACTGCTGATAGTATTGTAAGCACTGCTAGTTCTATAGAGTCGGTTAGTTTATTGTATCAGATAAATATGGAAAAGATATTTATCTTGTAGGATACGTATTGTATATTGTATAGGACTCCTTATGATATAAAAGGAGGTCCTTGGCTAGGTTAGATATACGTGTATTTTATATCTAAAGTCGTTTTCACTTCAAGGTTGCAAAACCCTAATACTGTAAGAGTATTCGTATTAATAATATTGAGGTGTTGAAAGTTAACTGTTCTTCTTCTTAAGATCAAGTGTTAAATTCCGCGTAATACTTGATAAGCTTTTGTTACTAGTCAGTTTCTATATTAGATCGTTTGCTCAACTGGGATCAACACAAAGACCACGTATGGGGCAAGAAAGGTGAGTCGCTAGATGTGATGTCCATCGTCGAAAGCCAAAAGAAATACGTGATGAGAAACGCATACTAGTCTCCAACTAGAAATTATGGAGCATCTTTGGAAAAACATCTTCAACGACAACAACAACAACAATAAGATTCCGAAGAAGATGAATAAGTATTTATAATTCGTATATTTTTAAATTTCCGTATGTTTTTTAATTTCTGTATGTTTTTTTATTTTTGTATGTTTTTATTTGTAATAGACTTTAATGAATGAATTGTTATTTACAAGGTGATGTTATCAATGAAAAATTAGTTAAAGAGTTTAAATTGTAATTTATAAGTTTTAGAATAAAAGTTGAGCTCAAAATGTGATGTTGTGGTTGAGTTATGACAAATTTTTAGTTAAGGTTAAAATGTTAAAACTGACGTGACGCAGAGTTATAGCTTAACTCACGGTTACTGCACCCAATGCTCTTAAAAATTTTTCATACCCAAAAATTGCTTTCGCCTATGGACACTTAGAATTTTTCATACCCAAAATTGCGTTCACCGTTTAACAATTATCCACTAATGTATCGTATAGCGAGGGACGGAGCTAGGGGTTCTGCGGTGCCGGAAACTCCATGGATTTTTCGATAGTGTTAAAGTTTGAAAAACATCGACTTTTCTAAATGCATCTTAAATGTACCGGTTTTGAAATTCGTTTCGATATTACGGTTCAAAAGATTTTATGCATCCGATCATATTTGATCCTAACTCCGTTCCTGTTGTATGGCTTTCGAAATAAATGAAAATTACATATAGTAATCTGTTATATTATTATTATTTGTTGTCGTAGGGTGTACCAATATCTCTAGAGCAAGAACAATGTAGATAAATTTATTAGATGTATAAAAACACCTTTTACCCAATGAACAATGTAGATATCACCATGCTACATTGCTACCCAACAAAAATACATAAGTTGTTTTATATATTATCATTGTAGATGTCAAAATACAACTCCAACATTTAGCAATGCCAAGAAGAGCTAGTATATGTATGCTCATAGCGTACCAATATTAGTGGCCAAGCTTACTATATACATGTTCGAATTAAACCCATTACCAAGGCTCATTAATAAACACTTGATAGTAGCCTGACTTAAATCCCATGTCACGCATGGCCTGATAAAACTCATCAGGTCATACTGAGCATGGAGTACTACTGCTCCCCAACTGTCACTAACAGTTAAGACGTACCATCTGACATTGTCCAGTGAGGACGCATGACAAGCACCACTTTGTACGAGCAAAGGAGCTCACGCTACCTGTCCCTTTTATCTGCTCCCTAGACGATCAACACATAGCTTTTTTCGCAGACGTTGATCATCTCTCAAGGGTTTATCTCTAACCCTACTTGTCTTTCTATAAATTGAAGGCAACACACACAACTTCACAAGTTTTCATACACTTGGGAAAATATTGCCTCACAGCAGTAAAGTATGGTCTTTGTTTAAGTGTTACCCGAGCTTTTTGATCTTATCAATCTTATCGGGTCCTTACCGTTCAACACGGAAAAACAAACAACAAAACCATTCCCATCCCATCTCAAAATCTATACAAATACATACGTAAACATGGAGCCATCCGTGAGGACATGATACGAAACAGACGCAAATTTCTCAAAAGTTTCACATATTTTCACTCATTTCTCACTCAAAAATCCTGATTTTTTTCCTTTTTGCACAAGTTTCTTAGCAAAATATGTCTGGTGAACAACACCTTCAAATTTTGGGCACAACCAACCATTATCTCGGACCTATCCGAGTAGACGACCCTCAACACACATAGAAGAGTCAACAAATACCCAAAAAAGAGACTTATCGGTCATTTGAAAACCGCATAAAGAAACCTTTAGGGGAAACGCATGCAGGAGTCGACCATGTCAACTTGCACACACCACTTTCTCAAAAAGAATCTACATGGTCTCATGATAAACCTCATGATCTCAGGCCATCCCTCCAATCACAAGCATATTAAACATTCAAAAGTAGGGAGCCATAGAGGGCACTAGAGGGTGTCAGGGAAAGGAGCCACAAGAAATCCAGGTCATGCCACACCACACCCGCTTATCTGGGATAACTCGCAAAGCAGGGAGGTTGGCTAGTTCTCAGGTAAATGCATTCCAACCTACTTATCCTTTTCCGCATTACTTTACATTTAGCCGTTAGGCTTAAACACTACCTAGCAACCACCCTGTGTATAGCATTCAGGAAGACACCCTGACACTACCTCCCATCCCCTCCACTAAAAATAGCATACACCCTACCTTACACTTCGATCAAATTTCAAACACATACCTAGTCAGATCTTATGCTAGAGCACTCACACAGGGTATGATAAAGCATTCTCTTAGTATACCCAAACTTGGACATTTTGAAACAAAAACTCTCAGGTTAAACCCCATCACACGGTCAAACAAACCTCGACACCACGATAGACCAACCGGGGTAGACACCAAAACCAAATGAAGCGAGAAAACCTTTAGGGAACATACAAGGAATGTCAACATGATCCAATCATGGCACTCGGTATAAAAAGAGGTAATGAGGTCAAGGAGGATGGAAATATGTAGCCACTCGTACTTTACAGGTTATAATTTAACTATATACTTTTACTTATTATTATTTTAATTTTAAGTAAATTTATTTTTACGTGTAACCTAGAGAGTTCAATCGTGTATGCTTAACTCGTAACAAACACTAGACTAGGATCAGTCTAAGTGTTTAATAGATTTTATTTTCCTTATAGTCATATTTTATATGTTTTCCCATTTTTACGTAAACCTTATATTTTTTACGTTTTACGCGTATTTAACTTACGTTTTTAGGTTTTAACAATGTTTACGCACTCCGTTAAACTTATCCCTCATCTTATATACTAAGAAGGTATGTTGATAAGTTATAACATTTTATAAGTTTGGTATTTTTACGTTACCCGGTTTTAAGTTTCGCGACTTAAAAACGTTACATTTGCAATTATCGGGATCAAACTACATCCCGTAGCTCAAAGTTATAACAAAAACTACACCATTACCTATCCCACTCACTCACTTTACATGACATACCACAAGGACACATATCCTTGTAGTGTCACTCTTTGGAACACATGTACATTACCATTTGCATGCTGCCATTACTTATCTCATAAGTCTTATCTTTTCATTCGATAAGATCCATAAAATTCACAAATCCTCTCCTCCATCACCACCATACACCCTAAATCACCATCAATATTAATTTTTCTTACAAGATTAAGTATTACAAGTTGAAGGTTTTAGTAATCTTTATAGTGTTCTTAGGTAATTTGATCATCACTTGGGTAATTTTGAAAGATATCTAGGGTTTCTTTGGAGAGATTTTACGAGGGTTATATAAGGCTGAAATCAAGATTGGGTAAAGATTTGAAGAAATGGTTAAATATTAGAAGGATTAATAGTTGATTTGTATTGTTGTTCTTGTTGTTTTCTTCATCCTTTGATTGTAAGATTATGTTTTATTTTCTTGTTCTTATTTAACTTGGTTGTAATAGCTACTAAAATTTAATTTTTTTTATGTAAGTATGATTTTGTAAGAGTTGAACATCGTACACATGAATTAAACCATAAAAAAAGCTTAAACAAAGCCTAGGTTATGTTTACAAAGATGAAAATTAGATCAGTAGAAAAGATTGAATTGACTAGAGAACTCAGTGAATTTTGGACCTTAGGTAAAAATATAGGATTGTAGAGTTATGTCTTACAGTCGTTTTTCCTAGTGGCTCATTCCGTAACACCTCCCGATGAGTAAATTAGAGCCAAAATTGTAAAACATGTCAAAATTCGTACACCAAACTTTATTGGGTAAAATATCTTAAAATTTGCATAGAACCTTCTGTTGCACAAAGAACAAAATTTGTAGAGGAAAATTTACCTTAAATGTGGCCATTAAAATTGGGTCAACCAAATTGTAGAACTCAACTTATTGCCATTTTGGCCGGACTGAATTGTGCAGCCCAAAAATCTGTTTTGACACTTATAAGGATACTAGTAAATTTACATATGATATAAAAAATTTAAGACTATAAGACATACAAATTTTATAAAAACACTTAAATACTTTTTTGAGGACATAAAAACCAATTCGTAATAATTTACGGTTTAGGAATAACATATTTATTAAGTCGGGATAACTAGTTAAATAAAAACTAAAACTTGACAAATAGTATTATTTTGACCACTTGTATATAAAAATCGAAGTGGTAGGATCCACTATTAAAAAAATAGACTCGTTTACCTCTCTATAGAATAAGTATGACTTAGACATATTAGTTACGGAATAGTTGGACTATTAAAAGTGACATATACCTGAACCTTGAATAACTTATAAATTGGGCTTGCTAATATTTTTAAAGTTGTAAAAACTAAACTTTAAGACTTATTAACTTTATGAAAATTATAATCTCTAAAGTATATAAATACTTTTATAAACATATTTTATGCGTTTTCATTATATATATAAACCTAAGACGTACTTATTATATTCTTAGGCAACTCTTAATATTTTTGCGGCTCGCTCGTTATTTGCTTAACACTTTGCCACTTCACTATTTACGGTGAGTTCATAGCCCCATTTTTCATTTAACTATTTTATAAACTCCTTGGGGAAATATTTAAACTATGGGCAAATATTTAAACTGTATGCGTATCTGAATGTATTATTGCTAGTGTCTAAGTACCTTTTTGCCAGAAAGTCCCCACATCATGAACCATTAATCACTTGTGTGTGAGCATGAATACTGTGAATAAAAATATTAGGATTGACGAATTCCGTTTCTGTTGATCAGATAGACAACCAAACACACTATATTTGAGTTAAATATGAAAGTGGAAAATTACCTACCAGGGCATTTGTTATAAATATCATTAATTTAATACACCAGTTAACGTTTTAAGTGTCATGAGCTTAGAGCAATAATAACTATTTTATCGATAATTATATTCGTTGCAATTATTACTATAACACTGAAACTTGTTGTCCATTACTATAAACTTATGAATTCACTCAACCATTGTGTTGACTTTTTAGCATGTTTTATCTCATGTTCTTAAGGTATAAGATGGCATGTGAAGGTGCATGGACATTTTGAAGACCTTGCATATGATTATTATCCGAAAGACTTTTAAACTTTTATGTTGTATGTATTATAGTATCTTGGTGGGACCTCTTTGTAAACTTTGATACATTATATAAATCGAATGATAATTTATTTTAAAACGTCTCACTTAGAGTCGTTTTCTATACTTGTACTTTGTGCTATAAAGTAATACCCTTTTTTAGCTTCCGCTGCTTATCCGATACTGAGGTGTTACAGATTAGTATCAGAGCTACAGTTATAGAGAACCAGGTTTCATTTTATACCTAGGCTATAACTACTTTTTACATTTAACTAGTTTTACTCATTATCATCTTTCACATTCCTTGTGCCATGCTTGCTCTTCATAACTTCACTGTTTTATTTATATACAGACTATTTATATAACGTTTGACTAACGACGATCTCCTATTCCAATTCTAGGGCATTATGTAACACCCCCAAATCTCGGTACAACGGAAGACTTAATCAAGTTTTCAGGGCGTTACGACTGGATTGGTATCTCACAAAAGTATAACAAACAAGATAGTCATTTTCATTCAAAACCAATCCCAAATTTAAATATTCAAAACATTAATCCAAAGGTATAAGTATTAGGCCCAAAACATGATTTAATAAAATAGGTCCCCATAATTTATCAGAGTCAAATATAATCCTTGAACCATGCCTCCTTGCCAAGCTTCCACCCAACACGTATTCCAAACATCATTTAAATATCTGAGAAAACATGCTAAAAGGTTAGCTTACGCTGGTGAGTTCATAAGTTTAAATTCAATAAAACATAGTGGACCTGTAGGAGTTGATTTGCTATGCGAGACTTAAGATAGATACACATCATTCACAAACCGTTTCATATCCGAAACCACAATCCATATCACGCATCCAGTGATCACACGGGCCCAACGACTCTAGTCCAAGACTTTGTCGTGGCAAAGTCTAGAAAATTGCCAACCCGGACTAGGTCGAGGTAGAAGTCTATTCTTAGCTAGGAAGCAGTTATAGCAATTAGGATTGCTACCCTAGTCTAAGTCAACGACTACCGCACATCTATCTAAACAGTCAAGCACATAAGCAAATCCAAATAGTTTTAAAGGTCCAAAAACAGTAGCATGATTCTCACCCCAATTTAGTTAAAACGTAGATAAAAATGGGGCTATGAAACTCACCTCAAGCAAGCAACGCATGCGAATAAACACTAGCGAAGATAACGGTAATCACAAAGACAAGAACTATCGACTCGGCACAACCTATTAATGTAAACCAATTTTAATATATGTTTCTAAAAATCAACGTTATCTACCCCAATGTATTCCAATTCGTTATTTCCAAAAATTTCTCGTTTCACCGTTTAATCTTAGTGTTTGGTATCCTCATGTAGATGTATCGACTCAATATGATGCCATGAATGCACTCAAACAACCAATATGTGACTCAATGTAACACAATGAGACATCTAAGCGATAAGCTCCATAGTCCAATAAGTTTCGGAATAAATAGTAGACCTTATCGAATTAGTCAACTCGATAAACTCATTTATTTATTCGTGTCGCTTATTATCCCATAAACCGGTCGCATCTTAAAGAGTCATAAGGATAATTCACCATTAATAAGGTTGCCCAACGTACCTAGCGGGCTCTTATTAGATTCGTCAACCTAATAAGTCCGCTACCTACGTGGATCAACACTATTAATGTTAGGTTATCCGTAACCCATGCACGCAACGTAAGTAAATAAATACTTGAAAATAGTATTAAATGCCCATAATTGGCATATTTCGATAAACGTGTACTCAAAACATTAATTACTTATTTATTATAAAATATTTCCATTTTTAGTCGTTAGTTTCTATTAAAAATCGTAAATAACAAGATAAGTTTTGTTATCGATATTTTTGGTATAAAAGCCTTTTTATTATTAATATTTCATAGTTTATTAGCATTTTCATATATATGTTTTGTCAAATTCCAATATTAGTTTCATATCATTATTCGTTTCGAGTCCACAAACACGAGTCATGACTTCTCGGCTTTTAATCAATCAATAGTCCATACTATACTAAAGTCCATGTTACGGCGTTGTCGGGGTCAACTATTGACTAAAAAGTCAAAGTAACACCGACGTTGCTCAAAGTTGACAATTTATATATATCAAGTCCAAATAAAAGTCATAATAGCGCAATTCAATCCCAAACCAACTCAAATCAATCTCGCCAACCAATCAACCAACCAAATATACCCGAAACCTATGTTATGACCCTAATGGTCATGACACGGTCACGGTTAAGACCACGTGAACCAAACAAGCTCTAAAAGCTTTTCGGCTCCAAGCGTCTCATCCAAACACCAACAACATCAACCCACAAGCTACCACGACAACTCGACCCGGACCCTTGGTCCTTGAGGGTCACGTACGCCACCCAAACACACCCATACGTGGGTTTGGTGGCTTGTACGCCCCATATGCACAACCAAACACCTCCCAAATCACTTCTACAACATCCAAACACAATCAATCAACCTCCAATCATTAACCAAACATCAAACCCATCATCTATTCCTAATCAAAAACAATAAACTAGACCTAAAATGCAAAAAACCCAACAATATGATACACCACATGATACCAAATCACTAGCTACATGTTTATTTAAGTGTTAATTAG
Source organism: Chrysanthemum lavandulifolium (assembly GCA_022545495.1). Lineage (NCBI taxonomy): Eukaryota > Viridiplantae > Streptophyta > Magnoliopsida > Asterales > Asteraceae > Chrysanthemum > Chrysanthemum lavandulifolium. Next base: position 17,589,915 of record CM040243.1, read on the forward strand.
ATTTAATCCCATGTTTGAACCAAAAGCCCTAAAATTCGCCACATATACGAATTTAATTAGATCAATTCGTGGCCTATTAAAGCTTAAACAAGCTTGACCCATGTTCCATTTACCTTTTTCAAGCCCGATCTACATTATTGAATGAAAACCCTAATTTTACGAATCTTTTTCAAGATTTGGAGGTGTTAATGAAGGCTTTTGTGAGAGTTTTATATATGGATGGAAAGAGGAAAGAGAGATCTACAAGATGGTGGTGGAGGTGAGATACCACTTGCCGGAATTTGGCCAGAATTTGGTCGGAAAGGGGCGGCCAAATGGTGGTTTAGGGTTAGGGTGTATGTTTAGTGGAAGAGAGAGAGTAGAGAGAGAAAGGTGTTAGTGTGTGTTTTTTTAGAGAGAGACACTGAAGAGATGAAATGAGGAGGTGATGGATTATTTATATTTATGAAGGAGGGACCTCAAAATAAATAAAAAGGGGGGAGGGGTGGTCGTGGTCGCCATTTTTCGTAAACTATCCCGTTTACCCATTCCCAAGCTCATATATTGTATTACGAGTGTCCCACGACGTTCATTCGAGTTTCTATTATCGTTATTTATGGTTTTTCCACGAGTTTTGACTATTTATTTGCCAATTTTCAAGTTACGGTCTAAAAGTTACGTTATTTCTCGTTTTAGGCTTTTATAGTTCCGAATCGAATAGTGCCTACAAAAAAAAGTTAAAACTCACACAATAAAAAATTAGTGATAAAGGCAAAAATCGGTTTAGTTTAACGTAATGCGGTTACCTAAAATAGACTCCCTAAATTGCCAGTTGTCACAGCCTCCCAGCCTCAGAAGAAACCCGTCCCGGGTTTCACTCCGAGTTTCTTGATGTCATGAAAAGTTCAGGACACTTCCTACGGAAAACGTCCTCACGTTCCCGAGTGAACTCCGGTCCATGTCGGGAGTTCCAACGAACTTTGACAATCGGAATACGACTATGCTTCAGCCGTTTAACCTCACGATCCATGATCTCATCGGTTCCTCAACGAAATTCAATTTCTCATAAATACGGATATCTCTTAAAGGCACAACTATGTTTTCCTCCGAAAGACATTTTTTTAAGATTACTAACATGAAAGACATTGTGTACACTGCTCAATTCCGAAGGTAGCTCCAGGCGGTATGCTACCGGTCTGATTCTTTCCAGGATTGGAAATGGACCAATATATCGGGGATTGAGTTTTCCACGCTTTCCGAAACGAATCACTCATTTCCAAGGAGAAACCTTTAACATAACACGATCTCCAACCTGAAATTCTAAAGGTTAACGTCTCCTATCTGCATAACTCTTTTGTCTATCTCGAGCGGTTTGCAAACGGTTACTAATCTGAACTATCTTCTCAGTGGTTTCTATGACAAGTTCGGGACCGGTAAGTTGACTCTCGCCAACTTCAGCCCAACAAACAGGAGAACGACATTTTTGGCCATACAGTGCTTCAAATGGAGCGGTCTTAATGCTAGAATGATAACTATTGTTGTAAGAGAACTCGGCCAAAGGGAGATGTCTCTCCCAGCCTTTGCCGAAATCGATAACACAGGCTCTAAGCATATCCTCTAAGGTCTGAATGGTTCTCTCTCTTTGACCGTCGGTTTGAGGGTGATAAGCAGTGCTCATATCCAGGTTTGTTCCTAACGCTGACTGTAAGGATCTCCAAAAGTGGGATGTAAAACGGCTATCTCGATCGAAAATGATAGATATCGGTACTCCATGACGCGATACTATCTCCTTAAGGTACAGTCGAGCGAGCTTGTCGAGACTATCGGTCTCGCTAATGGCTAAGAAGTGAGCAGACTTAGTTAAACGATCAACGATTACCCAGATAGCATCATTGCCGCTAGCTGTTCTTGGTAATTTGGTGATAAAGTCCATGGTGATTCGCTCCCATTTCCATTCTGGGAGTTCGGGTTGAACTAAGAGTCCTGAGGGTTTCGGTGTTCGCCTTTACCTTAGAACAAGTCAGCACCAACCGACATACCGAGCTATGTCGGCTTTCATGTTAGGCCACCAGAGAGTTTCTTAAGGTCCCGATACATCTTATCGGCTCCGGGATGAATAGAGTATTTTGATTTATGCGACTCGTGCATAATCAACTCACGGATTCCACCATGAAATGGTATCCAACTTCATCTTTGAAGCATAAAGTTCCATCTAACGCTTCAGAAGCCGTTTCACTTTCTACCATTCCATGAAGATTCTCGTGGGGCGGTTCTCTTCCTCAATGTCGCGACACAGGCGGCTAAGATTTGAGATGGTAGAGGCGAAAAAATGGTCATTCTAGGGATCGAGCGAGTAATGGTGGAATGTTCTCCTTACGACTAAGTGCATCAGCCACAACATTATCCTTACCAAGATGATAACGAATCTTACAGTCATAATCACTAAGCAATTCTAACCAACGACGCTGTCTCATATCCAGTTCCTTCTGATCTAAGATATGCTTCAAGCTCTTATGGTCAGTAAACACTACACACTTGGTTCCATACAGATAATGTCTCCAGTTCCCAAGGGCAAACACTACAACACCTAACTCAAGGTCATGGGTGGTGTACTTTTTCTCATATCTATTTTGTATGCATGGTATCGAGCTTTAGGTTCAACCAACCACAATAGTTGTCCTCCGGTTATCGGCTATTCGCCGATGATGCGAAGGATCCTAATTTACTTAAATTCTTTCGCTTTATATTTTTGTTTTATTAGTCCTTTAATCTAATCCAAATCAATTTTTCATCGACTCTAACAAAAGTCGATTGCAAGAGGTTGCTTTTTTTTTTTTAAAAAGAAAAGAAAAAAATGTTTTGAAGGTTCGATTTCCATGATTGGAATTTTGGTTGGCGATTAGTTTTGAATTTGAATTCTTCGCTGCTTCTGAATTCGTGACTGGATAGTTGAGTGGTTTGATTTTCTAGATTGACTAGTTTTTTTGGATTTGAGCTTTTGGTTGATGTTCAAAAAAAAAAGAGCTTTTGGTTAGTATTGGGCCATTGGACATACTTGATCGGTGCTTAGATATATTGCTCGAAGTTGTTGGTCCATATGAAGTTTGGTTATTGGTACTTTTTTTTTTTATTATTTTTTTTTTCTTTACACCTAAAGTTGATTAAAGCTTGATTAGTCTTCATCTAAAGTCCATCTAAAGTAGAATAAAGCTCGACCATTGGTGTTATTTCTTCATTACGCCGTTTGGTGTTACTTCTTCAAGAATCACTGTAAAATTTTTGATATCTTAAAGCACATCATTAGTGAATCTACAAGTTCTTCTACAAGTACCGCCTGCTTTGTTTGATGAGTTTTGAGACAGTTTGAGTGTTCGTTCTACTCCCGCTCAACTACCCTCACCCCACAGAGAGAAGGAAGGGGAGGGTGGGTGGGTGATGTTAGTGAATTTATATTAGAGTTAGAATTATGTTAGTATTTGTCAATGTTGCAAAATCGCGAATCGGTGGTCGGGCGGTCGACCACCCCGCATCGAGTAAGCGGTCAGCGGATGTCGGTGATTAATCGGATCGGCATTTTGGCAAGTTTTGGGTATTCCTACGGGTTTGGGTATTCCATAAATATTTTCCTTAAAAGTATCTTGTAATAGATATAAAAACAACTATAAGTGATTATATTTGTTCATTGTTGCAAAAATAGCGAATCGACGATAAATCGATTGGCATTTTGGCAAGCTTTAGGTGTTCTGGAGAGTTTTGGTATTCCGGCATGATTTTCTTTGGAAAACATCTTATAATAAATATAAATAGTGGTCATAAGTGATTAAAACTAATTTACGGCGAGTTTAGGATATTTCTAGCAGGAGTTACAAGTTTTCGGCAAGTTTGACCATCGTTAACCGTCGTTGACCACGGTTGACCGATTTGTTTGAACGATTTACAAAAATCGGCAAGGTCGGTGGCAAGAAGCATCTAATCGGTGATTAATCTACTTGTAGACCTTTTTTGCAACACTGGTATTTGTATTAGATTAAGATTAGTATAAACCCAAATATTAGACTATAAATATTGGCTCATATGTATTGTCTCATTATTCAATCAATTCAATTGATTTTCCCATTCAATTAATACATATTATCAATCAACATATATCGTCTTACAGTTGTAAGCTCTAACCTTTCATGTGAAATAAATATAAAATGGTTGAAAACTTGTATTCAGTTGCGAGTGTATGAAACACCATATAGGAATTTGTCTCTCAAATGAATGAATAAGATCTATCTAATTTAATTGCTACAAATCCATTCTCTCAAAATCTTATGATCTACATATTTACAAGAAATGTTCTACATGCATTCAGATCATTTCAAGAAGATAATTAAATTGTGGTACTTAGATCCTTACATTTTAATCTCGTGATATCTCGAAGGTTATAACTATGTAGATTTTTTCGGCGTCCTAACATAACCTTGGTGAACGACATCTTTAACTAGGTAGGTCGAGATTGTCCTTATTAGTTATGTGAAAATAATAAAATGACGCGCGATCAACCTTAATGTACTAGTGTACTTGCATCTGTCTACAGAAGTTCGACGTGACTTTTATTTCACCTTTATTTCTTAAGATCATGGTTAAAATACGAATCATATAGTGCCAATTATACATATACCATAAGTAGTTTTACTGAACAACATATGAGCTAGAAGGACATTTACAAGGTTCTATTCCCACGTTTGCTCAGCATAATCTTCTATAGTTCTGTCACTACTAAATCTACCAGATCCAGCAGTACAAAGTATGCTCATCTCGGTCCACTTATCCTTATCAACATATGCTTTGTCTGCAGCTGCCTGCAGTTGTACAGATTGGAGGGATACTTGATTTTTAGGCACGCAATCAAGAATCGCTAAAATCGTTATACTATGTAAATAATACGCTACCTGAGCTTCTAGATAGCTAGCAAAGTCCGAGCCCACGAGATAGAAGTCTTTGCCATTTTCTACAGTGTCGCATAACGACTTGAAGTAGTCTTTGTATCCAAAATATCCATCCCTTACCATCCTGCAAAAGTTGATGAATTAGCTACACTTCAACGAATTTCATGCTAAAAGTACTTATTTGAGCACTGTATGATGCCTTATTTTGTTCTTTATTTATGGGTGAGTATTTAAACATTTGACTTGTACTCGTACTGAATGTGAAGTCATTCTACCTTACTACTCGTGCAAACTGAAGGGGAGCTTTAACGTTGGAATCTTTCTCACGCAACGCTGGCACTTCATTGATCTTGGCCCCAAATATAAACTAAAGATGAAAAATCAGAAGGACTTATCAGATGGATTCTTGGACAGACAAATAACTGACAGAATGGGATTTGTAGTAAGTTTGAAGTTACCATGTTTTCTGCCCCTATTTCTTCAATAATTTCGTTTGTCGATCCATCGTCTGTGGCAAGTAATAAACATCCGTTCATAAGAAACTTCATGCTTCCCGTCCCTGATGCCTCGTGTCCTGCAGTGCTGCATACAAACAAACACAAACAAAAAATAAATATTCTCTGTGACGACAAAAAATATTATATAAACAAAATATCAATACATACCTAATGTGTTGTGAAAGGTCACTTCCGGGAATAACTAATTCAGCAACCGAAACATTGTAATCGGGAATGAAAACCTGCAAAAGCAAATATCATGTACGGCACACTAGAAGAATAAGAAAAATACAAAGAATTTGGGATAATTTACCAGTTTAAGGAGGTCCCCGACATCACTGTCATTGTTAATTGTTTCTGCAACAGCATGACAAAGCTTGATGATCTTCTTTGCAATCTCATAGCCTGGAGGAGCTTTCCCGCCAATAATGCAGACACGGGGTACAACATTCTTTCTTTCATTTTCATCCATGTTCTTGAAAGTACAATAAGTTGGGAAATTGTTAAAAATGAACGAAATAATATTTTCTCTATAAGGAGTAATGCAACACAAATGGATACCTTTATGCAGTCATATCGATGAATAACACCTAGTATATTAAGTAACTGTCTTTTATAAGCGTGTATTCTCTTTATCTGAACATCAAACATTGCATCCACACTAACCTGCAAATTTCGAAGACCATTCAGCTATATCAGCATTTTACATGTTTCATGGTAAAATGACGTAGGAATATGTTGCTATCTTCCTAAATTGAAAAAAAGAAGTAACGTAAGACCTTCACTCCACTCATTGTTTCAATATATTCTGCAAGCCTCATTTTATTGATCTTCTTCACCTAGATATCAAAAATTCTGCTTAGCAAACATCCCACAAAAAGAACACGAGAAATATTAGAGGTGACATTTTTCGACCCATTTACTTAGCCAATTATAACGGGTCAATTGGTCGATAATCACCAAAAGTAACTATTTAAAGTTTAAAACCTCCGAAATAGTGTAACATGAAATATTAGGGAATTTCAACGACAACTTACCATCCTCCATTCTTGTTGTAGGTCAGAGTTTGTTGCATATTCTCTGAGACGAGCTAAAAGGTCAATATCACGGATCCAAGATTCTGTTCCAAGCCACTTTGTGATAAGACTACAAAGTGAAGGATTGCTTACTACAATCCAACGACGCTAAATACAAAGAAAAAAATCGAAAAGATTAGCCATTTGATTTATGTCAACATATAAAATTAATGAAAACCATTACCTGAGTTACTCCATTTGTCTTGTATTGAAATTTCTCAGGCCATAGTTCATAAAAATCCTGCAAATAAACCCTTGTTTAGTCAGTTATTTGAAAGAGTATTCCAGAGTATACAAATCAATACATAAATAATCTTGATAAAGATTACCGTGAATACTCGTGTTTTTATTAATTCAGAATGAGCTCTCGAGACTCCATTAACGGTGTGAGAACAATAAACAGACAGGTTTGCCACTCGAATATTCTGTCAACTCAGTCAAGAATTATTATCTTTGAATCATATTAAGAAAAAACATCATAAAGGTTTTGAAATTACCTTGACAGCACCTTCTTCAACGATTGACATCCGAGAGAGACGCGCATAATCCTGTCCTATTTTCTTTTTCAACTCTTCCATAAATGCATGGTTTATCTCATATATAATCTGTAAAAAGTACATATTTCAATATATTCGAAGTACATAGATAAAAAAAGAGCAATTTAGGAAGTTACTACTCACTTGTAAATGACGGGGTAAAACATTTTCAAATAAGTCTGCAGGAACTTTTCCAAAGCTTCAGGTAATACCGTGTGTGTAGTAAAAGAAAACACTTTGCTAACGATATTCCATGATCGTTTCCAACCCAAATGCTCTTCATCAAGAAGCACCCTCATGAGCTCGGCTATTGAAATAGATGGATGAGTGTCGTTCAATTGCAAAGCAACCTGCATATATATGGGGCTTATATTAATTATTAATAATTTATACTAAAAGTTCGATACTTAAAATCCATTTATATTACGAAACAAAGAACCTTATCAGGGAATTCATCAAAGTTTCCATGCACATCTTTAAACCTTCGGACAATGTCTTGCAATGATGCAGACACAAAGAAATATTGTTGCTTCAACCGTAATTCCTTCCCCTGAAAGTAGAAGCTTAGCATCGTCAAACTCTAAATTTTACAATATTCAGAATAAAAAAAAGTAGATATGAGTTTGTGTACCTGATAAGAACGGTCATCAGGGTATAAAACATTGCTTATTATTTCCGCCTTTTGTCTGTTAACAATAGCATTGATATAATCTCCAGTGTTATACGACTCTTGCTACAAAAATAAACTTAATTACGTTAGATTAATACAAGTATCTAGATATAAATTGGTGCATATAAAGCAAACTTACTATATCATTTGCATCACTCGGTTTAGCAGCCCACAAACGAAGATTAATTGTGTTTCTTGTTCCATAACCAGGTATAGGATTGTCATAAGCAACCGCTTCAACCTACAAAGAACGGTGATAAAAAGAAAATCATTTTCTTTTTTAAGTGAAAAAAGTACATTGCAAGTTTGCAACCATACGTAAGAAAGGGAAATTATTTTTGTACAATTGAGATCACTCACTGTTTCTTTAGGAATCCAAACTTTACATTTCTTTCCATTGACATCTTCGTCTTTCACTGTTCCGTAAAACTGTTTTGGTGACACGTAGCGGAAATTTAGAATTATTGCGTAGAATATATCTGAGTAAATGAGCAAATAAAGAAGTATATATTCAAACCTTCACAGGATATGATACATGGACCCGTTCTATTTCCCAAGGATTTCCAAAGTTCAACCAATAATCGGGTTGTTCATGCTGGAAACCATCCAAAATTATCTGCCTAAATAGCCCGTACTGGTATCGCAATCCATATCTGAAAATCAAACAAAATATTGTTTTTATTTTATAAACCAACACTGGAACAGAGATATATGAAGAACGGAATATTACCCCCATGCCGGATAATCTAATGTTGCTAAAGAATCCATTTGGCAAGCAGAAAGGCGGGCCAAACCACCATTCCCAAGGGCTGCGTCTCCTTCCTTAAATACGATGCACGGTTATGCATTTGTAGTTACACATCAGAAAGTAGAGGTGGCAAGTTAACTTGTATATATGGAAATGGGTCAATTCAGGTTTTATTTGATAGATAACTGTGTCAAACGAGTTATAAATAAACGTTAGAGTGTACTGATAAATTTCTATTTAGGAGCAACTAAACTATTATTTTATAGATATAGTTTTAAAAATCAATAGAAAAGGACCAAAATGTGTTGGCAGGTCGACCCAATCCGACCTGTCTTGTTTTGACCCGCACATACAAGTTATTCGTTTCAATCCGTGACCCAACCCGCATTACCCCCGTTTTTGTCACTTAGAGTCAAATTTCAAGATTCACTTATTATAAGTATCAGGATGAAATTAGCTAACCTGTTCGGCCAGAACTTCATACTCAAATCCAAGCTGATTTACAGCTTCAGCACATTGATCCCGTATGCCAAGATTAATAACACTATTTGACAACGACCGACCTGAAAAACGAATACATAAAACAGCTTTACAAAACGGATGAATTTATAGTTGATAACTAAGTTAATGCTGTAGAAAAAAGAAAGAGGAAATTACTTGCCCATTAGAAATTCGAGTGAGAGGAAGTATAAACGCTTAGGATCCTTCTTTTTGAAATGTTGCTGAGTGTCATGCCAACGCTCAATCAATCGGTCCCTAACACTATGTGACAATGCCTAAAAAATAATATAAAGTTATAAACATATAAAGTATGTTTCAAGGGTTGTTTGGCATAAACTTTTGAAAGTGATTATGTGATACGGAACAATCACTATCATACGTAACAAAACGGGTTGCGCGAGAGATAGTGTTAGAACGTTCTATCACAAGTTTAACAAGCTCCAATTGTCTAAAAATTTACATCATCCTTGTAAGATATAATCAGAATCAGTTTTGTAGCAGCTATTCCTAAAGTGATCACTTTACCATTTTACCCATCTTTTATTAGAAGTGCAAATATTCACGCACCTACTTTACCACCTAATACCTCAAATATGTCTCATTGTTTCAATCGAGACTTGAACAGACAACCTATACCACTAGGACAAAGGCCCTTTGGTCATTTTCGAAGTATTGTTTGGATCTATTTGTGCTCTTTAAAGTAATGATGATCAGATTAGTTGCATGAGTGTTTAGCTAATTCTCATTATTAAAATAATCACATGCAAAACAAATCAGTTTTTTTAGAATTACTCCTAAACATAATACTTTACCATTTTACCCCTAAATAACCACCACCAAGGTGGGCGGTGACCTAGTAGTAAGGGGGTTCCGATGTCCTCACATAAATTGTGAGGTTCGAACCTCCCAAGGTAAAACATCTTTGGGGTAGCTAGGGAAAGGGTTCGGAAACTGTCACAGAGATATATAACCACTTTCACTAAGGGGGTGTTTGTTTCGGCTTATAGCTTATTTGGTTTTGGGCTTATGTTTCATAAGCTCACTTTTTGTGGCTTATTTTGAAACTTTTCGGCTTATATAAGCTTATTATGACATAATAAACTTATGAAAAGTTTCAAAATAAGCCATAAAAAGTAAGCTTATGAAACATAAGCCCAAAACCAAATAAGCCATAAGCCCCTTTAAACTAATCATTTCGTCAGCAAACGCAATAATCAAATACTAATCTAATCCAACACTAATCCATCAAAAACCACAAAATCTCAATTCATAAGTAGTACCTGATAAGCTTCAAAATCATCAAAACTAAACCTTGATCTAGCAACAGTATACTCAACATGATGCAAAACATCCTTCTTCAAACTCATTGGATCATTCCTCAAAAACCCATCCATCAAATCAAACATTTTACTCCCCCCTCCTCCATCATACCCAACTTCCCTCATAACCACCACCCCATCACTCAACATCTTCAACAACCTCTCATTATCTTTAACCCCATCACCATTTTTCTCACTTACAGCAATCTTTACAACAAAAAGATTACTTTTTTCATCAAATTGAATAAAGGGTATCTCAAATTTATAATCTTTAAGTACTTTTGTGATCATTTGAAGCAACCCCATTTTATTTTCTTGAACTTTGAGTACAAAAACTGTGTCATTATTTGATGCATCTTTTTCTAATGTTACTGATGAAATAGTACTAGAAGCTTGTGTTAATGATGTTTTCTTAACTACATTTTTATTATTAAAAAGTTTGAATGAAAATGGTTTAAAAAGTAGTTTTGTTTTTAAGGTTTTAGGTTGTTGTTTTTGTTGGTGGTTTTTTAATGTAAGTACAGAAGATAGTGGAAGTGTTGAAGACATTGGTGAAGTGTTTTTGTGTGTGTGTGTGTGTTTTAGTGTGTGAAAATGGGAGTTTAACTAACAGGTGGGTGATCACGGGGTTAATGTGTGTGTGTGATCAGTGTGTGTTTTGGGGTTTAAGGATCCAAGAAAATATGAAGTCAATTTGAAGTAAAGTTGATTAAGTTTGAAGCAAAGGTGTATTGAGATTGTAAAATTAAGGTTTTATATATTTCGCCAAATTGCAGATTTAGTCTTTATGGTTACGCAGGCGGCCTCTCTGTGAGAAAAGCTTGGATTCATTTTCGTCGTTTGCCAAAAGTGAAATGACTAAAATGTCCTAGCCCAAAATGAAATAACATAAAAAGAAGACAAAGGCATTTTAGTCATTACACTTTGGATAAAGACGAAAATGAACCGAAACTTTTCCAACAAGGAGGCCGCCATCAATTTCGAAACAATAAGGACGAAATCTGGAATTGGGGAAACCGCTAGGAACATTTTTTGCAATTTACTCCATTGTTTATGTCAAAGAAACAAGTAAATTAATGAGTTTTTTTTTTTTTTTTTTTTTTAGCAAGATACTTGAAAAGTGCGAATCTCTTATTTAAATATATGGGAAAATGATTGGGAGGCCTAAAATATGTGACTAATAAATTTGTCAATTAATTATTGGTTTGTGAAAAAATGGGTCCCTTGTTGTCCTCAATAAGATGCTGGCACATATGTTTAGTCATGTTATTAAGCATACGAGTTAGTCATCCCAATCAATGGTAAAATATATGTGGTATGACTGAGGTATTTTGTATTCTTATGACAGTTTTCAACTCTTTTTGTCTTTCAAAGTACCGAGTGAGTGTTGGAAACTAGACCTCCTATATGAGGAAGTTAAGTGTTTTATTACTTGGTGATGGTTAGTTTATGTAACTTGTTCCAAGTTATCTTAATCAAGGAAAAGTTATATGCATTATGATTGGCTATAGCCTATAGGTTTAACGTAGGCTATGGCCAGCGATGGTTAATCAACGAGCCCAAATTTCAATCATGTAAAATTAACACGTATATTGTGATTACGGCTAGTTTTAACTTTGGTTATGGCTAGTGATTGTTAATCACTTAACCCTAGATAAATTAGAAATGATGCGCAGATAAATGATTAGATGTTTAAAGACGTGTGTGTTTATTGAAGTCTCAACTTGTGATAAAGTGAGCTCTTAGTTGTAACCAAATGTTATCACGCAGTTTAGGCATAAAATTAGCGATATCTTACATCTCCGTATCAAAGAAAAATTTACATTTTAGTTGAATATGCAGAAGCTTAATATTCACGCTCAAATGAAGAGTTGTAGTTTAGTAGTAATAAAAAATAGAAAATTGAAAAGTAGCCTTTGATGCTTGTGGCTAAAATGTTACAATGTTTCACAAATAAATTATGCACACATGTAATTCTTAAACGTAGCCCTAAGTGCAATGTGAATAACAAGTGCTAAACAACTATCAAACACATCCGGAAACCATCACTCGCGCCATGTATTGTTACAGTTGTACATGAACATTACGTATAAATCAATAATCCGGAACACAATAAAAGAATCTTCCGGAAGTCAATGGATATGAAAAATCTTCTGGAACTACTGGAAATCATCCTTGATGGAACCCTAACCGTCCTTTAACTTAGGCGGAAAGCGAGGAGACTCCACTCACCTTACACCTCTCAGTGATTGGTGCAAGAAACCGTCGAGTTTTCACGCATGGTGACCACTGTGAATGGTCAACCAGAAGAAACTTAAAACAACTTAAGCACAAATGCAATGAAGATCCGGGAGTATAGTGTTTCCGGTCGTTATGTCCCAAATAGTATCTGATGGATTATCAAACGATAGTGATCGGAGATTTGAACGGAAAAGGGATTTGATTATGATTACTACGGAAAAAGGACATAAACTACAAGGGCTAAAATGCAAATTAAAGAAAATTAAAAAGATAAAATCTATTAAATAAACGCTATCACTATATTTAAAATGATGAACGTTTAAAACTAAAAACTTACGTTTAAATAAAAATTACGTAACCGTACAAAATAAAAAGTGAAATCTAAGAAATAAAAGTCCTAAAAATATGAAAATACATTTTTACAATCCTAATGATAAAAGAAAATATTTGGAAAAAGAAAATTATTTTATAACTAATTATCTAATTATTATTAATTAAAACTATTTTAACTATTAAATATTAACCTAAAATACAAGAAATTAGGAAATAAAGCTAGAAAAATAAAATTTTGACTTAGAAAATCTAAAATAACAAAATAGAATTTTCAAAACTATTTTGTATTTTTCCGATTATTTTTCTATTTTCTAGGAATTAAAAACTATTAAAACTAATTAAATTATTTAAAATACAAATTTAACTAAGAAAAATATGGAAAAATACTTTTTGGCTTTTATATTTATCTAAACTTAAGAAAATTGAAAATTATTTTTTGAACCTTTTCTTAATTATTTGTGTTTAAAGCTAATTAAAAATGCTTAAAAACTAATTCAAATTAAGAAAAATAGCAAATCATCTTGGAAAAATCTGAAAATTCAGGAAAAGTCTAAAATAATATTAGGAAGCTATAAAAAATGGAAAAACAGGTGCTTATGTGTAGAAATTAGAAACTGATGTGGAAGTACTTATTGAAATAAGCACTTGATTAAGCAAATGGAATCCAAAGGCTACCAAACCGATACATAAGCTAAATAACACCAAATCTACTCTAAAGCAACTATATTCAACTACTCCTAACCCTTAATGATCGGTTTGTCAATGAATTGAGCTAACTGCACTTAGCAAATAAACAGCCCCTACTTTTGGCACTGAATCGCTTATCAAATAAGCCAAAATGAAAACCAACTATGCGTCCTCAAGACCACCAAAGCAGATTGTATAACCCAAATTTGAGACCCTAGCTACTAGAAATAAAGATCGGTAAATTGTTACAAGATCTAAGGAAAACTGCTATTTACTCCATTTGACTTCAAATCGGTTGCTATGGTTGACTTTAATGAGATTTGAATGCAAATCAAGGACTAAATAAGATGAAAGATGATGTGATGAGACTTTAGCAAGCTACTTTACCAAATTCCAAACCTATATGAACCGATCTTAGCTAATTGAATTCAACAGATTAGCAAACAAGATCGATAACTAGTTGTTTTGACTTTATGAAGAACTGATATAAACTTGGGATGAAATGAGCTTACTATTAATACTAGAGACTAATGCAACAGAGCTTATACCAAGAGAGCCTTAAACTCGGTTTTGTTAAACAATCTAAACACCCCTTAAAAATCGATAAGCAATTAAATCTATCCAAACTTCTAAACTAGCTTACGCCAATGATCAAACTAAACTTGAATATCATAAATACGACTAATTAGACAAATTTAAACTAATGGTGATCACAATTACACGACAAGCCTAATGTGCAACATGGATAGAAATTGAAAATATGAAATACAAACTCACATGTATTCAAATGTTGTTGCAAAGCTAAACCAAACACATAACTATTCTATGCTACTCTAATCCAACCCATATCCACCTCTCGCATCACATAAATCCAAACCAACATTGCTTAACCAAAATTTCCTCTTGGTTGACTTTTGTTGACCATGTACCAAAATTGCTTGAACTGCTCCCAAAGCTTGTCAAAAGCTATAATAAGCTCAAATAAACATGTTTGAGCTTAGAGTTGCTTATTGAAGCTTTATCACAAGACTTTGAAACTTAATTTTTCAACAGTAAACCTAAGATTTTGAAACTGAAGTAAAACCTTAAATTAGTACTTGAAATGAGTTTATAAAGATTGAGTGGCATATGTTTATTACATTGAAGCTTAAATTTTACATCTTAAAACATTAATTAAGCTAACTACATAAAAACGACATACAAAGGAATTTTAAAAACTAACTAACTGCCTTCTTGCTTCTTTCTTCCTTCTTTTTATAGTCCAAATGCTTCTCTCTCTCATCTCTGATTAATCCCACCATTTCCCTTGGATGAGAAAATGTGATCATGGCCCTTCATTCCATTTTGGCGGAAATGGAGTTTTTAAATGGAGTGAGATAGAGTGTTGGTGAGGAAGAATTATTGTTTCTTGGATGTAGTGTTTGGAGGGAACATGTGAAGGGATAAGGTGAGGAGGGGTTGGAGTGTTAGTAGAACTTTGCGTAAAGTATGTGGTGAGGAAGGAGCGAAAAGGCGCAGTGGGGTGCTGTTTGACTTGTTTTGGGCGTTATTAAATATCAAGGGTCCAAAAGGGAAAGGGTCAAAAGGGTTTGTTGGCTGGGGTCCAAAATAGTGTGACAAGGGGCCAAGGGTCAAAAAGGGTTTTAATAACAAAAGGACCTAAGTTGCCAATTTCTGAAAATTCAAGGACCATTCCTGCCAATTCTGTAAAGATGTTCCAAGGACTAAAAGTGACAAAGTTCAATAATGCAAGGACCAAAGTTGACATTTTCACATTTTCCAGGGACCAATTTTGCCAATTTTCAAAGTTGAAGGACTAAACTTTTAATTTTCTATAACTTTTGATATTTTTCACCAAAGGACTAATTTTGACAAGTTATGATATTAAAAGGACCTTTGGTGATTTTTCTTTGAAATTTTGACTCGGGGACTATTTTTGACAATTTTAGAAACTTGGGGACTGGAAGCGCCAATTATGCAAACTTTGCTCATTTTTCATCGATTTTAAACATTTTGCATCCGAAACATATAAAATGCAATTTTGGAATATTTTCGAGATTTTGATGCATTTGAAAGCATTTTAGGACGCTTTGCGAGCTCGGATAGACCAAAATTATGAGTATTTACACACTCATCAATCCCCACACTAAACTATTGCTAGTCCCTAGCAATCTTTTGAGAAAAACTTAATGGATTTGAATCTCTTTACCAAAAGCCATTACTGGAGTAGCCAAATGTTTGGTTCAAGTAAGAACCATGGTACACCGATAACCATGTGATTTTGAGCAAACCACCACTTTCAACGGATTTGATTTTGTCTTTACGAAGCCGTTTGCTCGGACTAGCCAACTCTTAGATAAATTATCAATATTATCTTTGGTGGTGATTACCAATTATGGATTTTCCATCGCCTTTACCACAAGCCATAAACTTGCGGGCTAGCCAACTCTTCACTTTTAAGGATATGGTGAGTTGAATACCATACAATTTGGGCAAATTGCAAGTCGTATAAACGGATTTGAGAAATCTTTACCAAGAGCCGTTTGCTCTGGATTAGCCAATCCTTTTGTCTTTTAGACAAGGCGGATCGATAACCAAATGAGAAAGTGTAAAACACTTGCTCGAAAAAAATTTTGGCCAAAACGGGGAATTGGTATAATTATATGATAAAATTGTGAGAATTCCCCCACACTTAGAAATGAATATTGCCCTCAATATTCAAAGTACCGGCTGTTATGCGAAACAAAGAACGTAAAGGGAAATACTACGGCCATTATTTAGAAAGAAGATTTTTTTTTTTTTTTTTAAGAAACTTATATATATAACATGTGGGCATCACCCCACACTTAGGTGGTAGAAAGGGTAAGAAGTCGAAATATGGGTGAAAACCCATATGGTGTGTCTCTTGTTTTTGGTTACCGAGTCGCTAGCTTGACTCGACCCGAATTCATTGGTTCATGGGGAAGCAAAGTGGAAGAAACAATCTCCATCGGACTTTCATTCAAGATGTTTGGACAAACATTTGAAGCACGTGAAAGTTCCACACCGATGAGATATACATAGAACCGCTCAAAAATGGTACATGAAAATGCCGGATCAAAGATAATGTCTTCATTCCGAAGGAGTGAAGAGCAGTGAGAAGTGACAGAATATATGAAGAAAAGAAAGAAAATCATGATGGAAATCATGACTAACTCTTCATCCTCGATAGGAGAATTCATAGTCTCATGAATCTCATCGTTAAGCTCAATTGGTCTAGACATATCTCGGTGTGTCTAGATCAGTAGAAGTTATCATACTCCGCGGAGATATGATATGAGTGAGTTCATCCGAGAACTCCATGAAGGTGAATGAATCATATTCGAATTGATATGAGTGGGTTCACCGATGAACTCCTCCAATGTACATGATTCATAATCGGGAGAGAATTGTGAGAATGAAAAGTGGTACCGCCACTAATCTTCTCTCCCATATTATCAAAACAGAGGCTTTCATTTCCGGAATAGAATCATCGGAAAGAATGGCACTACCCTTAATGGGGGTAGGAGATGAAATAGGTTTCTCTTTGAAAGCCTCGATTTTAGAAATGAGAAGACCGACATTCAATAATGTTGCTCAAGAGCTTCATCTTTGATTTCGTGTCGAGAACTTCATCATTCTCTTCTTCTAAGCTAACAAGCTCGAAGGTGAATCCACATAAATGATGTCTCCACAAGATAACGAATCATCATCATCGAATCGGAGAACATCTCAACATGATCATTTTGGAAGACAAGAGGAGGAGGATATCACACATGATCAAGAATTCCTGTGACTCTCTTGGGATTGGGACAAGGTTCTCAACACTAGACTTTATGAATTGTTCGATTCCTTTTCGAGGCAGTGTCGAGATGCTCGTCCCCATAATAAGAGAGTGAGTGTGAATCTCGGGTGCGATAGCGCTTGTTTGAGATGGAATCTCAACTGCGAGGATATCAACCGACCGAGGGAGTTGAGAAGTATTATCTTGAAAAGGATAAAAACTCTCCTCATCATCATCATATAGAGCCGCCTTGAGAAATTGGGAACGCCTTAGAGTTGCTTGCTCTAGGATTAATAATTCTTCCCTAGATTTGCGAGCCTCTCGCTCTTCTCGCTCTTGCCAGACAATTCTCCTATGGTCTTTTCACCACTCACTTGATTCTTAAAGTTTTGAATCATATCATCAAGTGTTTTCATTGTGGTTTCAAAATCTTGGGAGATTTTTGAGACAACGGCTCGTGTGAAGCTTGAACCGTATAATCTTTGTGGAGGTTGGAAATTGTCAAACATGTGAGAGTCATGATTGTTACAAGGAACCGGGTTCCTATTTGACAATCGAGTTGAAATGGGGACCTCCACAGACTACAACAAGAAATCTGTTGAGTCGAGAATGGTGAATCATATGGATTTTGGTCATAACCAAAACTCGAGCATCACCGTAAAACTGCTCATAGACAAACGTGTTTCGGATTGACACTCAAATCCTTGGTGAGGACCTCCACAAGATTCACAGCAGTAATGTTGGTTATATGAAGATAAGTCGGGCTGTGGTGGGTAATCGAAAAGTTTGAGGAGTCGTTAAATGAGTTCTCGATTAGGATCATAATCAAATGAATTCCTCGAACCACAAAACAAACAACTCCGTTATGGATATCATTACCACATTGTACACAAGTACACCAACGATGTGGTGAACCAAAGAGAGGCTCACCACAACCGACACAAGGAATAAACGATTGCATTTGAGAGTTATGAAGAGGAATCAGTTTATTCAAAGAATCAACAAAACCAACATGGTGATCTGAGTGACTATTAAGACTCAAAGAACATTTTGAAAAATCAGGAGGTGGGACAAGTGGTGTGCTCTGAGAGCTAGCAATTTCCACCACTTCCGTTATGGCCTCCGGTTTTGGTTCTTGAGAAACGTGAAGATTAGGCAAGTCATTCTTGCTAGTCACCGGTGTTTGAACGGGTTCATCGTAATCAATTCTAATTCTCGACCTTTTTCATCGGCTTGAATTTGTTCGATTAGATTACGGCTCTATCTTCAAAGAAAGTGTCCTCGTAATCCTCGGTGGGTGCTTGGGGTAGCTCCGACGTTTGAACCGGTTTGTCGATTAGAATGTATTTCGTGTTGTGGCGGGTGGTCGAAATAACTTTGAAAAGAATTTTGATGGATAATTCGCACAATTGCAAAATTCGCTGAACTAGGCCTCCACACCTTTCACACACATTTGTGACGATGAAGTTGACGATTGTCGACATAAGAATTAAACATATAGAGGATTAAGAAGAGAATCAAATGGTTGAGAGGATACGAAGAATAGAATTAAACGGCAAAAGAGGGTAAGAGAAATAGAATCAACGAATAAGAGGAATGAGAAGAATATTTTTGTATTTTTGGATAAACATGTTGCAAAAACAAAGAATGAAAATCTTTTTGGATTTTTGAAAAAGAAAATATAAACATATACAGATGGATGGTATGAACAAAGAGTGAATATTCAAATCACTAATCGCTAGACGGAAGATAATCAAGACTGACTCGGCGGCGCCAAAATTTGAATGGTGCAAAACCGTCAAGTTTTCTCACGCAAGTGACCACTGTGAATGGTCAATCAGAAGAAACTTAAAACATTTTAAGCACAAATGCAATGAAGATCCGGGAGTATAGTGTTTCCCGGTCGTTATGTCCCAAATGAGCTATGCAATGGATTATCAAACGTATAGTGATCGAGAAATTTGAACGGAAAAAGGGATTTGATTATGATTACTACGGAAAAAGGACATAAACTACAAGGGCTAAAATGCAAATTAAAGAAAATTAAAAAGATAAAATCTATTAAATAAACGCTATCACTATATTTAAAATGATGAACGTTTAAAACTAAAAACTTACGTTTAAATAAAAATTACGTAAACGTACAAAATAAAAAGTGAAATCTAAGAAATAAAAGTCCTAAAAATATGAAAAATACATTTTTACAATCCTAATGATAAAATAAAATATTTGGAAAAATAAAATTATTTTTATAACTAATTATCTAATTATTATTAATTAAAAACTATTTTTAATTATTAAATATTAACCTAAAATACAAGAAATTAGGAAATAAAGCTAGAAAAATAAAATTTTGACTTAGAAAAATCTAAAATAACAAAATAGAATTTTCAAAACTATTTTTGTATTTTTCTGATTATTTTTCTATTTTCTAGGAATTAAAAACTATTAAAAACTAATTAAATTATTTAAAAATACAAATTTAACTAAGAAAAATATGGAAAAATAATTTTTTGGCTTTTTATATTTATCTAAACTTAAGAAAATTGAAAAATTATTTTTTTGAACCTTTTCTTAATTATTTGTGTTTAAAGCTAATTAAAAATGCTTAAAAACTAATTTAAATTAAGAAAAATAGCAAATCATCTTGGAAAAATCTGAAAATTTCAGGAAAAGTCTAAAATAATATTAGGAAGCTATAAAAAATGGAAAAACAGGTGCTTATGTGTAGAAATTAGAAACTGATGTGGAAGTGCTTATTGAAATAAGCACTTGATTAAGCAAATGGAATCCAAAGGCTACCAAACTGATACATAAGCTAAATAACACCAAATCTACTCTAAAGTAACTATATTCAACTACTCATAACCCTTAATGATCAGTTTGTCAATGAATTGAGCTAACTGCACACTTAAGCAAATAAGCAAACAGGCCCCTACTTTTGACAACAAGAATCGCTTATCAAATAAGCCAAAATGAAAACCAACTATGCAGACCAAACAGAGATTGTATAACCCAAATTTGAGACCCTAGCTACTAGAAATAAAGATCATGGCAAACCGTTATAAAGATCTAAGGAAAAGCTGCTATTTACTCCATTTGACTTCAAATCGGTTGCTATGGTTGACTTTAATGAGATTTGAATGCAAATCAAGGACTAAATAAGATGAAAGATGATGTGATGAGACTTTAGCAAGCTACTTTACCAAATTCCAAACCTATATGAACTGATCTTAGCCACTGAATTCAACAGGATTAGCAAACAAGATCAGATAACTAGTTGTTTTGACTTTATTGAAGAACTGATATAAACTTGGACAGAAATGAGCTTACTATTAATACTAGAGACTAATGCAACAGAGAGCTTATACCAAGAGAGCCTTAAACTCAGTTTTGTTAAACAATCCAAACACCCCTTAAAAATCTGATAAGCAATTAAATCTATCCAAACTTCTAAACTAGCTTATGCCAATGATCAAACTAAACTTGAATATCATAAATACAGCTAATTAGACAAATTTAAACTAATGGTGATCACAATTACACAGACAAGCCTAATGTGCAACATGGATAGAAATTGAAAATATGAAATACAAACTCACATGTATTCAAATGTTGTTGCAGGCTAAACCAAACACATAACTATTCTATGCTACTCTAATCCAACCCATATCCACCTCTGCATCACATAAATCCAAATCCAACATTGCTTAACCAAAATTTCCTCTTGGTTGACTTTTGTTGACCATGTACCAAAATTGCTTGAAACTGTTCCCAAAGCTTGTCAAAAGCTATAATAAGCTCAAATAAACATGTTTGAGCTTAGAGTTAAGCTATTAGAAGCTTTATCACAAGACTTTGAAACTTAATTTTTCAACAAGAAACCCGAGATTTTGAAACCAAGTAAAACCTTAAATTAGTACTTGAAATGAGTTTATAAAGATTGAGTGGCATATGTTTATTACATTGAAGCTTAAATTTTACATCTTAAAACATTAATTAAGCTAACTACATAAAAACGACATACAAAGGAATTTTAAAACTAACTAATCGCTTTCTTGCTTCTTTCTTCCTTCTTTTATAGTCCAATGCTTCTCTCTCATCTCGATTAATCCAACCATTTTTCGACCCTTGGATGAGAAAATGTGATCATGGCCCTTCATTCCATTTTTGGCGGAAATGGAGTTTTAACAGTTGGAGTGAGATAGAGTGTTTGGTGAGGGAAGAATTATTGTTTCTTGGATGTAGTGTTTGGAGGGGGAACATGTGAAGGGATAAGGTGAGGAGGGGGGTTGGAGTGTTAGCAGAACTTTGCGAAGCAGTGGTGAGGAAGGAGCAGATAAGGCGCCAAGTGGGGTGCCTGTTTGACTTGTTTTGACTGGGCATTTATTAAATATCAAGGGGTCCAAAACAGGGGAAAGGGTCAAAAGGGTTTGTTGGCTGGGGTCCAAAATAGTGTGACAAGGGGCCAAGGGTCAAAAGGGTTTTAATAACAAAAGGACCTAAGTTGCCAATTTTCAAAATTCAAGGACCATTCTCGCTAATTCAGTAAAGATGTTCCAAGGACTAAAAGTGACAAAGTTCAATAATGCAAGGACCAAAGTTGACATTTTCACATTTTCGTGGACCAATTTTGCCAATTTTCAAAGTTGAAGGACTAAACTTGTAATTTTCTCAAACTTTTGATATTTTTCACCAAAGGACTAATTTTGACAAGTTATGATATTAAAAGGACCTTTGGTGATTTTTCTTTGAAATGTTGACTCGAGACTATTTTGACAATTTTAGAAACTTGGGGGACCTAAACCGCCAATTATGCAAACTTTGCTCATTTTTCATCCGATTTTAAACATTTTGCATCCGAAACATATAAAATGCAATTTTGGAATATTTTCGATATTTTGATGCATTCGAGCATTTTAGACGTTTTGCAGCTCAGATAGACTCAAAATGATGAGTATTTACACACTCATCAAGCGCCACATCGCCTTTCTCCTCCTCTCTCTTTCACTCACTACCACTCACCTTTATGCGGACAAGGAACTCACTTCCACTCACCTTAACTCACATTTTTTCTAATAAAAAACACACACAAACCAAACGGTAATATATATGTGCACATTTATCAATTAGGTGAACTAGTCACCTTAATGTGCCTAGATATGCGAGACTCACATGTGACCTTCAACCCAAGGCATGGTACTCACGAGTGAGGGGAGGGCTCACTTTGCCACTCACCTTGCCCTTGCCATCCAGTCTTATATGTGGAGTGAATGACCTTAAAATGCGAAATTAGGGCTTGCTTTTATAGAATCGACTAACTTACGGCATAACTATAAGTGAGGGGTTACGCCTTAAGTACCCTTATCATTAGATGTCTCGTAGTTGTGTAGATAGTTACGGGGTAACCTTGATGAATGGGATACGTCGCAAAACTCTCGTAAACATTTTAGTGCAAAACTACGCCATAACCCATTGGGTGTGGTTACGCCGCAACCTTCTTGATCACTGAATTCTTCTAAGTCCAATAGATATTTACGGCGTAATCTAGTCGATTGGGTTATGCCGTATACATATGATGTGTTGACTTTAGTCTTCGCGTGACATCTTCCATTATGGCATAAGTTGATCGACCACTTACGCCGTAACCTTCATCGGTCCAAAGAAGTGCAAGCATTCTTCAAATGTTTCTTTCCAATAATGCGCTTCTTCGCTCCAATGCTCAATCATAACCTCGAAACGAAATATAAAGCATTTAGAGTATATATTCAAATGAAACTATAGTAAATATGAGTACAATTAGGGGAAATTGATACTAAAATACACGGACTCTTTGATGTTATCACAACCCTTTAGAAATCATTTTTTTTTTCTGCAAAAAAATTCAGCAACTAAACAACGTTTAAAACCATTTTTTGTGCACAAAAAATTCAGCAACAAAATAACCCTTTTAACGTCACTTCGCTGCACACAATTTCAGCAACTAAACAACCAATTTTCCGCACAAAAAATCAGCAACCAAAATGCCATTTTCAGCATAAAAAATTATAGTACCAAACAGCCCTTTTTAGGTACTTTTCTGCACAAAATTCAGCAACCAAACAACCAATTTTCTGCATAAAAATTCAGCAGCCAAACATCCTTTTAAAAATCATTATTCTGCACAAAATTTCAGCCAAATCATGGACCAAACTACCTTAAAAATTTGTACAAATTTTCATAAAACTTATGCACCAGATGATAGCTAGCAAAAGTATGCACTAAACAACCTCTAAAATCTATACACAAGTGCATAAAATTATGTATGAAACAACCTCTCTGATAACACAATTTATAGCACGAATTTTACACATAGTAAACGATTTTCGGACGAAATTGTGGAGAGATCGATTGAAAGGTTATGTTTGGATAAAGGTTGTTTGGACTAAAACTACCTAGAGCAAGAGTCGTTTTAAACACAATATATTTCGACAAAAAGCTGTTTGGGATGATTGACATGTGTTGTTTTGCAAAATCTATATGAGAAAAGGGTTCCTTTGGCAAAGTTGTTTGGACAGAAGCCGGTACGGCAATGACTATCAAAAATCAAAATTTCTTCGCAACACAAGCATACAATTTCGCATAAAAACACAACAAATTCATGCGAACAAACAATAACAAAATTGTTCGCAGATTCTAAGAGAAGTTTAAGACAAGAAACCATAAACCTTTCTGTTTGAAATTGTTTCAAACGACATGGTATTCAAATTGTTTTCAAAATCACATTTTCATTTCTAATCATAAACAAGTTTAAAGAATCTGTTTTTTTAAGTATCGTATCATTTTCTGAATATATTACGGCGAAGAATCAGTTTTAGAATTGTAAAGAAAACTATCCATAATCAGAAATTACAACAAGGATACAATACAATCAAGCGTAATTAGGTAAACAAAATTCATAAACGAAAGATATGTGATGGAAACGAGTTCCTCTTGGCCAAGTTTCCTTTGAATGTTGATTGAAATTCGACATGGTTACTTTGTTTCTTGTCGTACAGAAACAGTAAAGGGGTGTTTGGTTTTTGTTTACAGATGCAGAAAATAACAACAACAAATTGTATAAACGTTGTATATATAAATTGAAGTATGAATGATACAAACATCTACACTGCCTCTCCTATATATATGTTGTGAAACGGTACCATGAAAAGATATAACGTTTCACAAAGAAACCTAATAGAGGCGTATACATTATCTAAGAGTCACAATGGTTTGCAGGAACCATATTGACCTGTTTTGGCCCAAGCCCACATCGTTTCCAGGCTTTGCCAAACAACCAATCTAATACATATACGTTTTTATCTTAAGCAAACTAAAGTACATAAAACGTTCTAAATAAATATACAGAAGTCTTAAAACATTAATCTAACAATGTCCCCCTTAATGTGTAAGACTTCTTCAAGCGTCCATCTTTTCTTTTCCTGATGATTGTCAAAATCATCCTCTTGGTGTATCCTTCTTGTCCGCCCATGTATCTTCGTTGCCATACGTCTTGAGAACTTGTGCATTTCCTTCTAGTGACCACTGCCCATTCGACCCTTCTTCAATCTTTGGGGTCTTCCCATAACCTTCTTTCTTGGCTATCACAAGTTTATCCTTGCCTCGGGCTCGTAATATAGTCTCGAAATAACACCGTACTAAGTCAATGTATCTCTTGTAACATTCTTTTAGTTCCTCATCTTGTTCTCGTTCTAGACCATGTATTAGTGCAACATCTCCCCATTTGTTACCAAACGTAACTCCAAGATAGCCCTCCTAGACTACCTATTATCTTATAAAGACCGAGTAAATCGATTTTTATACCTTTGATGACGGGAGGCAAGGGATCCACCATGATTCGACCAAGATAAACTTGGTTTTATCATTTCTTCAAAATGTTTGCTCAAAACGTTCCAATTCTTGTATACTAGATTGTCATCTTCGATCATGATTAAAAATGAAATAAATTTCTTAAATGAATTAACCTTCATAACGTAGAGAGTTCCATTCATGCTTAAGAATTCATCATCCAAATAATCATGGATCATTCCATCCTTCCATTCGAGATCTTCTAATCGTTTAATGTTCATGCAAGTGTCTTTTGGATCGATTGACTCATAGTAATCTTCCAAATACTTGTCGTGTTCCTTAGCCATAGAACTTGACTCTCCTTCGACCTTCTTTCCATTTTCGTGCCCCATCTCTTCATCATCAAACATGTAAGAGACTTTGCATGCGTCGTCTTCATAAGTCACTTCGAAACCTTGTGCCAAGAGTTGCTTGGCGCTAAGCACGTTCAAACTTGCCTCCGGTGTATATGAAACATATGGAATTAGCATTTTCTTCTCATTTGTTTCAACAAAAGCCTCGCCTATACCATATGAGAAAATAAATTTTTTCTCATCTTCCTCCTTCCCTTCCATCGAAAATCTTGGTTTGATTCTCCTGAACAACGATTTTGTGGGGCACATATGATTGTTATATGTGTCGCTTATGTACCAAATGTGGTTCCAGTTTGCGTAATCCGTCCCTTTGATCATGTGGGTTGTTTTAACATGGACTTGTTCAGATACTGGGTTCTTCATCTTTCCCTGCTTTGAATTGAAGGGTTGAGAGTTTTTCGCCTTGGCACTTCCAAAAATAGTGCCCACGCTTTTCTGTGCATAACACCGCCTCCTTTCCTTCCTTGTCACCGCCTCGTATCCCTTTGAAGCGTTGTGTGCTTCAATTTCAAACAATCTTTCTTGAGTAAT
Source organism: Chrysanthemum lavandulifolium (assembly GCA_022545495.1). NCBI lineage: Eukaryota > Viridiplantae > Streptophyta > Magnoliopsida > Asterales > Asteraceae > Chrysanthemum > Chrysanthemum lavandulifolium. The sequence goes on from CM040243.1 coordinate 17,616,009, forward strand.
TCTTTGGTCTCGAAGAAATCCTCCTTGGTTTGTATGGCAACAAACCACTTGTACTGGCCTTCCCATGGATCCGAATCCATCTCGATGCCATCGATGGAAACGAGTTCCTCTCGCCAAGTTTCCTTTGAATGTTGATTGAAATTGACATGGTTACTTTGTTTCTTGTCGCATGTAAACAATAAAGGGTGTTTGGTTTTGTTTACGATGCGTAAAATAACAACAACAAATTGTATAAACGTTGTATATATAAATTGAAGTATGAATGACACAAACATCTACACCGCCTCCTATATATATGTTGTGAAACGGTGCCATGAAAAGATATAACGCTTCACAAAGAAACCTAATAGGCGTATACATTATCTAAGAGTCACAATGGTTTGCAAGAACCATATTGACCCGTTTTGGCCCAAGCCCACATCGTTTCCAGGCTTTGCCAAACAACCAATCTAATACATATACGTTTTTATCTTAAGCAAACTAAAGTACATAAAACGTTCTAAATAAATATACAAAAGTCTTAAAACATTAATCTAACAATATGAACATAAAAGTTTATAAAAAGATGAAACCAAATTTTAGATGAAACCAAATGCAAGAACATGATCGAGGCATGTGTTTGACACGTTTCACTTAAAACAAATTCGCCGTTTATTCGGCGTCTATTTCCCAGGGTACAACGATCCAAGCAGTTGTACTGCCGGAAGTGACCTTATGCCTTATTTCTAGCAAGTAATCTGAATTAATGGTCATTAACGAGAATTATTGCAAAAAATTATTTTGTTGTTACGTCTTTGACTTCGTCAATTGAAGTACCTACCTTTTGGTTTCAATATCTTACTTTAAGACCCAATATCCCATTCACACTCAAGTTGTGAGAAGTGAGTTATTCACTAACTTTTCCAACAATTTTAACTTTGGGTATGGCTAGTGATTGTTAATCACTTAACCCTAGTTAGATTCGAAGGAAAATGATGCGCAGTGAAATGATTGGATGTCTATAGATGTGCGTCTTTATTGTAGTTTTAGCTTGTGATAAAGTGAGTTCTCTTAGTTGTAACAAAATGTTTTCATGCAAGTTTAGACATAAAATTAGACATATCTTACATCTCCATATCAATGCAAAATTTATATTTTTAGTCGAATATGTAGAAGCTTAATATTTGTGATTTTGTCATCATCCCATCTTTTATATAATAAACGAAAACCCCAAATGAAGATTTTTTGTATGTTAAAAAAAAGAGAATATTTCCTTATTTGGTAATAATTGAAGTTTTATTACATTATTTAAAAAAAAATTAAATTAAAAATGTCTAATCATTTCCTCAGTTGGCAAAAAAAAGAATTAAAAAAAAAGTTTTATGCATTTTTTTAAAGGCAACATTTTATAAGGAGTTAAAAAAAACAATAAAATACAAGATATCTCACTGCAATTAACAAGAAAATTAAAAAAGGGCGAGACCCAACATAAAAACAAGACAAAATATAGAAACCAACACAAGATGGAAATGTTATTGCAAAGTGTGGATGCAAGATGGAAATTTTTTTACTTTCACTATAATCAGAATCCACAACTATCAAATAAAATGGTGTGAGAATCAACACCTCAGATATGAGTGATGATACTCACATCACAATTTTTATACTTTCACCACAACTCTACATTACAAATGTTTATACGGTGTCTATACAACTTATACAAAATGATGTAGCTATCAAATAAAATAATGTGAGTATCAACACCCTTTGCATATGGGAAACGTTATTGCAAAGTGTGGATGCAAGATGGAAATTTGTATGACTTTGTTTAATATTGATGTGTGCATGAACAAGTTTTACATGGTTCACACATTCCATGCTTGTTGCCAAGTTTGAATAATGAAATGTTGCATGGAAAGTTGAGATAGAAATACGTTTATATACTTGATGTACACGCAACGTGTGGGGTTGAATGGATAACACGTTTGTTTACTTAAAATGTACTTTTCTAGCTAGTAAAAGGTTGTTTATCTAGTATGGGCATTTGACCAGGAAAGTATTAGAGAGGTGTTTGGTCTTGAAGCAACAAATTAAGGAGCGCTACACTTTATATTATTATTTTAAGTTTGTTTTAGTTTTTATCGTGATGTTTATTATTTTAGTTGAATTGTTATTGTAATGTTTTTCAATTATGAATGATTTTTTTTTCTTTTAAAGTTACTTATCGCTATTGCGGTCATCATTTTCTATTTTAGTTAATTGAGTAAATAAGTGAGCCAAGATATATGATTGCACACTAGAAAGGTAGGACACTAACAATATAATCGACCTTAGAGCAAGGGTGTGGTGGAGCTCAAAGCTCTTCATTTGGGTCTCACGCCACACTCACCTCTACATCACTCCAACACACTAACTAAAAAATACCCCAATCACAACTTACCACTTCTCTTTATTTGGGTCCCACCCACCCTCATTTTATTTCTTTTCCATATTTTCCAAACACAATTAAATTGATTTCATTCACTTAAATAAAAATAAAACTACAATACGCAAAATTAAAAAAAAAACATACGAAAAAAAAACTTACGATAATAAAATAAACCATACGAAAAATACATAAATCCTAAATCCTAATCTGAAAACTCCTCGTCTGCAGGATCATACGGAGGTATATAATCCTCGGCGAGACAAAAGCTTCCTCGCTCACCGGAGACTCTGGATCATCATCTTTGTTCACCCGATAGCTCCAATTGACTTTGGTGTTGATGTTGTTCGTTATTCGCTGAACACACTTCCACAACTTGTCAATAATTTAAATCATCTCGCGGCTTCCTCCTTCGTAAATTCTCGATAACACCTTTCGCTCGGTCTTGATGTCGTTGCGGTCTTGTAGCTATCTCTCATCCGCAGCTTCTCCGCCTCCCCCGCTCAAAGAATTGGATGACGCGTATAATAGCGTCTTTTCTAGCCTCATCATCGTTATTGCATTGATTTTGAACGTACGTTTGCATATCACTAGCGGAATGCGGAGATGGCAGTTCATAATAATCTTCGTGAAGAGAATGTGTATTTTGAAGTTGAATTGTGTTTGAGAAGTGTGAATTTTTTTGTAGATGTTGGTTATATTTATAGAGTTGGTAAATGTTTTTGAATTTGAAAGGAGAAAATTAAAATAAAGGGTTAAGATTTTGAGTTTGAATTTGTAAACCGAGAAACGGTTACATTTTTAGTTTGTCTTTTTCTTCTTCGTTGGGCAGCGAAACCTAAAGTGTGCGGTTTATTTGTCGTGTGAGCCACGAAATGAATTGGCGAGGTTCCATGTAGGATTCGGCGAGAAGTGGAAAGTCCCACACCCCATGCTCTTATTATGACACTCGTTACAAAACCTTCAGACATATGTATTAATAATACTTTATTTACTTCTTATATTTTGTAAACTTTGTTGGGACTATGAAGAAATTAGCATGCATAAGTATAAAATCGAAGCCTTGGGTCTTTCGAAACCGATTATGAGTTTACAAAGATTTTCAAAGTAGTAGTTACTATAATGTGCTTTGAACTATGACCACTACTTAGGATCAACTAAATGAAAGTTTTGGCAAGACAAGTAGACAACGTGGGTTGTGCGAATCGTGGTACATTTTTAGGTGTGTGAAAGTGAAATGATCGCTAAGGTCTCTTAATTTTTGGTCTCCAAAATTTGTCCCGTTAATAATTATACGTGTAGCATATTTTCACGTAAAAAGTATTTAGATTAAGAATATCTTAAATGAAATATATGTTGTAACGTTTAGATAACTAATCAATTATATCTTATAAACAGTAACACTTTATATATGTATATAATATCTTAACAAACGCCTCATTATATAATTTCAACAAAGTTCTCAAAATTTCGTCGATTCACGAGACTACGTATGCGTATATCGCAGCCTTAAACCATCCTTGTATACTACTTAAATGCATACCAAACACTAGCATTACTCATATGACCAAAATATCTCAAGTGTTTGGAATAAGTACCTTTCAAGTCTTTTCTGCCCCCACGCAATTAATCTTTTTCTAAGTCTATATGCATCAGATAAAATAATTAACATCGATCATTACAAATTACTATCAAGTCTTTTCTGCCCCCACGCAATTAATCTTTTTCTAAGTCTATATGCATCAGCTAAAATAATTAACATCGATCATTACAAATTACTACATACATTATGAGAGAAAATATTTGCTTTTACTTTATGCAGACTCATGTTTTGTTTATTTTGTCACTTGTTCTACTATGGTTTAATACCACGACAACCACTTCCTTTGGTCACAAATTAGTTGTAGCAGCGGAGGAGCTACTACTACGTGCATCGATGATGAGAGACAAGCTCTTCTTGGTTTCAAAGATCGCCTTCTGGACCCCGATGACCGGCTCTCTACATGGAGACCTGCAGAAGAAGATGATAATTGTTGTAAATGGAGTGGAGTCACGTGCGACAACCAAACAGGTCATGTCACGATGCTTAACCTGTTCGACTATGGTGTTGGAGGTGATATTAGCCTTTCATTACTTAACTTAACCTACTTGAACCATCTAGATTTGTCCTCATGTTCTTTCCATGGAACGATCCCCCCGTTCATTGGCTCCATGACTCGTTTAACTTATCTTAACCTTTCTCAAAATGAGTTTATTGGAACCATTCCCATGTTCGTTCGTAACATGACCCAGTTAATTTCTCTTGACCTTTCTTTCAATCAGTTTGCCGGCACCTTGCCCAAGTCCATAGGTTCCTTGACCGGTTTAACATTTTTTTCTCTTGAAGCGAATCATTTTGTTGGAACCATTCCCATGTCCATTTGTTATTTGACAAATTTAACAACCATCGACCTTAGTTGGAATAATTTCAGTGGAATCATTCCGAGATCCATTGGTTCATTGACCAAATTAGAAGAACTTTACCTTTCGGAGAACTCTCTCCATGGAACCATTCCTCCAGAATTTGGAAACCTCACCAATTTGCTAGCTCTAGAACTAAGCTTCCTCGGTAGTTGTACAGTTGAAAATTTAGATTGGTTGTCTTCTCTATCTTCTTTAAGTCGCCTTTATATGGATGGAACTTCTCTGGCCAAAGCAAACAACTGGGTGAATGTAATTATAGGTCTCCAAAACCTAGAAGATTTAAGGTTAAGCCGATGTGATCTCTCAAAAGTCATGCATCCTTATTCTTCGGTTGTCAACTCTTCTTCATCTATTGATACCCTTTATCTCAATAACAACAATCTCAACTCATCAGTTTATCGCTGGTTGTGCCCATTACTTGGCAATAGGCTTAAGACTTTTTTTGTTTCTGGCAACTCGTTTGATGGGAAACTTTCGGATTTTCTGAACAACTTGTCTCGATGCACATCCTTAAATACGTTATGTTTCTTGAATGCTTCAAGTAACCTATTAACAGGGTCTGATGTGTCAAACCTTTCTACGAGTATAGAGCATGTTGATTTCAGCTCTAACAAGCTAGGACCTCGCTTCCCCAAAGCAATACAAAAAATGAAAAGACTTAGGCATCTTGATCTTTCTAACAATAGAATTTCAGACACAATTCCTACAGAGTTCTGGAACCAATGGCGCCCTTTTCAGTTATATTATTTGGATCTCTCTTTCAACAACATAAGTGGGAAATTACCAAGTAAATTCGAATTCCTAAAGTCAAGTCCTGACCTTAATCAAGTAGATTTGAGTTCCAACAGCTTTTATGGTCCAATACCTACTTTTCCGGCTCGTTTAAAATTTTTGGATCTGTCCAGAAACAAATTCCTAGGAGGAATCTCTTTCTTGTGCCAAATCTATGAAAACTTTGAATATCTTGATCTCTCACGTAACTCATTGACCAGGCAACTTTCTGACTGCTTGAAGAATTTGACGCATCTAAAAGTTCTTAATTTAGGCCACAACACTCTATCAGGAAATATTCCTCCCTATGTAGGATGTTTGAGTCAACTCGAGACGTTACGTTTGTCCAACAACAGCTTCTCTGGAAAATTGCCATTGTCTTTGAAGAATTGCACCAAGCTAAGCCTTTTGGACTTGGGGGCCAACAAATTATATGGTAATATTCCTGTTTGGATTGGTAAAACTTGTCAAGGTTGTATGCCCTTAGCCTAAACTCAAACAGCTTTTCCGGAGCCATCCCTTCGCAAATATGTCAATTAGTAAGTCTTCAAATCTTAGACTTGTCAATTAACAATCTCCATGGTACAATCCCATCGTGTGCATAATCTTACTTCCATGGTTCAAAAGGATTGTTTACGGAACAAAATCTACATAATTATCGTCGTAATTATTCTTTCGAAACACGATTTGCTTTTATGGAAACAGCTATATTGACCATTTGTTTATTCAATGGCAAGGAAAGGTAAATGAGTTTAGTGGAAATCTGGGATTGCTGAAGACGATTGATTTATCAACCAACAGTCTCACAGGACAAATCCCGTATGAAATTACCAATCTCCAGGGATTAGTAATACTAAACTTGTCAAACAACGCTCTACTTGGAGAGATTCCAAAAGACATTGGTCAAATGAAAGAACTTCAAAGTTTGGATTTATCCAAAAATAGTTTCTCAGGAAGGTTGCCATCAAGCATGTCTAGGATGAATTTTTTAAATTATCTTGATGTGTCGCATAATAACTTGTCTGGGAGGATTCCATCTGGCACTCAACTCCAGTCCTTTGAACCATCAAGGTACATTGGAAATGCTGGACTATGCGGACCTCCCCTGACCAAGTATTGTCCCGGAGATAAAGAGCTTGAAGTGACACCTGTAGTTGGTGAAAGTAAGAGTGATGGCGAAGCCATAGATGAACTTAAGAGATGGTTTTATATTGGAGGGGCAACTGGTTTTGGTACTGCATTTGGGATAGTATTTGGCACTTTACTTCTTAACCGCCGTGCGAGACATGCTTTTTTTCAGTGTCAAGATAGCTTGAAAGATTGGATGTACGCTAAGGTGGTGATGTTTATGGCAAAATGGCGAAGGGTTTCACATGCGTAGTTGTATATGTTTTTGATTGTTTTTTCATCTCCTTATTATTGTAATTTCAGGCTTTACTTGTATTTGACAATGGTTTTAGTCCCAGTTATTAATAAATTGCCACTAACACCACGGGTGGCCATTTCCCCACGCTGTGTGATAAGTTGTATAACAATATGATGCAAGGAAAAATGTTTTACATAGAATTGCAACATACTTGATGATGTTAAGGTATCATGGCTTGCTAAAGTGAACAAACATGAACCTTTACGATAATATATCATGCTTCAAAAGCTACTGCTGGGGGGTGTAGTACAGGACTACAGGCCAATGTAGGCTATATATACGTTTGAAATTAAAGTGCGGTGTGAAGACTGTAGCATTGTTTTAGTCTTGTTACGATGCACATGAAATAAGCTCTCAATGCACCTAAGAAATCTGAATGATGTTTTTTTTTTGTTTGTAAACTTTAGTTTTGTTTCTCAATGCTAAAATAAAAATTATTGGAAATGTTCGTAAGTCAGGACACTCTGGTTTCTACAATGGATTATTCTTGTTCAGACCATACCATATATTAAAAAAGTTGAGGATAGTTGAGGTCCTAGGTTTGACCTTCCGTAAACATTTTGGGCGTGGCAAAGGAAAGTGTTCGGAAACTTTTAGGTATCCAGTTAGGCTAGTCAAGAATTCGCCTTCTTTGGATAACTTGAACACTCATCTGATTACCCATTTTATTAGTTTAGGTTATAAAAGATAAACCAATGTTACCTTAAGCTTCATTACCCGCGCAATGCAAATAACAAGCGCTAAACAACTATCAAACACATCCGGAAACCATCACCCGCGCCATGTACTGTTGCCGTTGTACATGAACATTATGTATAAACCAATAATCCGGAACACAATAAAAGAAAATTTTACCAGCAATTTTTCAAGATTACAAATGTTACTAGGAACATTAGAGTTTTATGTGTTTGCTAGATATGATTTTCAAAAGATTAAAACAAAAAAACCTAGCTTTGTTGCGGTATAATAAAAACTATGAACCCGCGAAAAAAGAATTGAAATCATCTTCTACCTTCAAAATTGATATATTTCAATACTTCAATCACTATATTCCCCTGAACCATCAGAATCCGAATCTTCACCATTAAAATTCCTTCTATCGTTTCCATCTACATAACCATGGTTCATAATCTCGTCATCTTCTTCAAGCCCATCGTCGTCACTCATTTCCGTTTCAACCCATCTACTTTCATTATTTGCAACTCCATACCCTGCTCCATACCCTGAACTTTCTCCGTACCTTGCATTTTCAAATCTGACTTGCTCGTCATCAGATTCACTTTCCTCTTCTTCCTCTTGGCCGACATGATAATTCATGTTTTGAGGTCTCATCTGGTGAACCGGTCCGTGAATCCAAGCTTGGTGCATAAAGTTATTTCTCATGGGTTCTTCTTGGACAACCATTTTTTCCGGTTTTCTCTTTCTGACAGTTCGTGGGCCTGTTCCATGCGTTTGAGGCGTCATAACTTGACTCATTGTGAAATCATCTCTAACGATAACGTTTTGCCTGTTTTCAGAGACTGCTACGGGACCAGGCGTACGTTTTGTCCACTTCCCATTACTTCCACGTGGCCTTCCACCACTGCCACGAGGCGGTTTCATAGGTTTCACGTGGCCAGGAGTATCAGCAGTTTTCCCGATGTTCTTTAAAAATGTGAACTTTAATGGCGATTTCTGCAAAAACATTAACATGAGTTTGACTTTAGAGGTCAAAATATACAACTAAAACTTCATAATTTAATAAGAATTTTTATTTAAAAATCAAGTATTGTTCGATAATACAATAAAATTTAAAGCAAATACTACATTTACAAAACTTTTTCAAAATTCAATTATAGCAAAATCTAACTCAAATTTGACCTTTGACTATTACATATTTGACTTCAGTAGTTAGAAGTCAAGTATGTGCATGTTCGGAAATGAATAACTATCAGAAAACAAAGCAATTCAAGAAGAAAGAAAAATAGTAATACCTCGACTACGGCATTGTTTAACTCGTTTTCCTTATAAAGCTCAGCCTTCTGTTCGGGAGTATACGAAATCAACCCATCAAGCTCAAAAAGCCTGAGAGTCACAGCAGCGGTCGTTTGTGGAACCCACGGAAGTACTGGGACCGAGCCCGAGTCCAAAGCAGCCTTTTCAGATAAACCAGATATCTTAAGCAGTTCTTCTGTTGTCTCAAAGCTTAAAGAAACATAGTCCCGTCTCAGAACGCTCTCTAACCATGTAAGAACCTGCAACCAAATTTCATTCACATTTTTAAAAACCAACATTTTTCGAGGAAGGAGTCTGCGCTTTTTCAGAAAGACGAAGTATAAATGAATGCTCGAGCTTAACCTGTAGAAGATCCGTTGGTGACAAAGAACCATGCAGCTTTGAACCCCAAACGTTCCTAATGTTTTCTGTCCAAGAAGCTTGCAGGGCCTCAGATGGAACAGAAGCCTGTGTAGTTTCCAAACAAATGAGTCAAACAAGAGTCATGCTAAAAAAACGGAAACTAGAGATCATTAATGCAAATTGTATCTAGGAAGGAGGGGCAATTTCCGTTATGTCACCAGACCACAAGGACAATTAATGTATTTTTAGTCTATGATTAACGACATTCATAAAAATAAATCCTTACCTCCACAAACGCTAAAAGAGACTTGATCAATCGGATTCTTATTGGATGAGTTATATCCCAATCATTTTGATCATTACTATTACGAACATTATCTTGGATATCTGGTTCGGGATAACATAATTTGTCACCTAACGTGCTAAATGACCTATGGCATCGAGGACAATTAGCCTTCTTCTCAAAGCAATAAGAGCCGTGACAAAAATCACAGATCCCTTGTAAAGGTGTTGACCTTTGTTTCCCATGTCTCATAGCCGATAACCTTGGCATATATAATGTTAAATTTTGGGGTAATAATCATTGCTAATGGTTTTCAAGTTATGTTCATTACAGGCTTATTAGAGAGGTTAATCATGAACAAAGCATAAATAGTCTTAAGTATCTAGAAGCTCATTTCATGAAGCCTATCTCATTTCTGCCGATGCTCTCTTATAGCCGTTAAGGGTCTTTGTGTAACTTTATCTCCTATTTAACTGTCCCCCAATCTAGGTTAGACACAACCGTGCGGAATCATTGTCTCACACTCTTCTTTCTCGATCATTGCATCGATCTTGTTTCTTCTTTGTATTTGTCCGGTTATTGTCTCATTGACATTAATCTAACCTTGTAACACTTTGGATACTATTGTTGGTTTAATAAGCCGACTATTGAGGCTTAGGTTTGAATAAAGTATTGTTGTGAACTATTGTTGCCGAGCATCGTCGCACATGGTATCGTGAGGCGTCAGCTCATAATCATAGTTGATTCACCATCCAAGGGTTTCTTCAGAAACTGGGGCCATCTCTTCGCAACAATTGGTGGTTTGGGGTTATTGCTATTGGCGTAATCATCGGTTATTTTCTATTCAAAATTAGCCCTAGACTAAGTGAATCTAGGGTAATTGTGATTTGTTCTTTCCACGCGATATTGCTCAGTAAGTCTACTCTCATCTTCAACCATCAAGACTTAAGTCTTCGTGGGTGCAAACGGGTAGACTAACATCTTGATCCGCCACCCCGAGTGGTATGAATACTGCTCTGGTTTACCCCACCACGTGCTTGGTGCTTGTTGTTTCTTAATTACAAAGTCTTATTTATTTTCTATCCGCTTATCTCGCTCTAGTCGTTATCTCTGTCTGCCTTATTTGCTCGCCTTATTGTTTGCATTATGGTCATTGGTGATGATATACCGGTGGTGGTTCTTCCACCGAGAAAAGCTTATCCTTTGGTGATGCTTTGTATTTACACCCTAATAACACCAATGGTACTCCTATTATTTCCATCAAACTCACCGGAACAGTAAAATTATAAAATATGGAATATGGCCATGACCTTCGCCTTAAGGAATCATAATAAGTTAGGGTTTATTGATGGTACTTGCACAAGAGATGACTCAAATCCTAGTCTTGCTAATCAATGGGATACCAGAACTGTTGTGGTTACTTGGATTCTTAACTCTCTCATCCCGAATTATTTTTGGTGCTATCTATGCTAAACCGCTATGAAATGTGGAATGATCTTAAAGATACTTATGATAAGGTTGATGGTTCACTATTTTTAATTTGCATAAAAATATAAACTCTCTTAGTCAAAATGGGTCATCTCTTGTCGATTATTACAACAACCTTAACTCTTTATGGAAACAATTTGATTGTATGATTAGCTTGCCTCCCGCACTTGTGAGGTCGCAAAACATTTTGAAAAACAAATCGCCTAATCAAATTAATGCAATTTCTTATGGGTCTTGATGACACTTATGTTCCTATCAGGAGTAATATTTTAACCAGAGACCCTTTGCCTAATGTCAACACTGCTTTCTCTGTTGTCTCTGGAGAAGAATCTCACAGAAATGTGTCATCTGGGAATAGCTCTGCTAAACCCAATGCCACTGCTTTTGCTGCAAAAACTTTTGATAGTGGAAAATTTTTTGATAACAAAAAAGGATCTAACAACAACAATTTCAATAAAGGTTTTGGTTTTAATGTTGGCAACAGCTCTAATAACAGAGGACCAAACATGAATCTCAAATGTACTAACTGCAAAAAACCTGGTCACACTGTTGATAGATGTTATGATCTTGTTGGTTATCCTGCTGGATATGTCAAAAGGAACTTTAATGCTAAACCCGCCAAAGAATAATGTTTCCACCGATGCTAATCATGTCACCGATAATAGAGCTAGCAACTCTCTTGTCTCTTTGTCTAATGAACGTCTCCAGACTTATGATGATAACGCCACACGCCGCTCGGGGTCAAGGAAACTTCCTTTCTTCGAGCAAGTTTTATAACACCCCAGGCAAGGAACCTAATCGCTGTAGTGTAGTAATTAGGGTAAGCCACGGTATTGATATCGCTCTCTAGGGAATAGGAATGCTAGTAAGGAGTTACTACGCTAAGGTTAAGGTTGAGGAAGATTATTTTTGTATTTTTATATTTTATGAAATGGAAAGGTACGAATCTCGGTATTGGATTTGGGGTTGGTATTTCACCGATTACTCTACTATTATCTAATTATCTAAACTAAGGTTGTGGGAGTCTATGTCTAATTAATGTGTGCTCGTATGATAGTTTAAAGATGTGTTTACTTAGGTTGTACTACTCCTTAATTATCTCCTATTGATGGTTGAGTTGTCACGCCCTTATTCTTAGTTGCGTTGTGTGTCTAAAGTTGTAGGGTATGCTTTCTCCCTAACTCTTTGAACTTACCAAAGGGTCTCGCCTACAAACCCACTAGGATGATAAACTCTTACTCTAAGGCACTCTTTGGATGGTTTAGCTTACAACTACTCTGTAATTATATTCTAAGGTTCACAAAGATGAATCAAGCATTATACACAACGAATGACCTATCGCATTACTAGATCATTAATCAACTAAGATAAGAAACAACCAATCAATATTCAATAATTAAGTTTCATACTTCCTAAGCAAACACACAAATAAATTAGCCGGACATGGAGAACATGCAAGCATACACACAAATAATCAAAGACATAATTGAATTAATGAAGTAAATACTTATCTTGATGTAAGATAGGGTTTAAAACCCTAAAATACTGTACAAGACACCTTAGGTTCGGTTTTAGGTTTTCACCCAAAAGACTCTCCTAAAACCGAAAAATTCGGATTCTATATATAAGATTACATATGCGACGCGCCACCTTATGTTTCGCGGACGCCGCCGTGTCGCCGCCATTAGGGTTTCGCCTTGGCCACGTTAACCTTGCGACGGCGCCACCTTATGTCCGTGACGCCGCCCTCTTCGCCTTTCGACGCCGTCTCGATTGCATCTAGGCCGCCCGAGTAGCGACGGCCTACTCTTTTACAACCGGACGCCGCCACTTGAAAATACGAGTTTGGGTTCCGAACCGTCACAAAATCCCTGACGGCGCCGCATTAGCACCGACGCCGCGCTTCTATTTTCAAAGAATGTGAGTGTCTCGATTTTGACTTTGGCCATTTTCTTCATATATTCGCGCTTTTCGTCCAAATAAGTGCCATTCCAAAGATTTTGCCTTCAAGAGACCTAAAAGTGAAAAGGAACGATATTAAGCAATAACGGATACAAAAGTGATCAAATAAGGACTTAAACGACCCTCAAAATGGTACCTTTAAAACCTTATCAAATATCCCTACACTTGTTATTTGCTTGTCCTCAAGCAAATGTGCTTTTAACCAATTAATTTATAAGTTGGGGTCATGAAGCATTAATTCAAAACGGTCCACAACACATATAAGCCCAAGAAAGTCATAACAAGCACGGAATTACATACTAGCACCTCACATGGGGTGTTTGGATACTCACATCTCTCTCGGTGTATATATGAAATATAACAAATAGGAAATGGAAGATAAACACTCATTAACCGGTCCTAGTACATAGATTACCATAGGCTTGAGAATAGATCAAACCTCCATCGCTTACGAAGCACCTAGGAAAGACTATCAAAGAGGTCTTTAAAGGGTTGTAATGTTAGGCTTACGGTAGGGAAACAAGGGTTTGGTGGGATAGGCTATTTAGTGGTGGCAAGTCAAAATCTCTATGTTAAATGCATATGAAGAATGGCGCTGCTAAGCCAAGACTCGACACTCTAAACTCTAGATAACTCAAATAAACAAACATAAATTCAAAGATAGATGTAGGATGGTAGCCCGTATTTTTTTTTTTTTTTTTTTTTTTTTTTTTTTTTTTTTTATATATATTTTTTTTTTTTTTTTTTTTTTTTTTTTTTTTTTTTTCATACACTTTACTCTACCATCCTCTACGATAACATCAAAATACTAGGGATTTATAGGCATATCCCTACACTTGAGTTTTTATTACTCTAACACTAATTTGACCCGATTTGAAAAGATCAAAACACTTGGGGTACATTATTATGCAAACAAAGGGAATTTGAATTTAACGCCCTTCCCGTCATTTCATAAACTTTAACTTTTCCCATGAATCCCAATCGTCCCAAAACTCAGATACAAAGGATATGACTCGACTTAGCAACTTATGCAAGCAACTAGATAATTGAACTAAGGGTTTAGGGTGATAACAAACATTTGCACTAAAAGTGAGTGCATAAGGGGTAGGCTAAGGCGATTTGGGTGTATATTGGGGGGGGTGTAAACAATGTTTTCATTGATATTCGAAAACCAAACATCACGAGAACCGCGAAAAGGATAGGCTCGAGGGGTTAACTAGGGTATCGTGTACTAAAGATGAGTACAACGCAAAGGGTGTGGGGAATTACTCAACCGATATGGAAGAAGTAATTATATTACTGTATCAAACAAGGGTTATCCTAATGCCTCTTATCATTTAGTTATTCCTAACTACACAAGTGTAGCCTCACTATGATCTCGAATGCATCACAAAACAAGTTCTAGAATCTAATATACTACCGGTTCACACTCTAAGCATTGAAGATGAATGCTTTAATTCCTACTAATCTAAGGGCGATCCTCACATTTTGGTGGAATTTGGGTGGTAAAGGGTTTTGTGCTAGTCATGCAACTTCCTATCCATGAGACGCTTTTGTTAAGACTAATGGCCCACCCTATATGTCATAAAAATTTTAAATTTGGTGCCAAAATTACCCTAACCGACATTTTCTCATGGTTTATTACACAATCACAATTGACAAAGCAAATAGTCAAGGATAAGCATAGTTTCAAAGTTCCGCTTTATTTTCCTCCCTACATTTAAACCGAACATTGTCCCCAATGTTCCCGAAAGTATCAAAGTTATGATAATGGAAGGTAATTAAAACGAAAGAAACTAATACTCCCGATTAGCTCGGTAGGATCCGTAAAGTGGTGGTTAAACTTTTCAAGAAGAATTATTGCGTGAAAAGCTCCTTCCAATCTTATGTAACTTCTTCTTGACAAACTAAACTCGCACACTTGAAGAAAACAAACGAAACCTTCGCAAAATCGGCGGTAATAATATATATAAGACTCGATTTAAACTAGGATATAATGCTTGTGGAATGGATGTTTACTGCATTTCTAAGAAAATTAAGACCGAAAATTCCAAAATTTATAAGTAGCTCGTAAAACGAGAAAAAGTAACTGATGTTTTACTCCTTCCGACGACGCGTCAGTTGCAATCTCGACGCCCAAAGTTATCCCGACAAAACCGGTCTGCGATTTTCGGAAAAATTTCGAAAATTTACATCTTTAGAACTGGAAAAATTTCGCAAAACATCCATTATGACTCGATACAAGCATTTGACTCGAACAAACAAACATAAATATCTTTTAGTTAATTGTTATTCTCATGTTTACGCTTTTGAAAACGTGTGTAATCCTCCCTACACTTATCCTTTATGTAAAATACCTTTATATGCAATTAAGACGAGGTTAAAACAAAATAAAGCATTTTACAAATTTAAACATGAGGATAAACAATTAATAAAAGATATATGACACTAACAAGCAAACAATTAAGCATGGGTTGCCTCCCACAAGCGCTTTTCTTTATTTAAGAGTCTTGTAGCTAGACTCATAGTCGTGCTCCTACGCATCGATATACGTAAGTCTATCCTCAACAATGTCGTAAGGATCAAACTTATCATTCAAGTTCCTAGTAGTACGCTCGTTAAATATGTCTTTTCAAACTTCTCACCATCGGGATCATAGATTTGTATCCTAATGTGCCACTCTCCATTACCATCACTAGGCGGTCTATCCCAATCCCACTTGTGTTCAGATTTCAACTTTCCACTTATTCATGACAAGGTTAACGGGCAAGCTTCCTAGGAACTCGGTCATCTTCCTAAATACTAAGGCGCCCTCGAACGGGTTCACTTCCATGTCCCTAGCCATTTCTTTTTCTTGAAAGTTGCTTGCACTAGCTAAGGCTTTATCTAGGTAAAAGGTCTTTGGGGCCTATGATGTTCTTATCAATCCAAGGTCCATATCTAGAAGGCTCTCTATCCAACCCTATCTCTGTGGGACTTCCTCATCCTTGTAGTATGTATGCTTTTAACATCGTAAACGGATCTAGCACTCCCTCCCTACCACTATTTTGGACATCTTACAATCGATGATGGCACTAGCGGTAGCTAAAATCCTCTTCCAACTAGTAATGGGCATGTCGGGTCCTTATTCATGTCTAGCACATGAAAGTCGGCCAAAAGAGTCAACCTCCCACGTACTACCATGTCCTTTATTATTCCTACCGGACGTATACACTACCGTCCGCTAGACCTAAGATGGTTCCGTTGGTTCAATTTTACCTAAGTTAAGGCTTCTATGGAGGACAACGGAACAAGATTGATGCATGATCCTAAATCGGCTAGAGCATCGAGTGGTTTGGAAGTTCCAAGTCTACACGGAAGAGTGAATAGCCCGGATCGCCTAGCTTTAGGTAAGTTGTTTCGCACAAAAGCGGACCCATGTTTTCCAAGCCTAAGTTCTAACTCATATTTTTCTTTTAAAGCATTATAATAAGGTGCATGAGCTAAGACTTCAAGAATCGGTTTTTCTTGATGGAGTTCCTTGTACTCCTCCTCTAAACTAGGTTTGGATTCTTGGTCGACGGGTTTCTCAAGAGTAGGCTCTACCAAAGGTGCCGGCCTTGGTACCTCTTGGATGGCTTGGAACCCTTTTGATAGCATTTACCGAGTGAACCGTGGGTGGGAGGGCATGGATGTGCACTCTCCCATGGTGAACTAGAACATGAAGTCGATGCAATCGAATTCACTTTGGGTTCTTTATGGTATCACTGGGAGTGCTCCAACTTCCCGCTCATCAAGGCTTTTAAGAGGGCATCAAGCTTGGTTGTCATCTCGCTTTGTTTTTGCTTAAAATCGGCTTCAAGCTTATTCAATCGAGTTTCTTGGGATGACAAAATCTAGATGCAATTGCCTCAAGATTAGTGGGGTTCCCAGTATTAAAAGAATTGAACCTAGTAGGCGAACTAGATGAGCTTTGGGGTGTGCTTGAGTTTTGGTTCCACTTAAGGTTAGGGTGATTTCTCCATGAGGGTTGTACGAGTTTCCTAAGTTGTTTTGTTCGGTTTGAAAGTGTACCACTTCTCCCGCCTCCGCCGGCACGTATGGAGGCGAGTCCGCAAAAGCTTGTTCGGGAGCCTTGTGCAATCACGAGTGTCATGGGGACCACCGCATAACTCACAAGGTAGAGTGATTTGATTCACTTGTCGTGAAGACTTAGGATTTTGTAGAACTCATGAGGAATCTAACTTGATCTTCAAGTTCGATCATCCCACGGTCGGAAGGGGCAAGGAGATTGCCTTAACGGTTTTGGGCACTCACGGGGTCATCCTAACTTTCGTGTCATAGAGGGCGAGGTCCTCTATTATACCCCATGATTCTTCGCGGTGAGATCACTAAGTTTTCCACCGCCGCTTGGTCAATGGATCGCTTAGTGGGAAGTTGACATGATCATAAAAGATTTGGACTGGAGCCAAAGATCAATGCCGTGATGAGGACTTTATGAAGTAAGTCCTTGAATCGGGTCCATGCTTCAGAGAGATTCACCTTGACGTTGTTGGAACATCAAGATGTCATTCCTAAGCTTAGTGGTTCTCCCGTGGGAAAATTGAGCAAGGAAGCGAGAGGTAAGATCATCCCAACTTGAGATGGAGCCGGCGGGAAGTCGCCAAGCCAATTACTAGCTTGGTCCCGAGAGAGAATTGGAAGAGACGCAGCGCGTGGTCTCCCGAGTAGTAGCATCAAGGTCGATGGAATCGACGATTTTGAGGAAATCCTCGATGTCGATTTGGATCTTCGAACGAAGTCCATGGAATGCACATCCGCTTTGCACCAACCGGATGGTGTCGGATCGCAGGCCGTAGTTTGGGCTTGGTCGGAAGCTCAATGGTGTTCCTATAGCCTAGGTGGCTTGGTCTCGAGTATTCACCAAGAGTACGGGCTCTTGGCGGGTCATTTGGTGGTGGGTTGATGAATGGTAGTTGGTTATCACCTTCCATGATGAAAAGTGATAAGATTACGAACAAAGGTCACGAAGAAGGGGATAGACTAAGAGAAAGCTAAAATGAGAAAAATTTACTTGATAGGAATCAAGCAAAGAACCTAAACGAGGTGGACTACTAACTAGCTATTCTATTCCCGCAGCCGCGCCAAAACTTGATAACGCCACACGCCGTCGGGGTCAAGGAAACTTCCTTTCTTCGAGCAAGTTTTATAACACCCCAGGCGTGAACCTAATCGCTGTAGTGTAGTAATTAGGGTAAGCCACGGTATTGATATCGCTCTCTAGGGAATAGGAATGCTAGTAAGGAGTTACTACGCTAAGGTTAAGGTTGAGGAAGATTATTTTTGTATTTTTATATTTTATGAAATGGAAAGGTACGAATCTCGGTATTGGATTTGGGGGTTGGTATTTCACCGATTACTCTACTATTATCTAATTATCTAAACTAAGGTTGTGGGAGTCTATGTCTAATTAATGTGTGCTCGTATGATAGTTTAAAGATGTGTTTACTTAGGTTGTACTACTCCTTAATTATCTCCTATTGATGGTTGAGTTGTCACGCCCTTATTCTTAGTTGCGTTGTGTGTCTAAAGTTGTAGGTATGCTTTCCCCAACTCTTTGAACTTACCAAAGGGTCTCGCTACAAAACCCACTAGGATGATAAACTCTTACTCTAAGGCACTCTTTGGATGGTTTAGCTTACAACTACTCGTGTAATTATATTCTAAGGTTCACAAAGATGAATCAAGCATTATACACAACGAATGACCTATCGCATTACTAGATCATTAATCAACTAAGATAAGAAACAACCAATCAATATTCAATAATTAAGTTTCATACTTCCTAAGCAAACACACAAATAAATTAGCCGGACATGGAGAACATGCAAGCATACACACAAATAATCAAAGACATAATTGAATTAATGAAGTAAATACTTATCTTGATGTAAGATAGGTTTAAAACCCTAAAATACGTACAAGACACCTTAGGTTCGGTTTTAGGTTTTCACCCAAAAGACTCTCCTAAAACCGAAAAATTCGGATTCTATATATAAGATTACATATGCGACGGCGCCACCTTATGTTTCGCGGACGCCGCCGTGTCGCCGCCATTAGGGTTTCGCTTGGCCACGTTAACCTTGCGACGGCGCCACCTTATGTCCGTGACGCCGCTCTTCTTCTTCTCGACGCCGTCTCGATTGCATCTAGGCCGCCCGAGTAGCGACGGCCTACTTTTACAACCGGACGCCGCCACTTGAAAATACGAGTTTGGGTCTCGAACCGTCACAAAATCCCTGACGGCGCCGCATTAGCACCGACGCCCGCTTCTATTTTCAAAGAATTGTGAGTGTCTCGATTTTGACTTTGGCCATTTTCTTCATATATTTCGCTTTTCGTCCAAATAAGTGCCATTCCAAAGATTTTGCCTTCAAGAGACCTAAAAGTGAAAAGGAACGATATTAAGCAATAACGGATACAAAAGTGATCAAATAAGGACTTAAACGACCCTCAAAATGGTACCTTTAAAACCTTATCATGATAACGCCTAAAATGAACATGTTTTTAGTAGCGTTATTGTCGGCTTTGTGCATGATATTCGCTATATTTATTCATAATCATGTAAAAGTGCAAAGATGCGCCTTGTGTATGTATATGTAGCCGTATTTCGAATATTGAAGAAATGAAGTTTTATGCACATTTGGAAGCGCCTAAAGGAAGGAAGTTTAGATTGGAAGCTTGTGGACTCAATGATATGGAAGCATAGTGATTTCAAGCATCTACAACAAGGAAAGATCAAGTTTGGCTTTGGAAATCATCAACGAAGCAAAGAATGAAGCGTAAAAGGAAAAGTCAAAAAGTCAGGAGCAAAACCCACCGATCGGTCGCAACCCGCAACCGGATCCGCCGGGCTAATGGTCAAAGCCGCGACCGATTCGGTCGATGAAGAAACCGATCCGTTTCGCACCGCAGCTACACACCGCATTTATTGTTGTCTTAACTCCCATAATCATTGGAGTCCGATCATTTCTTGATATTAACTTGGAGAGAACGTTTTTGGGCGCTAAGCAAGTGCTTTGGCTATTTAAAGAACCTAGTACTTGTATACTAAGTGTGACACAACAAATAGAGTATTAGTTTACACCAAAACTCATACTTACCCATTTATTTCAACCCAAAAGCTTAGTAGTTACCGAAAACGCCCGTAAGCAAGGAAGGAACCATTCTTGTCCATTGTTTCGTAGTTTGGAATTGTGCGTGATCCTAGGTGATTGGAGGCGTGGTTGCTACATTCCACGATTTCTAATTCTTGTAATCACAAAAGATTAGGTATTCTATGAACTTTGTTATGGAAATCTATTCTCTTGAATTGTTTGAATTACTTTGTTATGACTTGTGTTTAGATATGATTGTTTTCATGGAGTAGTTTGTGTTATACTTGTGTGTTGAAATGTGATTAATCATAATAATGTTCTCAAAATGTGATGCATGTATATATGATCTTGTTTAAATGAGTTTGTTGGAAAATACTAGTCTTGGATTGATTTGTCAATAAAACATGTTTTAAGAAAAAGGACCAAAGGATTTCTCTTGTGTTTTATTCCAAAAGTGTTGTGACAAACTAGTATGGGATATGGTGATTGACATCCACCATGTTTTGCTTATTAAAACAAGACTAGGAACGTTTTCATCACGAAGGGTCGAAAGATTCGTAAGAACAAATTTAATGAGAGCATGTTGCAAACAAATGGAATTTTTATAGGATAATCATTGGGATAAGGACCAAAGGATTACCTAAATGTTTTTGTTCTTAGAATGATTTTACAAACAAATACCATGGTTGGGGAATCATTTGCTTATGATTTGTGCATCATACTAAGAGTATACACCAAACCTTTATGAACATTATCTATGGTTGATTATGAGACTTCACACAAGTATATATTTTTATTCTTGATTCAGATTTTCACTAGAACACTTATTCGAGAGAGCCTTGACAAGCTTTCTTGTTAGAAACTTTTAATAAAATCTATTTCAAAACAAAATCCCTTGGGACGATCTCGACTTACCAAACTTTGCTATTATGGACGAGTATACTTGCTCGTATGTGTTAAAAGGTTATACGGTTAATTCGTGATTATAAATTTTAAAACTTGCACCAACCGAGCACATCAAGTTTTTGGCGCCACGCCGGGATTTTTTCTATAATTTTCTTTGAAATTAGTAAAAAAAAAAAAAAAAAAGTTTTGTTACAAACTAACCGATTCGGTTGGTTAGCCAACCGAATCCGTTAGACATTCCGTGAAAATTTTTGGTTCAATTTTATATCTATCTTTATTTAGTTTATGGTGTTTTGATTTCTAGAGTAATTGTGTGGTTTAATCAGCTTAGATTTATTGTCTTTATTTATTTTTCTTTTCTTTACATTTGTTATTTAGTTAATCTAGTTTTATTTATTTTAATTTTATAATTGATGGTAATGGTTAAGAGTATCTTATTTTCGCTTATAGTTTATTTTATGATAGCAATTATTAGTAGTTTATTTAGTTTTAAGTTTAGTTTTAATTTTGGTTTTAATTAGAGTTAATGAGTTATTTAATTATAAGTTTATGAAGAGTTTTATTTAATTAACTAGAGTTAGTACATCCTTAATAACAGTTATTTGCTTTCAATTATTATTATTAAATTTGTTTAAAAAAAAAAAAAAAAAAAAAAAAAATTATTTTCAATCAAACCGATCGGTCGCAATCCGCAACCTGATCCGGTTCGTGTTTCTGTCCTAGAATTTTCAACCAACCGATTCGGTTGGTGATCCAACCGAATCCGGTTGGAGTTTCTGTGCCGAGTTTTATCATTTTGAGGTTTTGAGTTTTTTTTGATTTCTTAATTTTGTTAGATGTCTTAGTTGTTTATTATTTGTTTGTTTTTATATAGTTTGTTCCTGTTTTACTAACGTTAACGCTAATCATTCGGGATTTGTTTTGTTTTGTTAAGTTGTCTAGTAACATGGATAGTTTGAGCGGAATCTCGGAATACCTTCGTACTTTGGATGACATGTTCAAGGATACGGAAGTTCATTAGAAAAGATTGGAGGAATTCGGAGGAAAGCAAGAAAGAATTGGGATTTGACACGGTGATATGGAAGAAGTATGTGAGAACAAGGTTCAACTACCCAAAACAAAAGAGTGGTAGTGTTTACACAAGCACCGTCAACGTGTATGATTCACCGATGATGAGATTTGGAACACCTTGTGAAGTGGAAGGAGTACGTGCTTGGGATGCACAAATTAATATGGCGATGGAGAGAATTATATCTTGAAGAGGTTCTTGACGAGATCGGTCATGTTCGTATGGATTATGAGGCATATGGGAGAAAGATGGTCAAAAATCTGAAAGTCAATATTCATGGGCATATGTTTGAAACTGATTTTGTTGTTCTAGAGGAAGGTAATGCGGATGAGCCAAATGTTTGTTTTGGAAGAAATTTTCTTGTCACAACTAAGTGTCAAGTAGATTTTGGTATGGGAGAGATGCGGATTAACATAACCGAGTTGGAAGAAGAAAAGGGATCAACGAGATGCTAGTGGAAGTTTGTGCAAATATGGAGGAGAAAATGTGGAAGTGGTGAAAATGGGAAAGCAAACCAAAGAAACCATCATCAAATAAATTAACCCCAACAACAACCTCCACCACCAAAAATGATTACACACCATTGTCACCTACTACTACTATCAAACCCTTAACCGAAAGCCAAAAGAAGCTATCTTAGAGAATCTAGAACAAAATTTCTAGAGCTCAATGAAAAGAAACCGTTATTGAAGTTCTCCAAGATTATGTGCTTTATCGAAAGAAGTTGGATGCATTGATGCTAGCGAGGGCTAGGTTGGAAGATAAGAATCTCACGGATGAGGATCGAGATCGGATTTTGTTTAAAGGCATGCCAAGGAAAGAAAAGGATCCGGTAATTTTGTGTTGCCAATCAAAGTAAATGGAACTACACCGCTTTATGCTTTAGCCGACACGGGTCGAGTGTTAACGTGATGCCGTATCCATTGTTCAAAACTTTGGGACTAAGTAATCCGCAACCTAATCATTCTAAGCTCACTATGGCGGATAACACTCAAGCAAAGGCAATGGGGAAGTTAAGAATGTAAGAGTGCAAATTGGCTACCAACCGTATTTGGCGATTTTCTTGTCTTAGATATTCCGTGGACAAGAGTTTACCACTATTGTTGGGAGGCCATTTTACGAACTTGTGGAGCAATTATAGACATGGGAAGAGGTACCATGACTATTGACGATGGAATTTCGAGGCAAACATACTACCCAAGACCAAGAGGACCAATTTTGGAAGGTATGGAAGATTTGGAATGGATGGATGCAAATGATGATTTAACTTGTTTTGAAGTGGGACGTGATGTCCATGGTAATCCAATGTACGGACCTTTAACTCCACCTTATTTCGATATTGAGGACGAAATGGAACGTGCATTCGCGATAGAAGCTTTTATAACCCATTCAAAACATTTTTGTTTACAAGAAGTTGACCGACTTTTTAGGATCTTTACCGTGCAACTTAAGAATTTGGAGTGGAAACCAAGGATTGGGGACTTACAAGAGGCAAAGCGGAGATGGGGCATGGCATGTTAAGTTTGATATATTATGCCCGGATGGACTAAGATTTATGAGGAAATTTAAAACTTTTGAAACATTCCGTGAATTGACGGAAAATTTCAAAGCGAGGATATTCTTAGGCAAGAATATTTTGAGGAATTTTGAGGAAAGGAAAGATCAGTAATAACAAGCAATCATTTGCTTGAATTTTATGCTTTATTTTATTTTGTTTTGATTTGATGCATTAGGATTTTTGTTTCTTATTTATTTTTCATGTTATGATTGAGGTAATTTGGTTTTAATACATTATGACTATGATTTTGAGTTGAGTTTGGATTAGTTCATTTATATGATGAGTTTAGTTTTTTGGATTGAATGATTGTTAAAAATTTCATTTGGTGAATAAATGTTGTGTGAAAATTTTTAGCAGGAATTTTTTTGAGTAAAAATATGTTGCTTGGAGGGTAAATGCCTAAGTAACAAGTTAAAAAAGCAAATTTGGCAAAAAGCATACCGAATCGGTTGTGTCCTTGATCGAACCGGTTGCACCAAAATATAAAAAAATTCATTTTTCCAAAAACACACACACACTAATTTTCCAGTGGGTTTTGCAAAATTCATCCAAGAGAGCAGATTGAAGTTGTTTGAATTGTAGGATAACATCATGGCACCCAAGCAAGTAAGCATTTACATTCAATTTACTCAATTAAGGCTTTATTAGAACATTTGATTCGAATTGGATTTTAGGTCACCAAATTGGGGGTTTTGTTATAATCCGAATTAAGTGGTAATATTTTAGGATTGAGTGGGTAATTGATATAGGAGTGCATTACAACAAGAGAATGATTGATTGATTCACCATAGAATGGATTTTAGATGATAAGATTTTTCGAATTAATTGGGTTATGCTTATGGGATGAGATAAGTTACAACTATTGATTCATTTTGATGGATGATATGTTTGATTTTTAAGAGTGATGGATGCTACACTATTAGAGCTTATGATTTTAAGAATGTTGAGATGAGTTCTAAGATGTTTGATGATTTGGAAACAAGATAGAGTAATTCTAGGATGTGGGAAATCATTGAGGATGATAGAATGCGATCTAAGAAGTGGTTCGAGCGTTAGAAATTCGAGATGTTGAGGATTTGAAGGTGAAATACCTTATGTAGTCAGACAACCGATTCGGTTGCGCATGGCAACCGAACGGTTGTTGCCTGATGTCAAGGAAACCGATTCGGTTGGTGATCCAACCGAATCCGGTTACGGTTTCTGAGAGAATTTTTTGTGAAATTTTGAAATGTCTAGTAGAGGGTTCTCTAACCTTCTTGTTTGTTCTAACACTCTTATATGATCTTATTTTTGTGATTTCTACAGAGAATTATTGTAGGAAGCTCGAGTGGGGAGGAAATTCCAATTAACCCGCTTGTTACGAAGTTTTGTGAAAGGAACGAGAAGAAGAAGGTTAAGTATAGTGTGAAGAAGGAAGCAAATGCTAATTTAAAATTCAAAAATCTCACCGATGGAGAGAAACATGCTTTTCGAGAAAGATTGTCGAAATTACAACATAGGCAATGTTTAGTTCCAAGGGTGATTGATTGGGATTTATTTAACGAATGTGAGTGTGAAGATGAGTTAAGAAGTATGATGCGAACGTCTTATGTATATCCGTGGGATGGAGATTCGCTCAATGATTTGTCATGGGAAAGAGCATTCAGTGTTAATGAAGAAGTCACCGAGAATGGTGTATGGAATTCTTTTCAACCATGTATTTTGAAAGAAAAGTAGATGTTCGAATTTGATGTCGGAGATTTGTATTTGGTTTAGACTTTGTGGTAGGGATCATGCTTACACATTACAAACTTTTGGTGTAGCTCTTGGTTTGTATGAACCACATGAGGTAAATCATCGATTATTTGAAACTCACTTTTCTAGACTTTGAGGTTTGAAAAGATTACCCTAGTATTCCCGCTTATTGGAATCAAGTGGGAGATCCTACTTGTGCTAGGAGGAATGCTTCAACCATCGTGAATCCGTTGATGAGGATACTTCACAAGTTGATTGTGACCGCCATTTAATAGATTTGGAAGCGAGACAAATGTCGAAACCGGACTTATGGATTATGAAGTTGCCGGAAGAAACTAAGGATGGTAATGCTATTTGGGTGTTGCCGAATATTTGTCTAGAGAGCCCCGGAATCAAGAGCAACAAGAATATTTGTGGAGGACATTTTGTGACAAGATTAGCGAAGAATCTTGGATATTATGTTGATGAGGAATTGGCTAAGTGTGGAGAGCCAAAGTATAGTGAAACGTGGATCGCGAAAGGTTTTGGTAATGCTTTGAATAGGAGATTGAGAACCGTAGGGTTATGGGTTGAACCAAGACCACAACAAAGACCACCACGACAAAGAACCACCACAAAAAGAAGGAATATACCAATGGAGAACGTGCAAATGGGTACGCCAAAGAGTTTTGATTCGTGATGGGAGAGTGGAACCAACATCTAGATGAGATTCAATGTAGGGATGTGTGGAGAGATTCGATGATGTTAAGGAACAACTACATCAATGATTATTCGATGCCGATCTTTCAACACATGGCTCGAGAAGCCAATTACGAGTTGCCACCCTACAATCCACCAAATGTTCCACCATATCCTTTTCCGTACACTTTTATCCGGACCCTATCCGTATCCATATCCCGGTACGCACCGCTTCTCGATCCAATACCCCATATGGTCGATTGCTCAAGTCGGAGGAACAAGTTATGAAGTGGAGGATCATCATCGTGAATTGGAGGCAAGAAGAAAAGAGGAGAGTTCGCTCGTAAATCATAGACGAAAACTATGTAACCGAAAGTGATGATGATGATGAGTTTGATGATGAAGAAGGAGAAGAAATGAGCGAGGATGACGAGTGATTATGGGTCATTCGGAAATTATGGTTTCAAAACAATGGTCATGATGTGTTTTAAACTATTTCTATCTTTTGATTGATTTTCTTTAGGATGTTTGGTATATTTTGGTTTTATCTAGTTTTTAGTAGTTTTGTTTGTTTTGTGCATTTTGTGTTGCGCTTTTGTTTGCGGATGGATATGTTGGAAGCTTATTGATGGTCGAATATTTCGAGTTGGATAACTCATGTGCTTGCTAATGACCCAATGTGCTTATTGCATATTTTATTCCGTGGTATCTTTTAACTATCTTTTCCCATTTTCTTTACTTTGAAGTTCATTTTCATTACATTGAGGACAATGCAAAACTTAAGTATGGGGAGGAAGAAAATAGGAAAATGATACGCATTTTTTTTTTTTTTAGATAACTTTTGGATGCAAGTGATTAGAAGAAATTCGCCTTGATGGTCTAATAGTTTTCGCGTTATTGATTATTAAAATACATAATTTGGGATTTCAATGGTAAAATGAGGTTTTGAAAATTTTTAGATTTGAACCAAATTATCGAAATAATTCATTTTGGATTCGATAGCATTTTCTAGCATGCATAATAGCCTTTTTCCCACATTTTTGTGAGGTTTCTTTTGTATGAAACATCTTTTGTTTTATATTTGCTATGAGTGTGCCGTGATTATGTCGATTCTAGAACTTGTACTAGTTATGCATTATGGTTAAAATCACTTTCGAGTGATCTAAATATTTTCAAGTGATAAGAGGCATTTTAGGAATAACCCAAATGGCCTTCCATTTTACATTTAATGATATATTAGTCGACCACATCGGTTAGTTAACCACCCACATGGACCCATTTTGTTAGTGCTCATTTTAGCACTAGATACCCCTAGTACACCCTCCGAGCCATCCTTTTCGCTTTTGTTAAAACCAAAAATACAAAATATTTTACACCTTTAAACCTTAGCCAACCCTTATCAAGTCTAATGGTTTGTTGCTAGTTGTTTGGAATGATTGGATTGTTTTGATGATTATGAGTTAGTTACACTTTGCCATTCGTGTGTGCCATTTCGACAAAGACGAAGGATGCATACTTTATTTTGTATTTTGTGGTGATGCTTATGCGGGTGTGGGGAGTTATAAAAAAAAAAAAAAAAAAAAAAAAAAAAAAAAAAAAGTGATGACAATTATAGCCAATGTGCTATATTATTATGAAGATGAAGGAAGATGAAGTATGTTTGAGTTATCGATTAGCCAATGTGCTAAGACGTGATATATATTTGGTGATCGATATGAGAAGAGGAGTAATAATCGTTTTTCGGATTGTGGTTTGTATGATGACTAGCACCATGGAGGTTTGGACTTGATTTTATTTTTATTTTAAACCAATTTCATAAACTATCCCATGCCTTATCCATACCTATTATGAACCCATAGCCTTATCGTTATAACCCGAATAAAAGACCTCTTTGATGAATTTATTTTCTTTGTTTTGATACTTGTACAAGCTTATGGTAAAAGCATTGATCATGACTAGGCATTGAGTGATATACCCACCAATATATGAGTGTTGAGTGAAATCTTAAAGCCACTTGTGAGGTATCCTAGTTATGTTATCTAAAGTGTTTGGTTCATTTTAGAAGATTTTCTCATATTATAAGCAAAATAATAGTTATCTTTTATGGTAATTGTTACATTTTTCAAACATGGTGTTATGGACCATTGAAATCAATCTTTGCAATGTTTGACCTACTCGAGGGCTTAGTAGAGCTTAAGTGTGGGGAATTTGATAACGCCTAAAATGAACATGTTTTTAGTAGCGTTATTGTCGGCTTTGTGCATGATATTCGCTATATTTATTCATAATCATTGCAAAAGTGCAAAGATGCGCCTTGTGTATGTATATGTAGCCGTATTCGAATATTGAAGAAATGAAGTTTTATGCACATTTGGAAGCGCCTAAAGGAAGGAAGTTTAGATTGGAAGCTTGTGGACTCAATGATATGGAAGCATAGTGATTTCAAGCATCTACAACAAGGAAAGATCAAGTTTGGCTTTGGAAATCATCAACGTAAGCAAAGAATGAAGCGTAAAAGGAAAAGTCAAAAAAGTCAAAGGAGCAAAACCCACCGATCGGTCGCAACCCGCAACCGGATCCGCCGGGCTAATGGTCAAAGCCGTGACCGATTCGGTCGATGAAGAAACCGATCCGGTTTCGCACCGCAGCTACACAATTCGCATTTATTGTTGTCTTAACTCCCATAATCATTGGAGTCCGATCATTTCTTGATATTAACTTGAGAGAACGTTTTTGGGCGCTAAGCAAGTGCTTTGGCTATTTAAAGAACCTAGTACTTGTATACTAAGTGTGACACAACAAATAGAGTATTAGTTTACACCAAAACTCATACTTACCCATTTATTTCAACCCAAAAGCTTAGTAGTTACCGGAAAACGCCCGTAAGCAAGGAAGGAACCATTCTTGTCCATTGTTTCGTAGTTTGAATTGTGCGGTGATCCTAGGTGATTGGAGGCGTGGTTGCTACATTCCACGATTTCTAATTCTTGTAATCACAAAAGATTAGGTATTCTATGAACTTTGTTATGGAAATCTATTCTCTTGAATTGTTTGAATTACTTTGTTATGACTTGTGTTTAGATATGATTGTTTTCATGGAGTAGTTTGTGTTATACTTGTGTGTTGAAATGTGATTAATCATAATAATGTTCTCAAAATGTGATGCATGTATATATGATCTTGTTTAAATGAGTTTGTTGGAAAAATACTAGTCTTGGATTGATTTGTCAATAAAACATGTTTTAAGAAAAGGACCGAAAGGATTTCTCTTGTGTTTTATTCCAAAAGTGTTGTGACAAACTAGTATGGGATATGGTGATTGACATCCACCATGTTTTGCTTATTAAAACAAGACTAGGAACGTTTTCATCACGAAGGGTCGAAAGATTCGTAAGAACAAATTTAATGAGAGCATGTTGCAAACAAATGGAATTTTTATAGGATAATCATTGGGATAAGGACCGAAAGGATTACCTAAATGTTTTTGTTCTTAGAATGATTTTACAAACAAATACCATGGTTGGGGAATCATTTGCTTATGATTTGTGCATCATACTAAGAGTATACACCAAACCTTTATGAACATTATCTATGGTTGATTATGAGACTTCACACAAGTATATATTTTTATTCTTGATTCAGATTTTCACTAGAACACTTATTCGAGAGAGCCTTGACAAGCTTTCTTGTTAGAAACTTTTAATAAAATCTATTTCAAAACAAAAATCCTTGGGACGATCTCGACTTACCAAACTTTGCTATTATGGACGAGTATACTTGCTCGTATGTGTTAAAAGGTTATACGGTTAATTCGTGATTATAAATTTTAAAACTTGCACCAACCGAGCACATCATTTTATGAAGCTGTTTTTCCTTCAAATGAAAAATACTTTGTCAAAACCTTTTGTTGAAACTTATATGCCTAAAGATTTAAATCACAAAATTTCTTTGACTCACAAATAAGTCCCAATGATGAAGGAGAGTGACATCCTACGATGATGGCACGGTGTTGGGTCATTCTACTAGGGATGATGAACCTGTTGCAACTTCTATAGATGATAATACACACCCGAGGGCACAATATCACATGAATCACATCCTGTTGATGCATCTTCGATTCTGGGCGATACATCTTCGATTCAAATCGAGTCAGCAAGAAGAAGGCACGCGACCACTCTTGCTAGAAGGTCAACCGAGTTTCTAAATTGCCCAATAATCTTAATGACTTTATTGTTGAAGGAAAGTTAAATATGGTGTTGAAAAGGTTGTTAATTACTCTAACCTTAACAAAGATAATTCTTCGCTTTGCTTCTAGTCTTAATAAAAGTATTGAACCTACATTATAAAGAAGCTATCCTTGTGATGAATCGGGTTGATGCTATGAACTCGAAATTGAGGCCTTAAATGAAAATCATGCTTGGGATATAACCGATCTTCCACCTAATAGAACTCCCATTGGTTACAAATGGATCTTTAAAATCACATATAAAGCCAATGGTGAAGTTGATAGATACAAGGTAGATTAGTTGCTAAAGGTTATAACCAAAGGAAGGAATAGACTATGATGAAACTTTTTCCCTGTTGTGAAAATGTCTCTTGTTAGATGTCTTATTGCCTTAGCTGTGAAAAACAAATGGCCACTTTTCCAACTTGATGTTAACAATGCTTTTTTGTATGGAGACCTTGATGAGGATGTCTATATGACCATCCCTAAGGGGTTCTGTAATGAGAACAATAAGAATAAAGTTTGTAAACTTGTCAAGTCCCTATATGGCCTTAAACAAGCTCCCAAGAAATGGAATGAAAAACTTGTCAGTGTTTTAAAAGAAAATAACTTTGTTCAATCTGTCAATGATCATTCTTTGTTCACCAAAACAGAGAATAACAAGTTTATTGCTCTACTTGTTTATGTGGATGACATTGTCCTTACTGGAAACTGCATTGATGAGATATACCTATTCAAAGAGTTTCTAAAATCAAATTTTCATATCAAAGACTTGGGAAACTTAAAATATTTTCTTGGCATTGAGGTTTTAAAAACTGGGAATGACATATGTCTCACCCAAAGAAAATACTGTCTTGAACTTCTCAAAGAATTTGGTCTTCTTGGGTGCAAACTGTGTCCACTCCTATGGAACCCAACTCTGTTCTTCCATACATACCCATTCTTGATGATCCCTTACTTGTCAACATCACTTGGTTATCGAAGTTACTTGGGAAACTTATTTATCTCACCCATACAAGACGACATCTCATACTCGGTTCATTGTCAGCACAATATATGCATTCTCCTTGAAATCTCATCTTGAATGTGCCCTCAATGTTCGAGATATCCGAAAGGAGCTCCGTGAAAAGGTCTAAGGTATAATTTCAAAGAACTCTGAAAATCATCTTGAAGGGTATAGTGATGAAGATCGGGCTAAATGCAAGAAAACTAGGAAATCATCACAGTTATTGTGTTTTCTTTAATGATTGTTTGATCTCGTGGAAAAGTAAAAACAAAACACTCTTTCAAAATCTTCCAAAGAAGCGAGTATAGATCAATGTCTCTGCTTTGTGAAATTATTTGGATTCAAAAATCTTAAAAGATCTAAAAGTTGATATCAATCTCCTGTTAATCTCTTTTGTGATAACAAATCGCTTTGCAACTTCTCATCAATCCTGTTTTCCATGAAAGATCAAAACATTTTGAAATTGATGTTCACTTCATCGTGGAAAAATTTGCAAGAGGTGTTATAAGTGCCAAAAGATTGGCTCTTCAAACCAAGCTGCAGACATTCTTACAAAAACCTTCCGTTTATCGGCATAAATTCTTGTGTGAAAAATTGATATTGTTTGATATGTTTGCCCATCAGATTAAGGGGGAATGTTAAATTTTGGGGTAATAATCTATGGCAAACATGTCATTCTATCAATTGCTAATGGTTTTCAAGTTATGTTCATTACAGGCTTATTACAGGGGTTAATCATGAACAAAGCATAAATAGTCTTAAGTATCTAGAAGCTCATTTCTGCTGAAGCCTATCTCATTTCTGCTGATGCCTCTCTTATAGCCGTTAAGGAAGTCTTTGTGTAACTTTATCTCCTATTTAATCTGTCCCCTAATCTAGGGTTAGACACAACAGTGTGAGCAGTCATTGTCTCACACTCTCTTCTTTCTGATCATTGCACTGATCTTGTTTCTTCTTTGTATTTGTCTGGTTATTGTCTCATTGACATTAATCTAACCTTGTAACACTTTGGATACTATTGTTGGTTTAATCTAAGCCGACTATTGAGGCTTAGGTTTGAATAAAGTATTGTTGTGAACTATTGTTGCTGATACTGTCGCACATATAAACATTCTTTCCACATCCACTTCTCCAAATCCCGATACCGTTCCATTCCGTTCTTTTCTCCAAATCGGTCTCCCAAGCTCGATGTTAAAAGTAGGTGATGAGTCTTGAATTTCCGCCACTAGCCTCTTGGAATTTCGTCGATGTTTTCCTTGAAAGCGCCTCAATTTTTGAAGATCACGTGCAAATGAGATTCTCGGGCCCAGCGTGGGTCTAGTAGCTGTAAAGAGCATCGAATACCTACATTCACGAAGATCGAAAAAAATTGAACACGTATAATTAAAGCGACAATTATAAAGACCCTTTTCCTTAAAGTGGTTTTACCTCTTACGAATCGATTAGCCTCCAACCACCACTTTGTAGCTCAACAAATATCACGCTGGACCGGGATCATGTGAAGACGTAGATGCATCAAATTGCCAATATCGATTCGCCTCGATCCTGTCCTAATGGTAAAGATCGGTACACATACATCTCTTCCGCTTTGTGATCAATGTATGCTTTTAATTGCAACCGTGATCTTTCACCGTATTATATCCATTGTTATTGATTTGACTTGTCCGCCGACAAAACCATCTTGACCCTCATTTACTGTGTATCATCGGGCTTTGGTTGCCTTCTGTGGCGGGCATGGGAGAAGAATCTTGAAATTTGGATATGAATTCTTCTTTAGTCGTCTTTTATCGAATGTGCTTGACCACATTGCTTCCTAATCTGCGAATGCAACATCTAGCCGATCTCGTGAAAGAGTCATATCGGACCAGGTAACACGATATAACTCATACGAAAAATATTGGAGTAATAAAAGTTCACAATTCATATTCAAAATTTACCTCAAGAACTAGGCGGATAATGTTTCCTTCATTGGCAACACTAATTAGAGAAACAAGAGCATTGAGACGCTCTTCAACGCAAAGATCCGAATACTCTCCTTCCGTAAGCCCTTGAACCCATGACTCCCCTGATTTTTTTTCATCAATCTCGGTATTTCCTTGATCAACACTACTCGTAGCAACACCTTAAACAGAAGAAAAATTACAGTAACCATATGTTTTAATCAAGAAACCATGAAAAGGGAATACTATGTTATACTCACCAAAGATTTTTAGTCGGTTTTCATTTCCACATCATTGGCGATAGATGGAGTACCAATATCGATTTCTTGACCTTCAAACAACCTCGATTCAAAATCTTCGTCTTTCTCCACATCCTCAACATTAACCACACCCGCTATGGCTAAGTTTTGTATCCTCTCTTTAGCCAAAGAATTACTTCATCATGATAGCGGGATCTTTCCTATGAGGGGACGAACACAATAAGTTGAAGGTGCTACTCGTTCAAACAAAATGGGGTCCCTTGATAATGCGATCGATATTGAAGCATCTAGGGTCTTGCTTGTTGTAAGATCACGCGATCCGTTTTCTTCAAAAATCATAACAAAATACAAGTCAAATCAAAATTAAAATGCAATCTTTACAACAAAATAGATGTCAAAAACAATCTTTATAGCAAAATAAAATTAATATAGAAAAATTCTACACAAACGAGAATCTTTGCGGCAATATCTAAAGCGTTAAGGCCCTTGTCTCCTCGAGACACGTAACATGATAAGCAACAAACTTTCTTGTCCCGTGAGTTAAACGATGCCTAGTCTTTTTTGGTGGTTGGCCCTTTTTCTTGCATCAAAGGGCTGCATTTTCCGCAGCCGAACCATTTCTTAGCATGGTGATTACATCTTCACAGCCTTTACCCTGCACGAAACCAAATTATTATAGAATTTAACTTTAGTACTTTACTAATGGTTTATGTCAAGTTTGATCCATTTAACCCGTTGGTTAATATATTACTCAAACCTAGCAATTTGATAAATTGTATGTTGCTTGACATCTTGGTTCTCTAAGAAGCAAACTGCACTAGCTATCTCTACTACAAAAGCAGAATATGTATCCTCAGGCAAAGCATGCCAACAAGACTATGGATGAAACAAGCTCTAGCTGACTACGACATCCGAATTAGAGACATTGCCATTCTCTGCGACAACAAAGGCGCCATAGATCTTAGCAAGAATCCAGTTTTGCATTCTCGCACGAAGCATATTGAAATACGCCACCACTTCCTAAGAGATAATGTTTAAAAAGGGAACATTTCGATTGAAAAAGTTTCGTCTAGAGACAATATTGCCGACATTCATACCACGCCATTGAAAAGTGAACCGTTCAAGCTACTTTGCCTAGGTCTTGGGCTTATGGAACTATCTTCGTAAATTCTCTTTTTCTAACAAGGTACGTATCTTTAATTCTTCTTATGAGTCTAGGAATTATATTTTGCACAAATCACAAACATCAAAGCCTATGGGGATTTATGTTCAAACTTATATAGTAATATTCTTAGTTAGAAATTGCATCTTAATCTTATCAACCCGATTTTCAAAACTTATACCCTATATTCTTAATCAAAGATTCTCACGTCTAGGACATTCAAATCTTTTCATACATAGTTAATACAAAGTAAAAACTTTTCTCATGCATTATCTCATACGTCTCTTGAATGCTAAAGATAATACATAACTAATATGTATTTTCGTTACATTCAAACATAGATACATTGAATTAAGGAGTTTTGGGTTATTTGACATACATATATATATATATATATATATATATATATATATATATATATATATATATATATATATATATATATATATATATATATATATATACACGTATGTATTTTACACCTCTATCTTTCTTTTTCATCTTAGAGTCGAGATAACCGCAACTCCACAACGTTTTCATATAGACACACACTAGGTCTTGCTATTTCTTATGTTATTTTTCCGTCTGACTGCCGACACCGGATCCTACGTTAAGGCATGCGGATCCCTTCTAGGATTGATATGTGGGAACCGACAGATCAGAAGAAATATTTGTCTTTCTTTTAACATTTTCAACTTGAAATTTCTTACTTTTACTTCTTTATACTTAAAATTTATTCAGTTTGAGACTTAGTGCTTGACCTCCTATGACTTATTTTGTGGTTTTAGCATTCATTGCAATGCATAGATCTTTTTCTATAAATAAGGTCCTAAAGTGCTTGCATCTCCATCACCAACATCTTCTCAAATCTCATATTCATAGTCAATAATGGCACCTAAACGAGTTCAAGCCACTCAAGAAAAATCACTAACCTATGAAGACATTGAGCATGAAATCAATGAACTTCAAAACATCAACAATCTCATTGAATCTCACATCCAACAAGCCACCATTGTTTAAAGTTCCAAGTTCACTCTACCACCTTCCATTGTTCCTCCACCACAACAACCTAGGAAAACCGCAAGAATTAGTGTTCGACCTTGTTGCTTTAATAATCCATTATCTTCTTCAACCAACTCCTCACCACCAAATAACCACAACATAGCACCTCCATAAACTCCATTGGACTCACCACCACACTCTCCTCAAGCCACTCAAATCACCTCTCACATGCTCCTACAATCACAACTCTAGAAGAACAACTAGCAACACCAAAAGTAACTCCACCACCATTATCCACCCACCTCCGGAGACCAACTAAACCATCCAAGACATCATCATCTATTTCATCCAACATCAAGCCCATTGCTTGTCTTCCACACCTCCAACCTCTCCAACCCCCTCCCCCTTTCTTTGATAATCTTGAAGATCTTCCACCTAGAAGTGTCAATCCACCACCTCCAATCTCTGATATAATGGATGTTGACACGCCTTTACCAACCATTCCACTATCACTTCTGCAACATAATGAACACTCTTGGATCAATGAACCTCTACCACCACTTCCACACTATCTCTTTTATGTCCATTGTGAAAGTTCAAGGCAAGTTGCCATTGAAATAAAGGACGAAATGTGCTTCATACTAAACCACATCATCAACCGCATCAACATCGTCACCCATCGCACCCTTCATTAAATGGATATGCAAGCATCCAAGACCTATAATATATTTTCCTATTTTTATTTTCTTTGTTTCTTTTAGTTTTTATTTTCATATTTTAAAAGAACAAAACCTTGTTCTTAGTTTTACAAATGTATGTAGTAAAAATACCACTACATTTTGGTCATTTTATTGAAAGGATTATTGTTTACGCACCTTGACCGTCGTCACATCATACCTTCTTACTTTACTTAATTCTTTACTCTATTAGGCTCTATTATTGTTTGTCACTAACCTCATTTGGTGTGGGTTTCGATTCCATTTACTTGACGTCTCTTCTATGGGAGTTCACGTCAGGGAGTTTTGCATTTGGAATTCTTATTCCGCTATATTATCTTTTCGACATTCTTTCTGCTTCGACAAAAAGGGGGAGAAGAGAGTAAAACTTATACTTTTTCAAAACTTTCATTTTTCAACTATTATAAACATCTAAATTTTAAGTTTTACTCACTATAATTTTATGTTTTGTCATCAACAAAAAGGGAGAGATTGTTGATACAAATAAATCGTAAAAACGTTTATTTATATTTCTCTATCTCTTTAAGTTTTGTTGATAACAATCATAAAATTATCTCAAGTATAAATCTAAGATTACATGTTTACTTATTAGATATCATATTTATTTTACTAATTATATACATTCATTAGTTAGTCATTTGTTAAATAAATAATGTAAGTAATTGTGATGGGTAAAATCCATGACCCATAACCCATGACTCATGACTCATGACCCATGTGCATTGCATCATGCATGACATCAAGTTGGGAAAAGTCCATGACCCATGACCCAAATTCCATGACCCATGACCCAAATTCCATAACACATAACCCAAAGTATGCTTTGCATCATGCATGACATCATGTTGGGTACCCATGACCTATAGTCCATGACCCATGACCCAAAACCCGGAATTGTAACCCAAAATTGGATGGCTTACTTAGTTGCGGATCCCTCGATTACCTGGTCGGATCCCTTTTGAAAGGATCCGCTTCTTTTCAAAATTGCATTTTGGCTGCGAATAAGTCAACTTCAAAGTGGATTTGTTGTGCGAAGAGTGCGTTATGACCGTGGCCTTACCGCTGGTGGGGCGGCGGATCCGGCCAAAACAATGATCTGTTTAGCCTATAAATAGTGAGTTACTTCTTTATTTTTCCTCACCTATTCTTGTATATATCTTCTCATTCTTATATCTCTCAACCTCATATCTAAGGATCATTCTTGTAATTATCTTCTTGTGTTTCTCAAGGTTCTTCTTAAAAGGCGAGATCACGTTCTTTGCATACAAATCTTCCAATCTTCAAGAGAAGAGTTGCTAGGCTTCATCATCACTACAAGATCATTAAGTTGTTTCATGTATTTGATACATCATATTGTAATCATAAAGTTCTTTGTGTTAGTTGTGTTAGTTGTGATAGTTGTTTTAATTATGTTGGATTAGTTCTTCCTAAAGAACCGGTATTTAGCTTTGTGCGAGAAAAAGTGTAAGCGACGTTGTGAGGATTCTCCGCCGGTTAAAGTTGACATAGTTCTTAAGAAATCTCGAGTTTGGTACTCCTAGAGTGGAGTAGGGCAAGGAAGTTTTCCTTGTAGCCGAACCACTATAAATCATTGTGTCACGGTTCTATCTGTTCATCTCTTTACTTTTCGTATTTATTTAATTACTTATTATCTTACATTATCTATATCTCATCATTCAAAGGTTTCACATACAATCGATCTAAAAGTTTTATAAACAAAATTTAAATCGGTAAAACTATTCACCCCCCTCTTCTAGTTTTCTACACAAATGTATATCTTCTCATCAAATTAGTATTAATTTTTCCGGTTGCAACTTCTACCGTGGAATGTGCGTTTTCGGCAATGAAGCTCATTAAGAGTGATCTATGCAATAAAATGGGGAATAACTTTATACATGATTATTTAGTCTTGTATGTTGAAAAGGATATATTAGAATGAATTAGTAATGATACAATCATTGCTCGTTTTCAAGTTATGAATCCTAAGAAGACGCAAGCGAAAGTGAAATTGTAAACGTATTAACTATTATGTTACAATTCTATGTTTAATCTTTTTTCTTGTTATCGCACTTTTAATATTGGACCTGACCCGACTTGACCGTTTGGCTGGTTGACCTATTGAATTTTTCAACTTGACCAAATCAAGGAACCACCTGAGATTTCAAATTTAGATCGCCAACGCTTAACCTTAGTTAAATTTGAATGAAAATTATGCGAAGAGAAATGATTGGATGTCTATAGATGTGCGTCTTTATTGTAGTTTTAGCTTGTGATAGAGTGAGTTCTATTGGTTGTAACAAAATGTTGTGATGCAAGTTTAGATAAAAAATTAGACATATCTTACATCTCCATATCAATGCAAAACTTAAATTTTTAGTCCAATATGTAGAAGCTTAATATTTGTTATTTTGTCATCGTCCCATCTTTTATATAATAAAAAAGAAAATCAAGTGAGTATTTTTTTATTTCGAGAAAAAAAAATATCTTCTTATTTAATAATAATTGAATTTTTGTTATATTATTTTTAAGAAGTCTAATCTTTTCCTCATTTGGCAAAAAAATTGAAAAAAGGTTTTTATGTTTTTTTTTTTTAAAGGCAACATTTTATAAAAAAACAATACAATATAAGACATCTCACCCCAATAAACAAGATAATTAAAAGAAGATGACACCCATAATAAAAACAAAACAAAATATAAAAACCAACACAATATCCTCAAACTATTGATAAACTCATGAATTATGTACCAAATAAAATGCAAGCCAAACACTAACAAAAGCCAAGCATTACCAATGCCTTGTTGCTGTCAAACAACTAATCCACCAATGACTTGTTGCTATCAAACAACCAATCACAAATGCATTAAGAACTCTTTGACCACTTGGACTTGCACTACCAATCACAAAAGCATTGGGCCAATGCTAATGTCTGTGGTCCTCAACCCAACGCCCCCAACCCCCAGCTCAACCGATGGTAACCGCATGGCTTGCAAGTTGGGATGACCAAGTGTTGATCGCATGCATGTATTACGAGTTTGGGTTTGCAGGTTAGATCTTTGCATGCAAAGAAATGGCATGGTGAGTTATGGTTTTGCAGTTGGTTCCTTTGCATATAGGAAACATTATTGCAAAGTGTGGATGCAAGATGGAAATTTGCATGACTTTGTTTAACGTTGATGTGTGCGTGACAGTTCCTAACACGTTTTACATGGTTCACACTTTCATGCTTGTTGCCAACTTTGAATAATGGAATGTTGCATGGAAAGTTGAGATAGAAACATGCACGTTTATATACTTGATGTATACATGCAATGTGTGGTGTTGGATGGATAACAAGTTTGTTTACTTAAAATGTGCTTATCTAGCTAGTAAAAGGTTGTTTAGTTAGTATGGGCATTTGACCGGGAAAGCATTAGAGAGGTGTTTGGCCTTAAAGCAACAAAGAGCAACAAAGTAGTAGTTTAAGTTTGTTTTATCTTTTATCGTAATGTTTTTTATTTTAGTTGAATTGTTATTGTAATGTTTTTGTATTATGAATGAAATTTAAAAAAAATAAAAATAAATTAAAAAAAAAAAAAAAAAAAAGTTACGGTTGTTATTGTAGTAATCATTAGCAAGTTGCTACAGATTTTATATAATAGGTTGATAGATAAATGATAAATGAAGATTAATATATCAAGTTATACATTTTCTAATTTAGTTATTTGAGTAAATAAGTGAGCCAAGATATATGATTGCACACTAGAAAGGTAGGACACGACCAATGTAATCGACCTTATTATGACACTCGTTACAAAACCTTTAGACATATAGTTGTTTCAAATCTTGTTTTAATTAAACTTTCACGAAGCATTTAGTTATTTTATTTTTGTAAACTTTGTTTGGACTCTATGAAGAAATTAGCATGCATAAGTATAAAGCAACAGCAACCAAAGCAGTCATAACCATTGATCCCGCGGCGTTAGCTTTATGAGCTCCAGCAGGAGGAGGAGGAGGAACAGTGTTCGACCAAGACACATTAGGAGATGAGGATGGTGTAGGTGCGCGCAGCATGCTTGTGGAGGAACAAAAACTCTTTCAATGTTTTGATTTTTCTTTCACGGAAAACATTAAAGCTTTAATTTGATTAATTGGCAAGGAAGATGATTAGAGAGTTGGGTGAAAAATTAAAGCTTTAATTTGATTAATAAAGATGCCAAGGAAGACGATTAGAGAGTAAGTGGATTGGTGACCAAAATATCTCACATGTTGGATTGGAATAAGTACAAATTGCAAAGACTTAAAGTCTTTTCTGCCTCACTCAATTATTCTTTTCTAAGTCTATATATATCAGCTAAAATAACATCGATCACTACAAATTATATACACTATAAGAGAAAATATTTGCTTTTACATTATGGAGACTCATGTTTTGTTTATTTTGTCACTTGTTCTACTATGGTTTAATACCACAACAACCACTTCCCTTGGCCACAAATTGGTTGTAGCAGCAGGAGGAACTACTAATACGTGCATCGATAATGAGAGACAAGCTCTTCTTGGTTTTAAAGCTCGCCTTCTAGACCCCGATGACCGGCTCTCTACATGGAGACCTGAAGAAGAAGATGATGATTGCTGTAAATGGAGTGGAGTCACGTGCGACAACCAAACAGGTCATATCACGATGCTTAACCTGTTCGACTATGGTGTTGGAGGTGATATTAGCATTTCGTTGCTTAACTTAACCTACTTGAATCATCTAGATTTGTCCTCGTGTTCTTTCCATGGAACGATCCCCCCGTTCATTGGCTCCATGACTCGTTTAACTTATCTTAACCTTTCTCAAAATGAGTTTATTGGAACCATTCCCACGTTCATTCGTAACATGACCCAGTTAATTTATCTTGACCTTTCTTTCAATCAGTTTACCGGCACCTTTCCCAAGTCCATAGGTTCCTTGGCCGGTTTAGCTTTTCTTTCTCTTAAAGCGAATCATTTTGTTGGAACCATTCCCATGTCCATTGGTTATTTGACAAGTTTAACAACCATCGACCTTAGTTGGAATAATTTCAGTGGAATCATTCCGAGATCCATTGGTTCATTGACCAAATTAGAAGAACTTTACCTTTGAGAGAACTCTCTCCATGGAACCATTCCTCCAGAATTCGGAAACCTAACCAATTTGCTAGCTCTAGAACTAAGCTCCCGCAGTCGTTGTACAGTTGAAAATTTAGATTGGTTGTCTTCTCTATCTTCTTTAAGTCGCCTTTATATGGATGGAACTTCTCTGGCCAAAGCAAACAATTGGGTGAATGTAATTATAGGTCTCCAAAACCTAGAAGATTTAAGGTTAAGCCGATGTGATCTCTCAAAAGTCATGCATCCTTATTCTTCGGTTGTCAACTCTTCTTCATCTATTGATACCCTTTATCTCAATAACAACAATCTCAACTCATCAGTTTATCGCTGGTTGTGCCCATTACTTGGCAATAGGCTTAAGAATTTTTTTGTTTCTGGCAACTCGTTTGATGGGAAACTTTCGGATTTTCTGAACAACTTGTCTCGATGCACATCCTTAAATATGTTATCTTTCTTGAATGCTTCAAGTAACCTATTAACAGGGTCTGACGTGTCAAACCTTTCTACGAGTATAGAGCATATTGATTTCAGCTCTAACAAGCTAGGACCTCGTTTCCCCAAAGCAATACAAAAAATGAAAAAACTTAGGCATCTTGATCTTTCTAACAATAGAATTTCAGACACAATTCCTACAGAGTTCTGGAACCAATGGCGCCCTTTTCAATTAATTTATTTGGATCTCTCTTTCAACAACATAAGTGGGAAATTACCAAGTAGATTCGAATTCCTACAGTCAAGTCCTGACCTTAAAGAAGTACATTTGAGTTCCAACAGCTTTTATGGTCCAATACCAACTTTTCCGGCACGTTTAAAATTTTTAGATCTGTCCATTAACAAATTCCAAGGAGGAATCTCTTTCTTGTGCCAAATCTATGAAAACTTTGAATATCTTGATCTCTCACGTAACTCATTGACCGGGCAACTTCCTGACTGCATAAAGAATTTGACGCATCTAAAAGTTCATAAATTAGGCCACAACACTCTATCAGGATATATTCCTCCCTATGTAGGATGTTTGGGTCGACTTGAGACGTTAAGTTTATCCAACAACAGCTTCTCTGGAAAATTGCCATTGTCTTTGAAGAATTGCACCAAGCTCAGCCTTTTGGACTTGGGGGCCAACGAATTATATGGTAATATTCCTGTTTGGATTGGTAAAACTTGTCAAGGTTGTATGCCCTTAGCCTAAATTCAAACAGCTTTTCTGGAGCCATCCTTCGCAAATATGTCAATTAGTAAGTCTTCAAATCTTAGACTTGTCAATTAACAATCTCCATGGAACAATCCCATCGTGTGTGCATAATCTTACT
The DNA here is from genome assembly GCA_022545495.1 of Chrysanthemum lavandulifolium. Taxonomy (NCBI): domain Eukaryota; kingdom Viridiplantae; phylum Streptophyta; class Magnoliopsida; order Asterales; family Asteraceae; genus Chrysanthemum; species Chrysanthemum lavandulifolium. The sequence goes on from CM040243.1 coordinate 17,658,984, forward strand.
TCCATGGTTCAAAAAGGATTGTTTACGGAACAAAATCTACATGATTATCGTGGTAACTATTCTTTCGGAAACACGATTTGCTTTTATGGAAACAGCTATATTGACCATTTGTTTATTCAATGGCAAGGAAAGGTAAATGAGTTTAGTAGAAATCTGGGATTGGTGAAGACGATTGATTTATCAACCAACAGTCTAACAGGACAAATCCCGTATGAAATTACCAATCTCCAGGGATTAGTAATACTAAACTTGTCAAACAACGCTCTACGTGGAGAGATTCCAAAAGACATTGGTCAAATGAAAGAACTTCAAAGTTTGGATTTATCCAAAAACAGTTTCTCAGGAGGGTTGCCATCAAGCATGTCTGAGATGAATTTTTTAAATTATCTTGATGTGTCGCATAATAACTTGTCTGGGAGGATTCCATCAAGCACTCAACTCCAGTCCTTTGAACCATCAAGGTACATTGGAAATGCTGGACTATGCGGACCTCCCCTGACCAAGTATTGTCCTGAAGATAAAGAGCTTGAAGTGACACCTGTAGTTGGTGAAAGTGAGAGTGATGGCGAAGCAGATGAACTTAAGAGATGGTTTTATATTGGAGGGCAACTGGTTTTGTTACTGCATTTGGGATAGTATTTGGCACTTTACTTCTTAACCGCCGTGCGAGACATGCTTTTTCTCAGTGTCAAGATAGCTTGAAAGATTGGATAATGTATGCTAAGGTGGTGATGTTTATGGCAAAATGGCGAAGGCTTTCACGTGTGTAGTTGTATATGTTTTTTGTGTGTGTTTTTCATCTCCTTAGTATTGTAATTTCATGCTTTACTTGTATTTGGCAATGGTTTTTAGTCCCAGTTATTAATAAAATTGCCACTAACACCACGGGTGGCCATTTCCCCACGCTGTGTGATAAATTGTATAACAATATGATGCACGGAAAAATGCTTTACATAGAATTGCAACTTGATGATGTTAAGGTATCATGGTTTGCCAAAGTGAACAAACATGAACCTTTACGATAAGATATCATGCTTCAAAAGCTACTGCTGGATGTAGTACAGGCCAATGTAGGCTATATATATTACGTTTGAAATTTAAGTGCGGTGTGAAGACTGTAACGTTGTTTTAGTCTTCGCATGAAATAACTGTCAATGCCACTACGCCAATTTTGGGCTTTGGAGACGCCAAATTTTTAGCGACTACAGAAATAGTCACAAAAGACGCACAAAACGACAAAAATCTCATTTTTCTTAGTCCCGTCTTTGACCCAAACTTGTAGCGACTACATTTTAATCTTTAGTGACTACGTGTAGTCGCTACAGATACAATAGAAGACAAATTACTAGCCCGCAAATTATTTTGCTTTGACTATCACTTGTTGCGACTACATGTAGTCGCAAGAGGTTTCGACACGAACAAATTTTAGTCAAAGTCAAAAAATGTTACTTTTCTGGTTGCAAGGATTTTTTGCGTCAAATCTTTAGAGACTACATGTAGTCGCAAAAGGTTCCGAGACGAAATTTTTTTGGCCAACTCCAAATTTTTTTATTTTACCGGCGAGGGAATTTTTGACGCCCAATTTTTAGAGACTACATGTAGTCCCTAAAGGTTGTATTTTTTTAATTGATTAATAATATTATAATTAATTATAAGTTATTTAAATAAATTAAAAACGATTTCTAAATAATTTAAATTACTTTTTTACTAGACAACGAAACGAAAGACGTATGCGGATTACATTACAAATCGAAGTAAAATACATATGAAGTGCATTACAATGTGGGACAAACATACTTTTTCGGTCAATGATTTTGGATTTAGACAAATTTGGTCCCGACGACTTGTCAAACGGATTAGTCGAGTTGTTATGGATATGCATAACATGTTAATGGATGAGTCGAGTTGTTATGGATATGCATAACATGTTAAATGGATGAGTCGAGTTGCTATAGATATGCATAACAAGTTAAACAGATGAGTCGAGTTGTTATAGATATGCATAGCATGTGCTTTGATTTATAAAAATACTTGAAAGATACATACGAATTAGTTAAACATACGTATTATTCCAACAACAACATCAACAACAAGAAGACAAGAAGTAGAAGAAGAAGAACAACAACAACAACAACAACAACAACAACAACAACAACAACAACAACAACAACAACAACAACAACAACAAAACAACTACTACTACTACATACCGAAGATTTTTCATGTCACCTAACAATACCAAGTAATGCATCCGACCGACATGTTTGGTCGTCGGGAATCTTGCCATTTCAAGTCTTGCCTCCAAGATCCTTACTTTGTCTCTAGCACTCGCTTTGTGATTCCATCATGTTTATCTTAAGATCTTTGGCATTACATCTTGAGCACTCTGTTGGTGCAGATCCATAACCTTGAGATGTTGAAGTAGAAGAGATTATTCTTAAGTACTCGTCAAATTCACTCTTCCACATAAAATATCCGCACCCATTATCTTTTTTTCTGGGCTGTTACATAATAAGAAAATTATAAGAGATTACAACCCAATTATTTGTATATTTACATAAATAAGAAATGTATGATTGTTCACCTTCGATAGAGGACATGCATAATATTTCCGTCCAGATGAATTTTCTGTATGTGATGTTCTTAGTCTTATATTTCCTGCTCCACAAGAACACACAAAATGATTAAATGGCTCCATCTCAGGTTTTGAAATTTGTTTGAAGATAAGAGGTTGTGAGATTGAGTGGTTTTGAGGATAAGAGGTTGTGCAATTCGTGTGAATATAAAAGGACTATATAATGTGTTTGTCTGGTTGGTGGAAAGTTTTGGTGCCATTTTTTTGGTGGGAAGTTGTGGCACCTTATTTTTGGTGAGAAGTTTTGGAGCCAATATTTATGGAGGGAAGTTGAGACCAGTTTTTATCACAATTTAAACATGTTACGTATACCTATAGCACCTCGACTTGGTTGTTTAACATGTTACGTATAACCATAGCACCTCGACTCGATCGTTTAACATGTTACGTGTAACCATAGCACCTCGACTCGGTTGTTTAACATGATATGTATACCATAGCACCTAGACTTGGTCGTTTAACATGTTACGTATACCATAGCACCTCGACTCCGTCGTTTAACATGTTACATATAACCATAGCACCTCGACTCAGTCGTTTAACATGTTACGTAAACCATAGCACCTCGACTCGGTCGTTTAACATGATATGTATACCATAGCACCTAGACTTGGTCATTTAACATGTTAAGTATACCATAGCACCTCGACTCGGTCGTTTAACATGATATGTATACCATAGCACCTCGACTCGGTCATTTAACATGTTATGTATACCATAGCACCTAGACTTGGTCGTTTAACATGTTACGTATATCATAGCACCTCGACTTGGTCGTTTAACATGATATGTATACCATAACACCTAGACTTGGTCGTTTAACATGTTATGTATAGCATAGCACCTCGACTCGGTCGTTTAACATGATATGTATACCATAGCAGCTAGACTTGGTCGTTTAACATGTTACGTATACCATAGCACCTCGACTCGGTCGTTTAACAAATATGTATACCATAGCACCTAGACTTGGTCGTTTAACATGTTACGTATATCATAGCACCTCGGCTAGGTTGTTTAACATGATATGTATACCATAGCACCTAGACTTGGTCATTTAACATGTTACGTATACCATAGCACCTCGACTCGGTCGTTTAACATGTTACGTATAACAATAGCACCTAGACTTGGTCGTTTAACATGTTACTTAAGAATAATCTCTTCTACTTCAACATCTCAAGGTGATGGATTTGCACCAACAGAGTGCTCAAAATGTAATGCCAAAGATCTTAGGATAAACATGCGGAATAAAAATACGAGTGCTCAAACTGTAATGCCATTAGTTATATCAAGTTTTAAACCGATTGCCACGTCACCTAGTGGGTGTTATTTTGTGAACCAAAATGAGACAACAAAACACCTCGCAGATGTTAGCCAAACCAAAAGCTACCAAATACTCTTTCGGTGGTGGTAGAACTAAAAGTACCATAATCAACGCGACACAATGAGCTCAACCATTGTGGGTGTCTTATTAAATCCGAAACATAACAAAACAACCACACCTTGCCAATTCAAAATTACCAAGAACCAAAAGGGATCAACACAAACACTTCTATACGGGTATATACTTTACCGAAAGAACCACACCATCCAAGCACACAAACACTTCTATACGAGTATATACTTCACCAAACAAGCCTAGTTATCTAACCTCTTTACTAATCCAAACTAATTTTTTTCAATTTACTAAAACGACCCGCCATGCCTAAGCCTATGCATCTCGCATATACATGACTATGCACGCAAGACTTTGCTCGGTACCTAAGCACATGCATCAAACGAAACAACTTTAACACCGTTCGGTTTGACGATATAACAATTATTATTAATCTTAAATACTAAGAAAAGAATATAACATTGTTAGCTCAAATCGAATCTTAAACTAAAAACGAAAAGCGCTAACAACGTTCGTTTTGAACAAACGTTCGTTATGGTTCATAAAAAATAATTTTTGATAGTTTTCTAATTAACATATATTTCACGAAATTATAAACAAAATTAACCTATTTTTCTAATTAACTTATGGTAATTTTATTAAAAATTATAAAATAACTTATAGCCACTACGGTAGTCCCTAAAAGTGATTCTCAGAGTTGCTAAAGGATTCCCTCCAATTTTTGTGAAAAGTCAAACGCACCGCCTAAATAATTCATTTCCCTCTCCGATCTATAGGGACTACGGGTAGTCGCTACTTATGTACGTGTAGTCCCTATAAGTTTTCTAACATATTTACTCATCCACCTAACACTTACAGATTTTCTCAACTCACCTCATTTAACTCACCCCTAATAATTCACTCACCACCACCACTCCACCCCGCACCACCATTCTCCACCCCACACCACCGTTCTCCACCCCGTCAATCACCACCACACTAGCACCACTCCACACCGCACCACCCTGTACCGCCGCTGCTCTTCACTGTTCCCACCACCGCTGCTTTTCACAAGAGGTAATAGTTTTTTTTTTTAAATTTGGTTTATGGTTTTAGTATGGTTTTAGTTTGGTTTGGAATTTATTTTTAATTTGGTTTATTTTTAGTTTGGTGTAAATAAGAAGTTAAGTAAGTAGCTCGTGGTCTTGTAGATATAAATTGAGTTGAATTGAATAAAATAACATGCATAAAAAAAGGTACAGCAAAGTAAATTGAGTTGAATTGGATATAAATTGAGTTGAATTGAATATCAAAGTAAAGATATAGTATAAAGTCAACTATGTATATTTTTGTATTACTGACATTATATGTCTTTTAGTATTTAAATGGTTATAAGATTTAGAAGATTTGGATTATACCCAGTTGAATAGAGTTGGTCCATCAACATAAGTTCATTTTATTCCTACTATCGTCGACGATGATGAATATGATGTTGCTCATGCTCTTAGTAGTGATTCTGATAGGGAAGATGATGATTGAGGTTATATTGATATGAAATTGTAATTTGTAATGACACTATTTTGAATGAAATTGTTATCGAGTTGTTTTTACAATTATGTTTACTTTTCTCGAGCACTTGTATTTTTTTATTTGTGAACTTCAATTTATATGAAATTGTTATTGAGTTGTTTTGACAAATGGCATTGGTTCAAGGGAGAGGTCACGGTGGGGACAATGGTCCCTCTGGCCATGATCATCAATATAAACCACACCAGTGGTTGTAGGAGTAAGTAATTTAAAATATTGTACTTGAATTTCCTTACTTGTATTTTGATTTTATTTACTTGAATACTTGAATTGTTAATTTGTATTATTAATTTGTTCATTTAAATTTTAATTTGTAGATCCTAAAGGCCGAAAGGAAAGCCGCAACCTAAAACTCAATAAGAAAATCAAGGCTAACGAAGGCAAACCAATCAGAATTGATTTTGATCTTCGGAATCAAGAGACTGTCAAAGCGGTCGGGGACAACCAGAGAGACTTTGTGAGTTTGATAGGGAATGAGATCCAACGTACAGTCCCATTCTACTACGAGTCATGGGATGTTGTAGATGAGAAGCATAAAGGCACCTTGTGGAAAGAAATAAATGTCGAGCTTTACTCTTAAACTATTATGTTAAATTTATAAACAATAATCATTACATGACTATTTCTTTTGAATTGCAGTTACATTTTGACATGGCTCGCCATAGGAAAGAGAAGGATTGGGAACGGATCAAGAAAGGCGTGGAAGTAATGTTCCAGGAGCGATATAGGGATCAAAAGAACAAGCTCAAGGCTAAGTTGTTTCCTGGGAATACGGATCCAGAGTCGCTTAGGGATACTCCTCAGAATGGCATGGCTATGGATGATTGGCACAAATATATTGATTTTGTTTCTTCTGATAAGTTCAAGAATCGGTCCGAAAAGAACAAGGCCAACCGGGAGAAGCTGTCGTACTTGTCAAACCATGGCACAAAATCTTATGCTGTAAGCCAATCGGTCCGAAGATGATGTCGGCCCTTCAGGTGAGTAGGAGATGTTGTTGTTAGGTTGGTTTGTGGAACGTTTAATGCTTTGAACAACTTATGTCGGTCGTTGAACAATTTAAGTTTATGTTGTTGTCGTTGAAAAATTTAAGTTTATGTTGTTGTTGAACAATTTAAGTCTATGTTGTCGTTGAACAAGTGATCGTTGAACTTTAAGTGAATGTAATTTGTATGTTTTAAGTTATTATTTGTGTTGAATTGATTTGCGTTGAAATTCTGGAAAAATTGCTTGCGGAATGGGTCGGAATGACCTGGTAAAACAGCTAGGAACAGCCTGCATTGGTTTGTGCAGCAGGTACCTGTAGTGACTACATATTGTCACTAAAGGTAATTGTTACATTATGTGTAGAACCTTCTAGCGACTACATGTAGTCACAAAAAGTAGTCGCTAAAAGTATGGTCAAAAAGTCAACAAAAATATAGCGACTACAAAAATAGTCGCTACAAATGGGTCGTTATAGTTTTTGGTCAAACTTCAGAAAGTCAAAGTCAACAAATAGTAGTCGCTAGAAACGAAGATGGTAGTCACTACAAACCTATAGCGACGAGGTATAAGAGATGGCAGTTTTTGAGATTACATGTAGTCGCAACAGGTTTATAGCGACTACATGTAGTGCTTTTAGCGACTACTTTTGTAGTCACAAAAAGCGGTTTTTGTTGTAGTGATATGCACCTAAGAAATCTGAATAATGATATATTTTTAGTTTGTAATATAAACTTTAGTTTTGTTTCTCAATTGCTAAAATAAAAATCATTGGAAATTTTCTGAAGTCAGCACACTGGTTTCTACAATGGATTATTAGTCCATGTTCTTTTTTTACTCCTTAAAGCAGACAACCCGTCTTGAACTACTAAACTATCTTTTTTTACTCCTTAAACTTTCGTATGCACCCAAAGTAGACATTTACAGTCTTTTAACCTATTTGATCGTTCTCTTTTTAACTATCAAGTAGATAGCGATTCTTATCTAAAGGTTCCATGTTGGGTATACTATAGAAAGTAAGGATAATTAATCAACCTAATTAGTACCGGTCAGTATTTTTTATAATTAAATTATATAAATTGAATGAACACATTACGTTTTTGCTGTTTCTTATAGTGAAACTAATCCAGAAAATTCAAGATGGAAATGGAACTGTGTTTGTGAATAAAGGAGATCATGAAAGCAAACAAGGGTGTTGAGTATATGAATATAACTACATCATATCAACCTCAAACATATAGTAATGACGCCGAATAAATAAAATATATTTTTCAATATTCTACTTTTGTAGCATGGTAAGCGAGAAAAGCAGTTGAACTGAAAAATCCCTGATTAAGTCAGCCAGAAAGAAGGGGAAATATCAGCCGATAATAAAGGCTAGAAAACTTTACCCAAGGTGTGTGAAAAATTGCTAAAACTTTAGTTCTGATGTGTTATGTTGTTTTACGTGCTTATATTCGTGACACATATAATAAGTTATTAATGTGGGCATGAGCTAAATGTAATTCTACCAAAATAACAACCCCAGATATTGTTGAGGAACAGCAAGTTACTCAAAACTGGAATGTTCGTGTTGTTATCGGTTTGCAATGTAAAGCAGTGACATTATTACAAAGCAACAAACCTAAGCAATTGTCCAGTGAAAATGACCACTAGATCCAGAGGCTGAGACACTGCATTGACCCCAAGACTACAGGAATCAGGTACATTACAACGACTGTCATTTCCTTTCGTGCAAGAAGCCCATAATTATTTCCTTTCGTGCAAGACTATAACTATAATTTGTTTTCATGCCCTGTTTGCGGTTGACATTATTTCATATCCTCAAGATCCAGTTCAACTCTTCACTGATTTATGATCATGTTCCAGTTCGACTATCTAAAGGGTTTGGAATATGAAGAGAAAATGGTGCCATGTTTCTACTCTCCACTAATGATAAGACTATAATGTAGAAGTTAGAAAAACGTAGTAGTTTCACATTCTCCATTGTTCATTTTATAAACAATTGAATAATCTATGTATCTTAAACAACCTAGGAGAGCAGAGGAGTTACCAGGGTGGCTTTCAAAATTTACAATACGCTGTGAGGCTACAACCTAGGAGAGCGAGAACTGTGGTGGCAAGGATTCTATGGAAGAATTTGTATGGAGGGGAGGCAGAGTCTTTCAGAATGAAAGTCTATGAGGGACTTTCAACTCGGTCGGAGGACTTGATCTAGAGATGCGGACCGATTGTGGTCCGTTCGGCGACATCATTAAAGACGCGACTAAAGAGTCCTCGGTGTGGCTAGTGGGACAAATAGGACCCAACCACCCAACACGGAATCTTGGTGGTTTTGTGAGGAAGTGCAATCCAAAGTTGCTGTGAAACAATCCAGATTCAGAGAACTTCTTCGGTGTCAAGAGGGCACCAAGCTGACATTACCGCCGCAGAAGAGAGGTATAAAGTAGCTAAAAGAGAAGCGAAAAATGCAGTGGCTCAAGCGAAGGAAAAGGCGTACGAAGATTTGTACAAGAAACTTGACTTGAAAGAGGGGCAAAATGTTGGTTTTATGGATATAAATTAGTAGACGTGAGTTAGGATCGAACTCGAGACCACGGGATTGCACACTTTGCGTATGAGAATTAAAGTTAATAATTAAATGTAAATGTTATATTTATTTATTAATTAAATGAAATAATTATAACGGACGTTAAGTAGTTAAGTGTAATGGATTAACTGATCGTTAAATGTAATTGAAAGGACTAGATTGCAAATTAATATTGAGAAGGTTTGGAATCCTTATGGGATACCCAAACCGATCGCCACAAGAACTCCCCCAACCCAACCCAAGCTCAACTTGTTCTCCAAGTTTAGTTGAGTATATATACAAGGCTAGGGTCTTGAATTTGCATCTCTTGTACTCATTAAGCTAAAACCTAAAAAGTTTGTGTGTGTTTTGTGCTTGAAACCGGTCGACAACCACCAAGGGTGTCGATTCATAGCTTTTCCAAATCAAAGTTATTTTGTTTATTTAAAACTAGCATTCCTTTAATTCGTTATAGTACGTGTGTACAAGAAAGTGGTACTAACACATTATTGTTAGTATTCTTAGATTGAATTACAAAATCGGTAAGGGGTAATTCACATAATCCTATAAACCCTAATTAGGGTTCATCCTATTGCTAGTTTTGTGGATTTGATTCTTGTTCGGCTAGAATCAAGAAAGGTACGCATATTCTTATTTATATTAATTAATTATTCGTTAATCTTTCCTATACGCTTCCGCATGTATTCTTTTATGTTTTGCATTTTATTATTGATTGTCATGATATATAATTCCAACTGTGGCATCACGAGTCATTGGTTTTAATGAGTAATTAATTACATAAACACGTAAAAAACGTATATTGTATGTTGTTTGATATGGTTAATCTAGTTTTTGGTTTATTTTTTTGCATGGGTCGATTTTTTTTTATATGGGGCGTACCCCTTTAAATTTTTTGGTCGATCACTACTTAAAAATTTTAGGATTTTAATTGTTATGTTAACCTTATCGAAACCTAGAATTAATATATATGTTACGTGATTAATTCATGAATATTATGTTATGTGACATGGAATTATATGCGATCTTGTGACTAATTGAATAATTGTTATGATATATCTATGATGATACATGCATGTTTGTCATGGATAGTTACTTGAATATTATTTAATTGTTAAGAATTTTTATCACATGTTTATTTATGATAAATCTTGAATTGGGAAGACTCAATTATATATTAATGAATCAATTATGTGCAATTTGGTATATTTTAATTAAGGGTTTACGTAATCGATTAAATCGATGTGTGTGGCTCACTTTCTATTCTTTCAAGTGAAAGCCCTAATTAATATATACATTAATTAACCTAGGCATTGATTATTAATAGGGTTTTATCGAATAAGTTGCATGTGGGTACTTGTTTACGTATTAATTAGTTAGTTATTGCATTGTTTTTAGTTATATTTTTTACTTGTTTGTTTATTATGTGTGACAGTTTTAAGCAAAGGGTAATTTTGAATAGAAGAATAATACGGACTAAACAATGGTGAAATTTGATTTGTTTTGAAGAGTTAAGTTTTCAATAGTTTAATTGATTGATGATTTTGGTACAAAAAGTGAGAATGGCTCACCCAATTTGACGGACTATGTGGAAAGTACTAGGAGGGGAGCGCATTAAATTGTGACCATAAAGAAGGAGGTTATTGCTTCACCGCTGACCGAATTCTCCGCTTGCTTGCGAGTGAAATTGGAGTTACCAAGTAGGCTATGCGTGCAAAATCATCTTAAGGTTGAATTAGCTTTAATTCCATGCGCCACTTCGGTGGTAATTACCCCGAAACACTAAGTGTTTACACTTATGCAAAAGTACGGTATAATGGACGATAATTAAAGGTAAATTCCTTGATTGGCGAAACCAATACCTCAATCAAAACTTTGATAATTTAATCTTTATGAATTGGTAATAAAAAGTTTTTTATTAAAATTTATGCTACAAGATGAATGCATGACATCTTTGTACATATTTGATTTGACCACATAAAATCAAAACTAGTACCCCTTGTAAATTAAGTTATGTGCCATCTAATTAAAGGGAACATTTGAAGTTGCAATTTACGTCATGTCAGAACTTGGTGAGATTGTAATGGAAAGGTAAATCTTTATGTAAAGTCAGACCTTACATTAACATATTTGCAGTTCTTTAAGTTAGACACTTAAATTGAGTAGGAAGTAAGAACTGGACTCAAGGCATAAGATGGGATGAAACATGTTTATATTCGCAATAGCGTTAGAAAATATAAATCCCATAATGATCTAGGAATTGGAAATTTTTTGCCAATTATTGTTCGACAGATTACCTTATTATATGCTTTCGTTACTAGCAGATCAACTGATGTAATGAACCTATGATAATTTGGATCCTAGTTTTCGAGAAAATTATATGGTTATATGTTTATATTACCTTGGGTATATTTATTTTCTTGAAAAGTGTATTATCGAAAATACTAATACTTGAACTTATTCTGTAGAAATGGCTCAAAACAACGATAACACTAACACTGCACTAAGTTCTGCGTTCAAAAGCTTTTTTGATCGAGAAAAGTTGACTGGCTCTAAGAATTTCAATGATTGGCACCGCTCTTTGAGAATTGTCTGTAGAGTTACTGATCGGTTAGATTATCTATACACGCCTTGCCCTGCTGAACCAGCACCTGCCGCACCTCAAGCGGAAAAGGATGCTTGGAAAATTTAGTATAAGCGTCATAACGATGTGGCTTTCCTAATGTTGGGAACGATGGAATCTGCTCTCCAAAAGCAGTTCAAAAACTACTTCCAATCTACCATGCTCGATGAACTTTGAACTATGTTCGAGAAACCAGCTGTTGTCAAAATTTATGATTTGATCGATGCATTACACAGCTGCAAGCAGGGAGAGGGTAAACCCGTAAGTGCTCATGTATTGGAGATGAAAGGATATATGGACCAACTACATGCACTTGACAAAGTTTATGAAAATGACATTGCTGTGAACTTGATCAACAGATCCCTTAACAAGGATTTCAATGGTTTTGTTCGAACTTCAATATGCACCTGCGTGGGGAAGGCGATTCTTGAACTACACGCATTGCTAATTGACTATGAAAAGGGTTACCTCGTAAGGCTCCTACTTCCCTGTACTTGCTATTCAGGTGGAAGGATAAATAAGCCAAAACCGTAGTGTGCGAACAACAAGAAGGTGAAGGGCAAAGGAAAGTTGATAAAGGTAAAAGGTTATGGCCTATCAACCGAACCCAAGAAGTACCCTACCCTAGGAAGGAAAATCCTAAAAAGGATCAAGCATGCCACCACTGCAAGGTCGTTGGGCATTGGAAGAGAAATTGTGCTCTCTATCTTGATGAATTGTGGGCAAATAAAATAAAGTATGACGGGTCCTCGGGCGCCGGTTCTTCAGGTAACTTATTTGTAATTGAATTATTTACTCTAAATCATAAAAATTCCTGGGTATATGATATTGGATGTGGTATTCACATTATTAATACACTGCAGGGGTTTAGAGTAGAAAGGAAGCTAGCCTATGGGGAGCAATATCTGCACACATGCAGCTGTTGAAGCCATAGGAACGTTTAGTTTAGTATTGCCTTCGGGCTTAGTACTGTTATTGAACAATTGTCATTACGCACCTTCTATAATTAGAGGTGTTGTTTCCTTTTCAAGATTATTGGATGATGGTTTTACTCATACTATTTCACGTAAAGGAATTTTTGTTTCTTTAAATGGTGTATTTTATTTTAATGCGACATCGTGAATGGTGTGTTTGAAATTGATGTGATTGGAAATGAATCTAACAAATATAATAATTCGATGTTTAGCATCAATAAGAAAATAAAGTTGGACTTGAATTCTTCTTATCTTTGGAATTGTAGACTTGCTCATATAGGTAGGCTCGCATGCAAAAGCTACAACACGAAGGGCTTTTGCAAAATATCAATGATGAATCATTTGATAAATGTGAGTCATGCATATCCGGGAAGATGACGAAGAAACCTTTTATAGCAATATGGAGAGGGCGTCGATCTACTTGGTCTTATTCATACCGATGTATGTGGATGACTTAGACATGTGTCAAAGAGATGTGCTAGCTACTTAACCTTCTCGATGATTTCACCGTTATGGTTATGTTTATTTACTTAAACATAAACATGAGGTGTTTGAAACATTTAAGGTTTTCAAAGGTAATAGAGTGCAATGGGAAAGAAGATTAAAGCTCTTTGATCGGATAGGAGGCGAGTATCTAAGCCAAGAGTTTAAAGATTACTTAGCGAGAATGGAATTGTCCGTAATCTCACTTCTCCATATACTCCACAACAAAATAGTGTATCTGAGAAAAGAAATCGTACATTGTTGGACATGATACGATCTATGTTTAATCTTACTACTCTCACTTTATTCTTTTGGGATTATGCTTTAGAATCTGCTGTTTGCATTCTAAATATGGTTCCCACAAAGAAGGTTGATAAGACACCATATGAAATATGGCATAGTAAAGCTCCTAACCTGTCTTATTTAAAGTTCTGGGGTTGCGAGGCATATGTTAGACGTGACTCAGCAGATAAAATCCAACAAAGATCTGTAAAGTGTATCTTCGTAGGATACCCTAAGGAAACTATGGGTTACTACTTTTACTATCCAACCGAAAATAAAGTAATTGTTGCTAGGTATAGAGATTTTCTTGAAAATGATCTCGTATATCAAGAATTCAGTGGGAGAGTTTATGATCCGAAGATGATCAAGAAGATGCATTACCTTCCGAAAACACTAACGCATTTACGCTAGAACCGATAGTCCGGGTCCTCCACCGAAGTTGAAGTGATTCCGTCAGAGATCCGTAAGGTCTACGGCGTGCATCCGAACGTCTATGTCTTAACGTAGAGGTTGAGGAAACTATGTTAGGAGATCTTGGAGAGCCTACTAGTTATAAAGTCGCCATGGCAAGTCCCGAAAAGGAAAATGGCAAGATGCAATGAATGGGGAAATGCAATCCAGAGAAAATAAAGTCTGGAAGAGGTCGATTTACCTCCAAACGCCAAGATGGTTGGAAGTAAGTGGCTCTATAAAATAAAGACCGACATGGATGGCAATATACATGACTATGAGATATGGCGATGGATGTCAAACCGCTTCTTGAATGGTCGCTTAGATGAAGACATCTATATGAAGCAACTCGAGGGTTCGTGAATCCACAATTTCAAACCGTGTATGCAAACTTCAAAGGTCCATTTATGGATTGAAGCAAGCATCGAGGCAATGGAATAAGAGATTTGATGAAGAAATCAAAAGGTATGGATTTATTCAAAATCTTGATGAGCCATGTGTATATCACAAAGTTAGTGGGGTGATGTAATTTTCCTTATCCTTTATGTCGATGACATATTAATTATGGAAAAGACATTCCAAGTTTGCAAAATGTTAAGGCATATCTTGGGAAGTATTTTCCATGAAGGATTTAGGAGAAGCCGCATACATTATGGGAATCAAGATCACCGAGATAGGTCAAAGCGGTTAATTGGTTTAAGTCAAAGCGCTTACATTGATAAAATATTGAAGAGATTCAATATGCAAAATTCCAAGAAAGGATATTTGCCGATGGAAGTAAAGCATGGCTTATGTAGCGATATGTATGCTTCAACACTGGAGTGGCACGCATGCAAAGAAGTTCCTTATGCTTGACAATAGGATCTATTATGTATGTTGTGAGATGCACAAGGCCGGATGTGGCGTTCGCTCAAAACATGACCAATCGATATCAATGAATCCGGTGAACTTCAACGGATCTTTGTTAAACATATTCTAAAGTATCTTAGAAACACGAAAGATATGTTCTTAGTGTATGGTGGAAATCGCACACGTAGCTTGGTGTTACAAAGGTTACTATAATGCGCCCTGGCGGTGTGATAAAGATGATAACAAGTCTCGGACGGGTTATGTCTTTGTCATTAATGAAGGAGCAGATTGATTGGAAGAGCAAGAAGCGTAGTACGATGCGATATGTCTGCGAGAAGTGAATACATAGTCGCCGGAAGTCGCAATGGAGGTTGCTTGGATTAGGAAATTCATTTCGTGGCTTGGTGTTATGACTTCAATTGAATCGCCTATTGATATGTATTGTGACAATTCACAGCAATCATATTTGCCAATGAACACGAGTCATGAAGGGCACCGACATTTTCTATGAAAGTATCACTATGTTCGGGAACAAGTACGTAAAGGTGAAATTAATCTATTGAAAGTTCACACAGATGATAACTTATGTGATCCTTTCACTAAGGCTTTGGCTAGAGACAAGCTTTTTGGACTTGCCAATGGAATTGGACTTCGTTTAGCTAATTATTTCATGCAGAACTATGATTAGTATTTGGATAAAGGATATTGTAAAATATTTATTATTTTGATGAAATAAAATTTTGATTATGTTTATTTTCATTTATAATATTGTTGTCCTATATTTGCATGTTTAATCCGAGAGTAACTAAGTTATTCTAAATTGTCCGTTGTCGATTAATGATATGGAGTATCATTAAACCAAGACAAATCGAGAGATATGGTAGAATATACTTGAAAGTATATTGATGAGAATGCATACCAATTTCGGATGATATTCAATGAATTGAATATAGGATTTATCCCAACTACATAATTTACTTTGTGGATATTGTTATAAGTAAATTATGAATAGTTATCTCGCACTTGAGATACCGGATAAGTGTCATGAATGTAGTGCATTTGTGAAGCAACTTAACGCTATACGAATCGGTAGTCATAAGGGTTGTTTCGTAACTGCATACAAAGTTTGTGGGTTAGTCTCGTAGTTAAGATAGAATTTGTTCCTTCAAATTTATTTGGAGTTTAATATTGTTGGGCCCTCGTATGGTTGACAAGATGTTTTGCGGCCGCACCCAAAATCTCCCTAAATATGTTTAGAAGATTTGGTAATCTTGGTCAGTCACTTATAACGAGAAACTGAATAGTTGAATAAAGAATGACTTAATTTTATATCTTTATTTAACTTGGTATTAGAAACAAAACGATAATAATAATGAGAAATCATTACAAGGTTTTCCAGGAGCCTTAATCGAGTTGTACTAGAGGCATCGAAGTGTTGCTAGACGCCAACCGATGTGATCACTTTATTAAGATATATCCAAGTGGAGTCTGTTGGTTTTATGGATATAAATTAGTAGACGTGAGTTAGGATCGAACTCGAGACCACGGATTGCACACTTTATGATGAGAATTAAAGTTAATAACTAAATGTAAATGTTATATTTATTTATTAATTAAATGAAATAATTATAACGGACGTTAAGTAGTTAAGTATAATGGACTAACGGTAGTTAAATGTAATTGGAAAGGACTAGATTGCAAATTAATATTGGGAAATTTCCTAATCCCTGGGATACCCAAACCGATCGCCAAAAGAACTCTCAACCCAACCCAAGCTCAACTTGTTCTCCAAGTTTAGTTGAGTATATATACAAGGCTAGGGTCTTGAATTTGCATCTCTTGTACTCATTAAGTTAAAACCTAAAAATTTTGTGTGTGTTTTGTGATTGAAACCGGTCGACAACCACCAAGGGTGTCGATTCATAGCTTTTCCAAATCAAAGTTATTTTGTTTAATTAAAACTAGCATTCCTTTAATTCGGTATAGTACGTGTGTACAAGAAAGTGGTACTAACACATTATTGTTAGTATTCTTGGATTGAATTACAAAATCGGTAAGAGGTAATTCACATAATCCTATAAACCCTAATTAGGGTTCATCCTATTGCTAGTTTTGTGGATTTGATTCTTGTTCGGCTAGAATCAAGAAAGGTACGCATATTCTTGTTTATATTAATTAATTATTCGTTAATCTTTCCTATACGCCCACATTTATTCTTTGATCCTTTGTGTTTTATTATTGATTGTCATGATATATAATTCCAACACAAACGATATTTTCGTGGATTGCTAAGGCCCGAGAGAAGAAGGTGAGACTTAGGAAACGTCAAATACATCAAAGATGTAGGCGGACGGACCATTGTGTTCGAAGAAGATATTAGGAAGAGATGGGGAGAGTATTTCTCCTCACTTTTCAACGGAGGAAGCACTGAAGGAAGCGGGGATGTAGAGAGTTTGGAATTATATTACATGACAATCAAATATAAAACACATAAAACATCAAAGAAACATGTGGAAGCGTAAAGGAACGTATAATGAATAATTAACTAACATAAACATAAAGTATACGTACCTTTTTGATTCTAGCCGAACAAGAATCAATTCCACAAACTAGCAAGTGAAGAACCCTAATTAAGGTTTATAGGATTATAGTACCCAACCTTTTTGTAATTCAAAAGGTGAAAAGAAATAATACCTTAGCCTTGTATTTATACTCAAATCAAAAGAAACTTAGAGTATTTATACTAAAAGAAACTTAGAGTTAAAGTTTGATTAGGATTAGAAACCTAATCCTAACCCACGACCGACCATATACCCTTATGGGTTTCTTGAACCTTCTTGAATTCTAATTTCAATTTTAGTCCTTTCTTTAACACATAACGACCATTAGTCCATTACGTGTAATTACTTAACGTTCGTTATTCGCTTCGTGTAATTAATAATTAAAATATGACGTTTTATATATTAATTATTATTCGTTAACTCTTCATACGTAAAGTGTGCAATCACGTGATCTCGAGTTCGATCCTAACTTACGACTACTAATTTATATCAATAAAACTAACAGCTCCCACTTGGATATATCTTAATAGAGTGATCACATCGGTTAGCGTCTAGCAACACTTGATGCCTCTAGTACAACTCGAGCAAGGCTCTGGAAAACCTTTTAATGATTTCATTATTATTATCCTTTGTTTCTAATACCATGTTAAATAAAGATATGGAATTAAGTCATTCTTTATTCAACCATTATGTTTCTCGCTTTAAGTGATTAACCAAGATTACCAAATCTTTCGAACATATTCGGGAGATCTTTGGGCGTGGCCAATCAAACATCCTGTCAACCCTACGAGGGGCCCAAGAAGATTAAACTCCAAATAAATTTGAAGGAACAAATTATATCTTGACTACAAGAATAACTCACAAACTTTGTAACACTCGAAACAACTCTTATGACTACCGCCACGATAGCGTTAAGTTGTTCCACATAAGTGCACTACATTCATGACACTTATCCGGTATCTCAAGTCCGAGGATAACTATTCATAATTTACTTAACAACAATATCCATAAAGTAATTATGTAGTTGGGATAAGTCCTATATTCAATTCATTGAATATCATCTTAAATTGGTATGCTTTTCATCAATATACTTTTAAGTATATTCTACCAAATCACTGATTTGTCTTAATTTAACGATACTCCCATATCATTAATTGACAACGGACGATTTAGAATAAAAAAATTAATTCACGGATTAAATATGCAAATATAGGATACAATATATTATAAAATCAAACATACCAAGTATTTGATTTATTATTATAATTGTTTAACATCCTTTGTCCAAATACTAAATAGATCAATGCATGAAAATTCCAGTTGATGAATTATGCCTCAAGTAATGACAATCATACTTGTTGACAAGGCATAAATCAACCAATTTGATCTATCGTAATTTTGAGAATACTTATTTCAAGAATTCAATTAGTGAAGTCCTTGTATGTGTGCATTCACCAATCCACATAATAATTCATAAAGTGTGTGACATCCTCTATCACCAATTTATGACAATTTAAACTTTCAAACATTTTAAAGTTTAAAGTATTCTTATTCTTTTAATGTATAATGCAATCAAGGCTCTTAGTAGCACAACTAGTTCACATGGCCATTAACAAGGATGAAATCCTACCATGACTAGTATTGAGTGTCATCTCAATTAAACCAACATCATTGTATACAAACAACAATATGCTCATTAAAACTCCGTAAACTTTAATATCTTATTGTGCAATGTTTGATGTCTACCAAACTTTCAAGTTTGTAGTTGATGACAATTTGCACAACAATTGACATATTGTTCATCCATAGAATCTAGGAGTAATTCCAGGCTGAGGATGTAATTCTATTAAATATTCATTACACAAGTTATCTAATAACTTTTAGTTAGATATCAATGTTGTCAAATCACTTCTTATTCAAGAATGATACAACAATTTTAATACACAACATGATGTACATGATGAATCTACAGGTCAAACTTAGACTTCATTCATGTTCTATCTTGTCAAAAGATATTTATCCATTTCCCAAATGATATATCATGTTTTATTAGAATCATTTATTTTTCTTCGCACATGTTTATTAAACATATATTCCAAGGTTGTATGTTTTAATTCTTAAATCTTACAAGTGAAGTTTCATTCCAATCTAAGACTTAACATTTAGCTTACAAGGAATGTTACTTTATACAACATATAAGATTTAAAACCTTAACATAATACTCCCACTAGCTTTCAGGAATACTTAAAATTTATCTTATTTCAATTATAAATCAAAACTAGGATTTAATAACATAAGAATAATTTCATAGATGCATGCATTTATCCATTCATGAATTATTGCACTTCGTACACTTCCAAAGATTATATGAATTCAAAAAACATTTCGATTACTTACTGTCCTCGCTCAAGTAATTTCTCAAGAAAGAGTTTTGATATTCCATTGTCATATTTCATATTAATGAAACTAAGTATGACAATTATCATCTTTATATATTTAATGTGTCTTAGAAAGAATATTCAATCACAATTAATTGCTTAAGTGTGATTAATAATCTTGTCATAAAACATGCATTAAATATGTGTACAATTTTGTCCATATGATTTCTATACAGAGATTTAAACAACTAGAGTTTTCCATCTCTTTGAAGAAACTCATCTTCATTCTCTAGTCTAACTATTAAGATAAACCAAATTTCCAAAATTTATTATCTTTATGGACAGCATCTTTAACATTCATAGTATGAGTAATTTACCCAATTCAATATTTTGTAATCCATCATAACGGTTATCAGGTTTACTATAATCCTGTAACTTATGTTCTTCTCAAAGATATAAATCAAATATCCGAAATATCCTTGCAGATTTATGAATGAAAATTCCATCATCTTGAGGTTAACATTTCATATCTAGCCTCATCATGATATTTACTAGTGTATTTAAGAAGATTATGTATCTTATAATTTTATCTTTCAAGATAAAAAAACTCCCACTTGCCTTTTGTAATATATAGATTATCTATATATACTTAGCAACTAGCTCCATAACCCGCCCAATGGGCGGGGTTTGCTTCATGATTTTACTTACCAATTCTAACTTGACGTAAATAAATGATGGATAACACAAAATATAATAAACACAAAAGTGGAAAGGAAGAAAAAAAGAAAGCATTCATGTAATACATATGTAAAAAGAAATTGTTCATTTAATAGGTAACCACAATAATACACAACCAATTGGAAAAACAAATACACAAATTGTAACTTTCATCCTACAATATCACCTCGAACAAACGAATATTATAAGTCAAACTAACATAAAAAGTCAAAATGCACATATTTTTGGAGGATATGAGGCACCTGCAATTAACATGACAAAGAATACAATATCAATAGCGATGATAATGTGAGTTTATGAATGACAAAGTATACCATGTTTGTATATATAAATTTTTGGAGAAAGACGGACAGTAGGAAATCATTCTAAGTGGCCTTGTGGGAGTGCCCTTTAGTTTGGCATGCAATAGACATTAGGCGTAATTGATTAGTTATTTCAGTGAAGGACGGCCTCAACGCAGGATCAGGGGCCCAACATAGCTCCATTAGTCTTCTCCACTCAGGATCAATGTTATTCACAATGCCCCTGTAAATATTTTCGTAAGTAAAGATGTATAAAGAGTGTTTTGAATCGCTCACACATGATATAATATGACATGGATCATAACAAAATGTACGGATTTGCTCACATATCCACAAGAGAAGAAAAGGTGGAAGTAACTTCCTACAAATATATGTTTATAAGGTGGGAGTAACTTCCTATTAAGTAAAAAGTTCCTTAGCGAATTTCTTTCTATATTCTTGATTTGCATAAAAAGTTCTAGTGATGCCTTACCTAAAGTGTAGTTGCTAAGCACCATGTCTCGATGGTTAACTAAATTTGTGGCATTATTATATACGAAGTGATGCACAAGTTTCTTATATAATAATCATTGAATCCTAATCGGTAATCTTACAAACACAGGAGTAATTCACCTCATTTTATGTACCGTAA
The DNA here is from genome assembly GCA_022545495.1 of Chrysanthemum lavandulifolium. NCBI lineage: Eukaryota > Viridiplantae > Streptophyta > Magnoliopsida > Asterales > Asteraceae > Chrysanthemum > Chrysanthemum lavandulifolium. Next base: position 17,680,426 of record CM040243.1, read on the forward strand.
ACATAAGTAGATAACATACATAAAAGCTATTGTTATAACTCCTGTGACTACGTGTATTTGTCATCGCAAGAAATACACAAATGACTATCGATCGCCCACTTATCTCTACTACTAAATGTTTGTATACCGATAACATCAAATAGTCCTGAATATTAAGTGTCAATTTCCCGATAATGCTCGTTATTTATATCATTTATATGGATTTACGCTTGTTTTCCATTGTTTTCCACTTTCAGGTAAATTACAAGCATTGGAGCTAAAGAGACGCGGATATGGAAACATTACTAAAGATTTATCACAGTATGCCTATTTTGAAGAAGTTACGGCGTAACTCCTCTCTCACATTACGCCGTAACTATTGCGTGACCCTGAATACCAACTTATCAAGAGGTTACGACGTAACTCTTCCCAAAGGTTACGACGTAACTCCATTAGGTCAAAAGAGGTTCCACACCGTTATTTACGCCGTAACTCTTCGCATCACTTACGACGTAACCGAGTTTATTGAAGACTATGGTGTAACCACTTATAAGGTTACGTCGTAACTAGCGAGATCTAGTGCATTTCTGAAGAAATAGAAGGTTACTGGCGTAACTCCTCTATTGGTTACGCCGTAACCCGGACACGGCCTATAAATACCCCAATTCCGGCATTTCAAAGCATCCCATTCCACACACAACACTCACGAGAACGTGGGAAAAAGCTCAAGGCGGGTCTAAGGGAGCATCTGGAGTTGTTTCCAGGGAGAAGTCACACCATTATGATAAGCTTTAGCGTTTTATATTTCTTTACTTTCAATTCATGTATTTCGTACCTTTGAATATTGAATTGATTTGCATGATTAATATGATGGCTAAGCACCCTTTGGTGCTAGCCTAGTTATGATTCCTTAATTGTTTTGTTTGCGTTTACCTTTACTTCCGTACAATTATTTCTAAGTGTATGCATGCATAGTTCTTTGGTAGTCACCCTTGGTTCGGTAGTTTTGAATGGCGGTAGAGGCCAATTGCCTAGGAGATATGACCAATGACCCTAGGTGAGCGGATCGAGACGGAAGGGTAAGATATGACCAACCGACGACCCTTTCTACTTGTGCGATTTGACCAACCGATCACCTATCGTTTGGATGAACTTAAGAATTGGGGGTGTAGTGTCTAAGTTCCTAACGGCCGGGCACTCACTATTTAGAATCTAGCATGTAGCGGTACTTAATGACTCGGCTTAGGGACCGGGAACAACATGACTTATGACGGTGCTTTGATTTCTCTGTGGTGGCATCTTTCTTTGATAGGTTAGGCGAATTGACCAAATGTTGTCCTCTCGAATTTGACCCCACCAAGTAATTGGAAGTAGGTAGACGTAAACATAACTAGCTAGGAGGATTGACTAGGTTAGCACCACTATTCCTCTATTGATTTCCCTTTACCATTTATCTCGCTTTTATTTTATTCTCGCATTAGTAGTTTAATTAATTAAATCCTATCGAAACCATTATTATTCTTTGACAATTAGACTTAGTAATAATCCAACACACATAGCTCTTGGGACGACCTCGGCTTTACCATTTACTACACTACATACGACCGGGTACTTTGCCTGTTAGTGCATTAGGGTAGACCATAGGTATAGCGAGACACTATAAATATTAAGACACAGTCGAAGAAAACACGCATCAAGTTTTTGGCGCCTGCTGCGGGAGCTATTTTAGGATTTCATATTAAGTCTTTTTAATTTTCTTTCGATAATGTCGGGATACAAGACTTTCACTCGAGGCCTTTTCGGCTACCCCATTTCTTGACCGGAGAAACAATTTCGAAAAAGGAAAATCTATTCTCGGTTCCTATTCACAACATCTTCTCATTTTGAGTCGGACCGATCGACGCAGAACCGGAGGTCATCAATGAATATAATATCAATGACCTAACTATGGAGCAAGATATTTAGAGCGACCGAATGAGAAGCGCCAATGACTTTACTCAAGATTCTCACATCGAAAATACTCTATTCGGATCATATTATTCGTGAGTTACATGAACTTGAGTTTTCGAAGCGAAGATGAGGACTTTCGAACCACGTGAAGAAGTTCTCCACTTGTCCTCTCTTTTCAACATCAGAGGTACTCCCAGCTATTCAGTCACTGCAAGGATTTTTCCTATGACCCTTTCTGGGACAGCGAAAGGATGGTATAACAAACTCCCTCACGATTATAAAGGAGCATGGGATAAACTTAGAAAAGAATTCGTCTTGCAATTTTGCCCTCCTTCAAGGATGGCCAAGCTTCTTGGGAAAATCTATCAATTCGCTCAGGTTGGAGAAGAAACGCTTTACCAAGCATGGGAAAGATTTAATGAGCTTCTCTATCGATGCCCTACTCATGATTTAAACAAACATCGGATCGTATCGTCTTCTATCGTGGGATTAATGCGCGAACACAAGAACTTCTCGATTCACCAAGACCTATTCCTAGCATGACTCGATCGGGCCTTGGAATGTATTCATGATTTCGAACATTGCTACAAGTGGCACATGGATACGAGTGCGGACCGAGAGATAATTTCAATCATAAGGTAATGAAGGCGATAACAAAGCAAGAATACAATTACGGGAAATTTTGAAAGACGAAGGTTGGAAGAGAAGGTGAAGCATGTAGGGTTGAGAAGGTTAAAAGTGTATTTGAGACCAATACCGGAACAATCTTGAGAAAAGATTCTTGACCACATCAAAGAATCAAGAGAGCGCGATGATAGGATAGAAAAGATGATGAAAGCATTCGTAGATAATACAGTCTCTTCTATTAAAATTCATGATGATAGGATAAAGAGATTAGAGAGAAGTGTTATTTCATGTTCAAAAGCCATCTCCGATTACCTAGCAGCTCGGGAGGAAGAAGTTGTCCACATTGTAGAAACTATCCTCGAAGAACCTTTGACCTTTTCGAGAAAAGGTTAAGCGACGAATCGACATGGAGAGACAATCACTTTGGACCAAACTTTGTTGGTAAACCCTCCTACTAATGATTACGATAATACTAATCATCATGATATTGCGCGAAATTAAGTTATGATGAGACTATTCGCCTCAACGAAAGATGCTCAACGGTTTTGAGGAACGAGCTACCACAAAGGAAAAAGATCCGGATGCTTTACTCTCCCTTGCTATATCGGGAGCCTAAACATGTGTAGCATACCCGAGATCTTGGAGCTAGTATTAGCATAATGCCTCGTTCGATGTTTTTGCGTATGGAATTGGCAACTTAAACCGCCAAGATGAAAATTGAAATGGTGATCGATCCATGCAATCGCCATTAGGAATTGTTGAAAATGTGTTGGTGAAGATTAAGAGATTCCTTTTCCCAAGAGATTTTGTGATTCTTGACATTCCGGAAGACAACAAGATACCGTCATTCTAGGAATACCCATGCTTGCCACTTGCTCACACTAAGGTGGATGTCTTTGCCGGAAAATTGACTCTTGAAGCTAATGGAGAAATCGCCACATTCGGACCTAATGAACATTTGTCTACCCCGGAGAAGGTGTGTGCTATTGACCCAGTAGGGAATTTTGGTGAAGCTTTAGAAAAATTTCTTAGCGACCCCCCGGATCCTGGAGAGGTTGACTCGGGGAAGGATTTTGATGTTTTCATGAATTTTGAGGAAGAGGATAACTTAGGATTAAGTACTGAAGACCTCTCAAGTGATGTCGAGATGACCCATTGGTAAGATAACTCTAAAAAAACATTCTTGCAATCAGACCAACCACAGTTTTATGAGATGGGGGCACTGATCCATCATAGGAATCCCTATTATCTGAAAATCTCATGCAAAATCAGGTTCATTGATTTTCACCCATTTATCAACACAGATTCCCCAGTTAACATTATCTCTAAGGAATGCTACAACCAGGTTATGGAGAAGGAGCTTGATTACAAAGGAAACAACTTCCTCGGGATAGCAACAAACATAGGTAGTTTTGTAGGAACTCACTCGTTTCTAGTCGACTTTGTGGTTTTGGATGATGTTAGCGAGTTCGTGTCGGATAAATTTGTTGGGGTGATTTTCGGAAAACCCTTTAAAGAAATATATGGGCTTGATAAAAGCGAGAAGGAAGGATGGTTTGGTTAAAGATTGGCGATGATAAAACTATTTTCAAAATGCCAAGGACTGTCAAGAATTTTAAAAGCGGACTAAAAAGCAGTTAAGTTATGCTCATACCGCTTGGTATTAGTGAAGAAGATAAGGCCAAAGGTTTTGATCACCCTACCAAAAGATCAAAATTTTTACTTAGGGTGTTTAGAACTTGGAGAAGGATACAAGCGAGATGAGAATTTGATCATTGGCTTCAACATGGAGATTGCCAGTCACGAGATGACGAACAAGCACCGGTAGCTCATGGCTCGAGTCTAACTTAAAGACTCGTTAATAAAGAAAAGTGCTCTTCGGGAGACAACCCAATTATCCCTTTCTTTTGTTTTATTTCCTTTCTGTTGGGTTTGTGTTTTCTAACCATTTTGCGAGGAAACAAAGAAGTAATTCTGCTGCGATTCTTGATCGAACAGAGTTACTGGCGTAATTCATCTTGGTGATTACCCCGTAACCAACATTTTTAGCAAAGAATTCTTGACGCATTACCAATTACGGCGTAATACCATCTCCGTGGTTACGCCAGTAACTACTCGCTTACACTCATACCGGGTTTTGCCGATTCTGGCGTAACTCCCTCATGGGAGTTGCGACGTAACTCTCCTTTAATTCTTTCATTTTAAAACACAGTAACCTTGTATTAGTTTTTAAATGAACTTTGTGGGTGTGTTCCTTGTAAACCCTCATGAGACTTCACTCGTCCACTTGGGACACCAAGTGGTTTATAAGGCTTGTTGCATTCACTAAATGCAACCGTGATTCCTACGAAAGTGAGTTAGGTTTGTTTTTCATTTTATTTTTTCTTTTTAGTATTATGCTTGTCGGTATTGTGATTTCGGGGATTGAAGTTTGTTCATGACGCTTAAACGAAGGCACGGTTCTTTCTCGTGGGCCTTCTTTTTTGGAGCAATTTCGGGGAAGTTCTCGCCTAATTCTACCTTTCTCTTCACCTTTATTTTAATGCCTAGTACAAAAGGGACTTTGTACAATTCAAGTGGGGGGACGGGAGTAGAATTATCTCTTGAACTTTATTTCGCCCTCATTTTTCTAGTTTATTTTGAAAAATTATGCCATTTAAAAATTTTTGACATGTTTTTCCGAACCTAACTAGACTAGACCTTAGCCAAACACATACAACCCTTGACATTACATGGTGAGATTAGCCTTATTCGTTTCCAATATTTTACCCCAAATCCACCAAATTATGAGTGTGTCGGTAGCTTGTAAACTTTAGAACTTGGCCTTTGCATCATTTCGAGACCATAGACGAGGTATGTTGAGTTAGCTCGATGTATTTGGACTTTTCAGTTTTATAAGGCAATATTATAGGATTATCACCCAAACAGTCTACCATTGTGAGTCTATCGATTAGTCACCTCGACTTTTCGACCCCCATGTGAAACCCTTTGTTGCACTCCCTTTAGTGCAAGATACCCTAGATTCACCCTTCTCGAGCCATTCCTTTCATTTTTTCAACCCAACATATTGTTTCGTTACACCTATACACCTTAGCCTACCCTGTAGTCTTTATTTGTGATTGGGAAGTCATCATTTGCCTAAGTTCAAGGTTCGAGTGGAAAGGTTTAGAAATCACGCTTTCATCGACGACATTTATGAAGATCATTGAAGACCCCAATTCCCATTGTTCATCTCAAGTGGGGATGTTATGTTGAAAAATAAATATATATATATATATATATATATATATATATATATATATATATATATATATATATATATATATATATATATATATATATATATATATATATATATATATATATATATATATATATTTATGATGATTCAAGAAAAAAATTGATTGAGTTATGATATTGTAAAGTGCGATGTTATAAGCAATCGTAGTATGAGCTTTATTGATTAGTATCGAGGAGGCCACCTCGGTCACATTTTAAGATTGGAGTTGGTAGTTTTGCCAATGTAAGAAGAAAAGGTAGTATGCCCATCACGACGTCCTCTAATGACGATCTACCTTGCATTTCATGATCCGGTCTCTAGACTTCTAAGCTTGAACTTTGGGCGGATGGTACGTGGTGATGACTTGGTTATAGATTTAGACTACCTGCTTGTTTTTCATTTTACACCAATTATATATCCCATGTCTTATCCTACCCTTTAGTCATGAAGCGTGTCTAGGTGATGCAGCGAGCAATCTTTGGTGTCTTGGCCATGGATTTGGTCATGTATCATTAACTTTGTCCACTTTGCCGTGACTTGTTAGTAATGACGAGTCACCCCTTAACCTTTGTCATGTCTACCCATATTGCCTTCGAGAATTGTTTAACCCTTAACTCTAGTGGTGGAGATTTGTGTAACCACCAAGCTTATGATAGAATACATGCTATGATGCGATTGAGTGATCACCCCAAAATTGACACTTAGAATAGTTGAGAGATTTGAGTGTTTGTTCCTCTTTCGTGAGGTGTTCGGCTTTGTTTTATTCTAGCATAAGGGATTTGTAAACTCATATTTTCGTGTTTTAGGAGATATCTTTTAGGAATCTATCTAATAAGGTCTACTGAGGGCAAGTAGAGTTCAAGTGGGGGATATTTGATAACATCAAATAGTCCCGAATATTAAGTGTCAATTTCCCGATAATGCTCGTTATTTATATCATTTATATGGATTTACACTTGTTTTCCATTGTTTTCCACTTCGGGTAAATTACGAGCATTGGAGCTAAAGAGACGCGGATATGGAAACATTACTAAAGATTTATCACAAGATGCCTATTTTGAAGAAGTTACGGCGACTTCTCTCTCACATTACCGTAACTATTGCGTGACCGAATACCAACTTATCAAGAGGTTACGACGTAACTCTTCCCAAAGGTTACGACGTAACTCCATTAGGTCAAAAGAGGTTCCACGCCGTTATTTACGCCGTAATCACCGCATCACTTATGACGAACCGAGTTTATTGAAGACTACGCGTAACCACTTATAAGGTTCCGTAATCAGCGCATCTAGTGCATTTACGAAGAAATAGAAGGTTACAACGTAACTCCTCTATTGGTTACGCTGCAACCCGCACCGCCAATAAATACCCCACAATTCCAAAGATTTCAAGGCATCCCATTCCACATACAACACTCGAGAACGTGGGAAAAAGCTCAAGGTGTCTAAGGGAGCATAGGAGTCGTTTCAAGGGAGAAGTCACACCATTACGATAAGCTTTAGCGTTTATATTTCTTTTACTTTCAATTCATGTATTTCACTTTGAATATTGAATTGATTTGCATGATTATTATGAGCGCTACACCCTTTGGTGTTAGCCTAGTTATGATTCCTTAATTGTTTTGTTTCATTTACCTTCACTTCCGCACAATTATTTCTAAGTGTATGCATGCATAGTTCTTTGGTAGTCACCCTTGGTTCGGTAGTTTTGAATGGCGGCAGAGGCCAATTGCCTAGGAGATATGACCAACGACCCTAGCCGAGCCGATCGAGACGGAAGGGTAATATATGACCAACTCGACGACCCTTTTACTTGTGCGATTTGACCAACCGATCACATATCGCTTGGATGAACTTAAGAATGGGAGGTGTAGTGTCTAAGTTCCCGACGCCCGCACTCACTATTTAGAATCTAGCATGTAGCGGTACTTAATGACTCGGCTAGGGACCAGAACAACAGACTTATGACGGTGCGCCTGATTTCTCCTGTGGTGGCATCTTTGTCGATAGGTTAGTATAATTGACCAAATGTTGTCCTTTCACTATTTAGAATCTAGCATGTAGCGGTACTTAATGACTCGGCTTAGGGACCGTGAATAACAGGACTTATGACAATGCGCCTGATTTCTCTGTGGTGGCATCTTTGTCGATAGGTTAGGTCGAATTGACCAAATGTTGTCCTCTCGAATTTGACCCCACCAAGTAATTGGAAGTAGGTAGACGTAGAGATAACTAGCTAGAGGATTGAATAGGTTAGCACCACTATTCCTCTATTGATTTCCTTTACCATTTATCCGCTTTTATTTTATTCTCGCATTAGTAGTTTACTTAATTAAATCCCTATCGAAACCATTATTATTCGTGACAATTAGAATTAGTAATAATCCAACACACATAGCTCTTGGGACGACCCGGCTTACCATTTACTACACTACACACGACCGGTACATCTTGTTAGTGCATTATGGTAGACCATAGGTATAACGAGACACAATAAATATTAAGACCTGGTCAGTAAAACCTGCATCAATACCCATCACAAAAACTATATAAATCATAAACAAAAAATTAACCAAATATGAATCATGAGTATATAAATTGATAAAAGTTCGAACCACCTGTAAGTAATCTATACCCCAAGTAGATGGATTCCACTTATCAAAATCCTTCCACCATAACACATCCATTAAATACCTAAAATCAACAACATTCACTTAAAAATATATAAATTAATAACTGCACTAATTCAATAAGTAGGACCGCTTAGTTCATGAATTGCTTACATTATATCGGTTATAGTATTGAACTATTCCACACATATAAGAGCATATATCTCAAAATTGAAAACTATAAAGCTAAAGAGAAGGGTTATAATTGGTTTGCCAAAAGTAATGAGTGAGCGGAACAACAGAATGCAAAAATCTCTAGCTTTTGAATTTGAATCGAATCGCCTCGAATAACTTTTTTTGCTTTGGCTCATTTGTGACAAGTTATAACAAAAATTGATCCAATATAAGTAAGTAAACCAGTTCAAATTTTCGCCCTATGATCTAAGAAAGAAAATGGTCAAAAATAACTTGTTCAAGTAGCACATTTAGGTTGCCTTTTGAGACATGATGAGTCTCTCCAAGAATGGGTTTGAAGAGAGCCACATCAAACATTAGAGGGCGTAAAGTATATATGATCCAAGCAATAAGTAATGTGAATCTCTTGAGTGGGGCCTCACTATTGACACATCTGCTAAGTATGTCATTGTTGACACTATATACCAATTCTTCATAACATTGAAGCTGCAACTTGGGAATGTTGAAGGTGGGTGGCAACTGAAGGAGAAAAAAAAAATAAAAATCAATAACTTCCCTCATATTTCAGAGCCACAACAGTTTATTAGCGTTGAAACTAAATTACATTTATAAGCCATAGCCAAATCGGGTGGTCCTGCTCATTTACACCTTTCTCAAAATAACACATAATTTTAAGCATTAACTTGTATAGTCGATACAACAGTTAGACTTGCATTATCATCACCAAGTGTGCTAGAATTGATACATGAGCAAGCCACTTTTAGCATAATTACTCCTATTTCTTTAAACTTTTTATAACACTTAGACCATATTGCTATAAATGACAAAGTCACCTGACTTGCTTTGCAATAAAATAAAAATCTCACAATGAATTAATAAGAGAATAAACTTAAGTTGTATAGAGTGGGTTTTGAATAACATACTTATTTTTCAGAATCAATATGTAATGTCTGATGAGAACTTATGACTGGATGAGGTGTCAAATACGCCCACAAAATGTAGAGTATGTTTACCTTGACAATGAAATTTTCTTGTCTAAATACTCTATGCTTTAGGCGGAATTTAATCACCTCGGCAAAAAATATGAAGAAGTCATTCTTTCTTGCATTCAACTGATGTGTTTAAGTGAAAGGTTCAAGAAGTAAAGATCATGGTATATAGAATGAAGCATCATAAATGAAAAATAAGAAAATAATAACACCTAATTGTCCCCATTGAAAATGGTTTGTAGCAATATCGTGTTTATAGCTATTGTTATTTCCATTGCGAGTATGGCCATTTTATCTCCCATAAGCATTATCGGTACACCCTATCAATAGCAATCATATGAAACTACAATACCATCAAAGGGCACATGATATTTTTAAAGAAAATAAATTTTCCACGGACTCGAATGAACTACTTCCGTTTTACCGAAATACCATTAAAGCCAAATGAAAATTCTTCATTTTCCTGGAAGGTGACTTTGATGTTGACCTCGATGTTTCCCTATTAGACAAAATAGAGATAACTCAAAAGTCAATAAATATGTTTAAACCTAGATGGGGCCAAATGAATGGATTGGGTAACGGGTCAAACTGAGTAATGGTCATAACATCATGTACTTTTGGCATAAAGTGGGTGATATGTCGATTTATTTGGCTCGTTACCCATTTAAGTGAACTTATTTATATGTATGACGTGTTAGTGATAAAAACATAATACATACGGACTAATTCATGAGTAAATGGATCAAAATTTTCACCTGTTATTAAACACTTAGGCCTGAATATTTTCTTATCGAACTTTTTTTTCCGTGTATTATTCTCGTAGTACCAGAACTAATTATATGACATAAGGTCATAAAGATCAAAACCATCATGTGCTATAACGAAATTGACTCCATGGTATGGCTTGCGCTTGTTTACCTATTAGATAAATGACATGGGGAATCCTTAGTATGATGGAAGCATTTGTCATTTTTCAATGTCCAAAATAACCCTTAATTATGTCAAAATAGAGGGATTGTGTGAGCCATAATTGTTTTGAGTTTGATAGTTACCAATGGCAAATGGGCAATGAGAATTCTAACAGAAAGGAAAATGTTGCACTGGTTTTGCAATATCCCAAATTGCATTTATATTAGTATGGATAAAGAATTAAATAAGTACTTACATTGTAAATCAGATGAATCAGCAACTCGAGTTGCAAAACCACCCTTCATCCCAGTGTCACTCATATCCATATAGGTACACATAAACAAAGGATTTAGAAAGCTCATACGAATACACAATGAAGCATAAAACAAACAATAAGATTTTACCTGTTTAAAGTAACCAAGATGAGCATCCATTGTAACCAACAACTTTTTATATTTACAGCATACACCATAAGATGTTATATGCATAGTACTACAATATAGTAATACACTAAATCACTAAATATAATGATCCATCAATACCACCACAACTGCTAATTTCCTATCACCCTTAATCTTGATAATCAATCCACTAAACTTTATTAAGTTATTTAGTGGGTGTTTGGAATAGCTTATTTTTTTAGCTTTATAATGAATTAACCACAATACAACTTCAAAATTTTCAAATTAAACCATTAATCATCAACAAAAATCGTACCTTTTTTATCGACGGTGAACTACTAACCTTCAATAGATTCCTAATTTGAGTTGAAAACCCCTAATACATGAACCTAGAAAAACCGAACCACAATAAAATACATGTACTACTTGGCAATCGCTCCATATGTAAAACAACCACATCAATTAGTTAATCATTGGAGACTTATCATTTGAAATTCAATAAAAATGTAACATGATACATCACCTTGATCAATCGAATATTGAACACGCAATAATTTTCTTCAACTACCCATCATCATGTATTTCCCACCGAAATTCACATCTTTAAGAAAAAATGGTATAGATTCGTGAGTATGATTTTTGAATTAGATTACGCGTTTTGATATTATAGAGGGTTTTGATTTTGGAAGATGCGAACAAATTGGTATAAAAAAAGTTTAATAAAAGGTTAATTGTGGATCCAAAATAGTAGGGAGTTTGCTATGTTCATGTGATAGAGTAGAACATGATAATGTTTGATAGTTAATACCATTTTGGGTAGAAGAAATTGTATCACGAAGAGTGGATTTCTCCATTGGTTGAGGTCATTGTGGGTTGACGTCAAGACCCAAGTTCGAATCTTTCAAGGTCTAATTTTTTTAATATGTAAACGAAAAAGTGCCATGTCACTAATTCCAAGTCAGCATAGTTGCTCCATGTCATCATTATTATGCCATGTGAGCATTAATGATGTGGCATGTTTAGTCTCATATATATGTATAGATTAGAGCAAAACTATATTGTTCTCTTTTTGGGACATTACAAATACACATTGATAATTCCTGACTTTAGTTTGTTAATAACCTATTCATAAGTAGTTTAACAAATTCAGAATCTTCAATCTTAAAACTTAATGTGATTCATCACACTCCATAATAAAATGGTGTTTTATTAATCTTCTAGGTTGGAGTCATATTGAGTATATTCAATCCATACTCAATTTTTTAACCTTGTTACTTTTTTAAAAAAGAAGTTATAGTTATCTTGAATTAAATAGAGTTTGATTCTCCTAATTGAACATACCATCAACTTGTGGTATTCATTTGAATTAATATTGTAAGACAATCTAACAGTATATAAGATAAACATATTCTTTTTGGCTTACCTATTTACCAACTAAGTCAACTTAATGGTATAATAGATTTTTCAAGCCAATTGCATGCTTTATAACACAAGTACTCTTTAACCAAGTTACTTCATATCCATGTCTTATCAAGAAAACATAAACTGTTATAATCTCATTATACGTTATAAATCATTGATCAACTCAATGACTTCTTGTATATGTATTAATTAAAAAACATAACAAGTTAACGTCTTACTTTATTATAAGTCTTAAAAGACTTCATGTTTATGTCTTTACAATGAATCATAAACATGTTTAACTAAAGTAATTATGAACACAACTCTTGGTTTCAATTCAAGTTAATTTATTTACTTCACAATAATGTAGGACTACATTATTTTTAATTTATGTCATTCCAAAATACATAAATAAAAAAATTGAAGTAGTATTAGATTACTTCATTTATTTATGTCATTCTAATAATACATAAATATTTAGTTTGAAGTAGTCTTATATATCATTTTTTGACACATGTTCTAAATACTTGTCTAATTTAGAAACTGCAAATATGTCCATGCAAGGTCTGACTTCACATGGAGATTTACTTTGTTGTTGCAATCTCGCCAAGTTCTCACATGACGTAAATTGCAACACCAAGTGTTTCTTGAATTAGATATGTACAACTCATATTAGAACGTTAGTCTCTTACCTTGCAGTCAAGAGAATCCGTTAAATCATATACCTATGTTGTACCTTGCACACAATATAGATTTCTCCCACTTGTGCATGAAACAACATCATGTAGTAGATAAACAATACGACATATGTTTTTTTATGTGACCAATATGATTGTGTCATTGATATTAGCATAACTAGTAGATGTAGAACCACTTCATTGTCTAATAAGGAAACATACATGACTATCCTTGAAAACATAAGTGTCTACAAGTGGAAAGTAATTATCTTAAGACATTCTAGAGATAATCTGGGTTACTACCAAAATGATAAAACTTGTAACTCCCACTGAATTAGAGATCATTACATTACTTCTTTATTCAGTAATAAGAACACAATACTCCCACTGGATTTGACAGCATTGTAAGTGTTTCATTAACTAGTGAAAAAAATAAGTGTTCTATTTACTTCCCTACACTTTTGAGAAAGTCCATACATAACAATTACTTATGTACTAAAAGAGTGTATTCTACTATGTAGATGATGAATTATCCATCAATGCTATTAACTTGAAAAATTGGGCATGCAATTTCTTTCTTAATAGTTCTACCATTCCAACAATTGTAAGTAGTACTTTTAAATGGTCAAAGCACAACAAGTAGATAAAATATGCTAGTTTATCTTTTACCAATTTTGCAGTAAATTAGTCTAGCTTCTAATTTAATAACTCAAAAAATATGCAATTTTCTTAACTATTAAAATTTGCTTACAAGTTATGTATTTAGAATTTAGACAATTCTAATTTGTCCTATCATACATTTCTCATTCATGAAAAGAAATATGATTGAATCTCACTCTTTCTTATGAAAAGAGGAATAGGTTTATTCTTTTAGCAAAGTTGACTCTACCAAAACCCTTATAGGTGTAGATCAATTTACAAATACAGGAATAACATACGTTTACGGTTTAATGTTGCATTAATACATTTAAAGAATTTTCAAAATTCAATTTTAGTATTTTCGATAATTAAACTTTTCAAGAAAATAAAATACCCAAGGTAATATTCATATAACCATAGAATTTTCTCAAAAACTAGGATCCAAATTATCATAGTTCCATTACATCAGTTGATCTGCTAGTAACGAAAGCATATAATAGGGTCTGTCGAACAATAATTGGCAAACATTTTCCAATTCCTAGATCATTATGGGATTTACATTTTCTAACGTTGTTGCAAATGTAAACATGTTTTATCTCATCTTGTGCCTTGAGTCCAGGTCTCACTTACTACTCAATTTAAGTCGTCTAACTTAAAGAATTGCAAATATGTTCATGTAAGGTCTGACTTTACATAAAGATTTACCTTTCCATCACAATCTCGCCAAGTTTCCACATGACGTAAATTGCAACTTCAAATGTTCCTTTAACTAGATGGCACTAACTTCATTTATAAAGGGTACTAGTTTTGATTTATGGTGTCAAATCAAATATGTACGAAGAAGCATGCATACAACTTCGTATTAATAGTTCTAATAAAAATCTTTTTTATTAACTAATTCACAAAGATTAAATTATCAAAGTTTTGATTGAGGTATTGGTTTCGCAAGGAATTTACCTTTAATTATCGTCCATTATATCGTACTTTTGCATAAGTCCAAAGACTTAGTGTTTCGGATAATTACCACAAAAGTGGCGCATGGAATTAAAGCTAATTCGCCCTTAAGATGATTTTGTACTTATAGCCTACTTGGTAACTCCAATTTGACTCGCAAAGAAGCGGAGAATTTGGTCAGCGTTGAAGCTATGACCTCCTTCTTTCGGGTCACAATTTAATGCGCTCCCCTCCGTGTACCCCTCACACAGTCCGTCAAAATTGGGTGAGCCGTTCTCACTATTTGTGCCAAAACCATCAATCAATTAAACTTATTGAAAATTTAACTCTTCAATAACAAATAGAATTTCACCATTGTTTAGTCCGATTTATTTTTCTATTCAAAATTACCCTTTGCTTAAAACTTGTCGCACATAATAAAAAAAACAAGTAAACAATAAAAAAATAAATAACTTAAAACAATGCGCACATAAAAATTATAATAAACCCTAAAACAATTTTTAAAAACAATCGACTAAAAAAATTAGGGTATCGACCCATAAAAAAATTTTGGTCGATTCAAAACAAAATTAAAACCAATTAGGGCAAAAGCCCTAACCCTAAAATTAGGGTTTACATAATCATAACCAAAACCCTAGAATAATCATATCAAACAACATACATTATTCGTTTTTACGTGTTTAGTAATTAATTACTCGTTAAACCAAGCTCGTGATGCCACTGTTGGAATTATATAACATGACAATCATATATAAAACACATAAAACATCAAAGAAACATGTGGAAGCGTAAAGGAACGTATAATGAATAATTAACTAACATAAACATAAAGTATGCGTACCTTTTTTATTCTAGCCGAACAAGAATCAATTCCACAAAACTAGCAAGTGAAGAACCCTAATTAAGGTTTATAGGATTATAAGAATTACCCCTTACCTTTTTGTAATTCAATCCAAGATATAATCAATAGTGTGATTATATCACGTTCTTGTACACACGTACTAATACCAAGTTAACGTTATGCTAGTAATTAAAATACAAAACAATTTGTTAGTTCGAAAACAAGTCCAATCGACCCTAGAAGGGTTTTGGTCGATCAAATCACCAAAGAAAACACAAGAGAAAAGATTAGGGTATTGTGTTTGCACAAAAGGTGAAAAACAAATAACCCTTAGCCTTGTATTTATACTAAAAGAAACTTAGAGCTCAAGTTTGATTAGGATTAGGAAACCTAATCCTAACCCACGACCGGACATATACCCTTATGGGTTTCCGAAACCTTCTTGACTTTTAATTTCAATTTTAGTCCTTTCCTTTAACACATAACGACCATTAGTCCATTACGTTTAATTACTTAACGTTCGTTATTCGTTTCGTGTAATTAATAATTAAAATATAACGTTTTATATATTAATTATTATTCGTTAACTCTTCATACGTAAAGTGTGCAATCCCGTGATCTCGAGTTCGATCCTAACTCACGACTACTAATTTATATACATAAAACTAACAGAGAGCAATATCCAAAGACCTGAATGCTACTATTCGAGGATTAGTCAACCAGAAGTGAAGGTTGCACTTGAAGATGGGAAGAAACAAAGCGGGTGGCCCCACCAAATCCCCATAGAAGCGTGGAGGTGCTCGGGTCGGGAGGGGTAGAATGGTTGACTCGTCTCTTCAACAAGATCTTCTCCGGTGCTAGGATGCCAGAGGAATGGAGACTCAGCAAAGTCATCCCCATCTACAAGAATAAGGGGGATGTGCAAGTGTGTAGCAATTATAAGGGCATCAAGCTCCTTAGCCATACCATGAAGCTTTGGGAGAGAGTTATGGAGAGGAGGCTGAGAAGGGAGACAAGAGTGTCGGAGAACCAATTTGGCTTTATGCCAGGAAGGTCTTCGATTGAGGCTATTCACCTTCTTAGGAGCCTCATGGAGACAAAAGGACCTGCATATGGCGTTCCTAGACCTTGAAAAGACATATGATAGTGTTCCACGAGAGTTGATTTGGAGAAATCTTTTTTATAAAGGAACCCCAAGGAGATACGTGAGAGTCATTAAGGATATGTACGATGGGGCTAAGACCGTGTGCACGGTCCACCATGGGATCTCGTGAGTTTTTCCCGAGAGTTGGGCTCCATCTGGGATCCGCTTAAGTCCCCGCCTCGCGCTTGATCCTGGATGACTTATCTCGAGGGATTCAAGAGGGCATCCCGTGGAGCATGATTTTGCCGACGACATCGTGTTGGTGGCGAATCACCAAGGGTTAAACATCGAGCTGAGGCCCGAGGAGGCGCTTGAAGACCACGGCCTTCGGGTAAGCAGAGAAGACTAATACCGAGGTGTGTCTTTGGAAAAGCGAGTCGAACACCACGAGGATATTCGATCGGCGACCGGATCCTACCACCCAAGGAGTCTTTTAGATATCCGGGATCGATGATTCACAAATCGTGGAGGATAGATGAGGACGTAACCCACCGGATCAGAGCTGGTTGGGCGAAATGGAGGGCGGCGTCGGGAGTCCTCTGTGACAAGAACGTCCCATTAAAGCTAAAGGGTAAATTTTATAGAGTGGCAATTAGACCGGCTATGTTGTATGGGTCCGAGTGTTGGCCCATCTCCAAGGCTCATGCTAACAGGGTAGAGGTGGCAGAATTAAGAATGCTAAAATGGACTTATGGTAAAACCTTGCTTGACATGATCCCGAACGGAGTTTTCAGAGAAAAACTTGGCGTCAGAAATATTATCTCGAAGATGAGAGAAGGTAGGTTGAGGTGGTTCGGCCATGTCAGGAGGAGGCCTCAAAGAGCGCTGGTTAGAAGGGTCGAGGCGATAGTAGTAGATGGCGTGAGAAGAAGAGGCAGACCCAAACTCAGGTGGGAGGATAGACTTAAGCTAGACATGTCGGAGCTTCTCTTGTCGGAGAACATGACCTCAGATAGGAAGGGGTGAAGAGATAGGATTAGGATCTGCGGTTAGATTTGGCTAGGGTCTTATGGGGTTTTAGGTGGTTTGGGTGGGTTAGGCTTTTAAGCGTCTCTTTGTTGCTTTGCCCAGGCGTTTTCGGTCTTTGGCGCCCCTTTTTGCTCTGTCGTAGCTTTAGGCCCCGTGCGTTGCTTTGCTTTTTCTCTGTGTGCTTAGGTTTGCCTGCTTTTCTTGCCCTGTTTTTGTTTTTGGTTTTTGTTTTTGGTGCCTTGTTTTGCTATGCCTTTGCTTTAGGCTTGTGCGTGTTTTTGCCTTGCTCTTTGTTGCTCCCTTTGGTCTGCCTGATTTTTCTTAGTGCTTTGGTCCTTTGTTCTTTTGTTTGTACCTTTTTGTGATCCTTTGCTTGTGCCCTATCCCGTGCTCCCTTGCCTTGTTTTACTTGCTTTCATTCATGCTTGTGCTTGTTTGTTTACTGTCTTCTGCTTTCTTCTCTTTTCTATCTCACCCGCACACCTGCATTTGCCGGAGGTCTCGTTGGAAGCAGTCTCTCTACTCTCGGGTTTATCCTGGGCAGGGGTAGGATTTGTCTACATTTTACCTCCCATACCCCGCCCCGGCTGGATGGGTTTTGTTGTTGTTGTTGTGTTACTGGTTCAAGGGTAACTACAATGTCTAAACCAAATAGTGTAAATGGAAGTGGCATTGGCAACCACCCGAGTCCGCCCCTTAGAGTTCATCTTTACGTTTACCCATGGTAGTTGTACCCATCACGGTTACATACCTTTAGAGCATATAAGCACTTTTCATGCATATATAACATATTTTAGGTCTGAGTTTTGTCAGCAATGAACCCAAATTGTATTGTCAATGTAATGTAAAAAAAAAAAACTTTATTTTCTTATTAGCCTTGAGTCATTTGAAGACCTATAGATTCTAAAAACTGTGGATCATTCGGACCTTTCAATTCATAGATGTAGATCTTGGACCATCTTTAGTTCTTCAAGAAGTGTTTTTTTTTTTCCTTTGAAATTGTTGGTATCCAATTAAGTGTTGCTAAAAAAAATGACAAGTGCGTTACTTTTAGTTGATGCAATTTCTCTATTGATTATGTTTCTACAATATTGCATGTACAATAAATTATGCACACATTTAGTTCTTAAACGTAGCCCATCTGCAACGCGAATAACAGGCGCTAAACAACTATCAAACACATCCGGAAACCATCACCCGCGTTACAGTTCAGTTGTACATGAACATTACGTATAAACCAATAATCAGTAACACGATAAAAGAAAATGTACCAGCAATTTTGAAGATTACAAATGTTACTAGGAACATTAGAGTTTTATGTGTTTGCTAGATATGATTTTCAAAAGATTAAAAAAACCTAGCTTTGTTGCGGTATAATAAAAACTATGAACCCGCGAAAAAGAATTGAAATCATCTTCTACCTTCAAAATTGATATATTTCAATACTTCAATCGCTATATTCCCCTGAACCGTCGGAATCCGACTCTTCACCATTAAAATTCCTTCCATCATTTCCATCTACATAACCATGGTTCATAATCTCGTCATCTTCTTCAAGCCCATCGTCGTCACTCATTTCCGTTTCAACCCATCTACTTTCATTATTTGCAACTCCATACCCTGCTCCATACCCTGAACTTTCTCCGCACCTTGCATTTTCAAATCTGACTTGCTCGTCATCAGATTCACTTTCCTCTTCTTCCTCTTGGCCACCGACATGGTAATTCATGTTTTGAGGTCTCATCTGATGAACCGGTCCGTGAATCCAAGCTTGGTGCATAAAGTTATTTCTCATGGGTTCTTCTTGGACAACCATTTTTTCCGGTTTTCTCTTTCTGACAGTTCGTGGGCCTGTTCCATGTGTTTGAGGCGTCATAACTTGTCCACTTCCCATTACTTCCACGTGGCCTTCCACCACTGCCACGAGGCGGTTTCATAGGTTTCACGTGGCCAGGAGTATCAGCGGTTTTCCCGATGTTCTTTAAAAATGTGAACTTTAATGGCGATTTCTGCAAAAACATTAACATGAGTTTGACTTTAGAGGTCGGAATATACAACACAAATTCCATAATTTAATAAGAACTTTTTTTTTTTTTAAAATCAAGTATTGTTCGATAATACAGTAAAATTTAAAGCAAATACTACATTTACAAAACTTTTTCAAAATTCAATTATAGCAAAATCTAACTCAAATTTGACCTTTGACTATTACATATTTGACTTCAGTAGTTAGAAGTCAAGTATGTGCATGTTCGGAAATGAATAACTATCAGAAAACAAAGCAATTCAAGAAGAAAGAAAAATAGTAATACCTCGACTACGGCATTGTTTAACTCGTTTTCCTTATAAAGCTCAGCCTTCTGTTCGGGAGTATTCGAAATCAACCCATCAAGCTCAAAAAGCCTGAGAGTCACAGCAGCGGTCGTTTGTGGAACCCACGGAAGTACTGGGACCGAGCCCGAGTCCAAAGCAGCCTTTTCAGATAAACCAGAGATCTTAAGCAGTTCTTCTGTTGTCTCAAAGCTTAAAGAAACATAGTCCCGTCTCAGAACGCTCTCTAACCATGTAAGAACCTGCAACCAAATTTCATTCACATTTTTAAAAACCAACATTTTTCGAGGAAGGGATCTGCGCTTTTTGCAAAAAGACCAATTATAACCTGTAGAAAATCCGTTGGTGACAAAGAACCATGCAGCTTTGAACCCCAAACGTTCCTAATGTTTTCTGTCCAAGAAGCTTGCAGAGCCTCAGATGGAACAGAAGCCTGTGTAGTTTCCAAACATATGAGTCAAACAACAGTCATGCTAAAAAACGTATTGCAAATTGTATCTAGGAGGGGCAATTTCCGTTCTGTCACCAGACCACAGGGACAACTAATGTATTTTTAATCTATGATTAACGACATTCATAAAAATAAATCTATACCTCCACAAACGCTAAAAGGGACTTGATCAATCGGATTCTTATTGGATGAGTTATATCCCAATCATTTTGATCATTACTATTACGAAAATTATCTTGGATATCTGGTTCGGGATAACATAATTTGTCACCTAACGTGCTAAATGACTTAATGAAACCACGACCTGAACTATGCTTCGAACAAGAACAAAGGAAACCAAACTTTGAGTACTCATGTACACGAAAAACAACTTGAATGATGGACTTTGGTAACCTAACCCTCATGCGACCACACCCTCATTTTCCCTTATGCGACCACGCCCACATTATTTTAGTGAAAATTTCAGATGACATTCCGCTAGGAGCTAGAGTGATCTAACCTAAGTCGAAGAAATTAGACACCATAAATTAGACTTTCAATTACTGCAAGAAAATGTTCATAACTGAAAACCTTGAACACACTAGAACAAAAGTCGAAGAAACATAGCATATTGAGGAGGTGACAACATTAGCACTTTTCAGCATTTCTATTGTACATCAAATTCAAATATATCAAATTCAAATTCAAATATATCAAGCACTCAGATTTACACCTGCCTGAATATGTCGAAGTAGTCAGTACACATTCATCAAATGTGCAATATGCAACATTTGTTTAAATGCTAAAAGCAAACCAACTATGTCATGATCTCAAAATACTAAAACATTCATCAATGGGTAATAAGAGTCAATTGTTTCAAAACAGAGTCCTAAGTTATGTTACTCAAAATCCTTGAATCTATTCCTGCCCATTTACTTAAAAATATACTTACACGACAAGGGCGATAATCTTATGATTCAAACCAATGGAGATGGAATAACTATGATACTAATGCGAATGAGCCAAATGGTTGAAACACACAGAAAGTCTATGGAAACTTATTCAAAAGCTATTGAGATTTAGGAGAGAGGGAAAAATGAAGATATTATTTCATTATGAATTGTAATATTTCAGAAATGAAAGGAAAAAAAAGCTATTTATACTACTTTTACTAAGTTGACTTTAAGTAACGTGTTGGAATTATATAACATGACTAATCATAAATATAAACAATAAACATCAAAGTAAGTGCGGAGCGTATAGGAACATATAATGAATAATTAATTAACTAAAGAATAAAGTATGCGTACCTTTCTTGATTCTAGCGAACAAGAATCAAATCCACAAACTAGCAATTAGGATGAACCCTAATTAGGGTTTATAGGATTATATGAATTACCCTTACGTTTTGTAATTCAATCCAAGATAATAACAAAAGTATGTTATTACTATGTTCTTGTACACACGTACTAAACCGAATTAAAGTAATGCTAGTTTTATAAAACAAATAACTTGGTTTATAGGAAAGAGTGGATCGACACCAAGAGGTGGTGTACGATCGGTTTGGATCAAAGAAACACACAAAAGCTGTTTTAGGGTTTAGCTAATGAGCACAAGAGATGGAAAAATAAAACCCTAGCCTTGTTTATATACCCAACTAAACTTGGTGAACAAGTTGAGGTTGTTTCCTTTTCTCTTTAGGCCGATCGGTGTAGGATTCCCAAAGGATTCGGAACCTTCCCAACTTTTGCAATTTAGTCCTTTTCCATAAACATTTAACGACCGTTAATCCATTACATTAATTACATAACGTCCGTTAGTTATTTCGTTTAATAAATAAATAAATATAACGTTTATATTTAATTATTAACTTTAAATTCTCATACGTAAAGTGTGCAATCCCATAGTCTCGAGTTCGATCCTAACTCACGTCTATTAATTTATTGTCCATAAAACCAATGACTCCCACTTGGACATATCTTAATAGAGTGATCACATTCGGTTAGCGTCTAGCAACACTTGATGCCTCTAGTACAACTCGAGCAAGGCTCTGGAAAACCTTTTAATGATTTCTCATTATTATTATCCTTTTGTTTCTAATACCATGTTAAATAAAGATATGGAATTAAGTCATTCTTTATCCAACTATTACATTTCTCGTTATAAGTGATTGAGCAAGATTACCAAATCTTACGAACATATTCGGGGAGACTTTGGGTGTGGCCACACAAACATCTTGTCAACCCTACGAGGGCCCAGATATTAAACTCCAAATAAATTTGAAGGAACAAATTCTATCTTGACTACGAGAATAACCCACAAACTTTGCAACACTTGAGAAACAACCCTTATGACTACCGATTCGTATAGCGTTAAGTTGTTCCACGAAGTGCACTACATTCATGACACTTATCCGGTATCTCAAGTCCGAGGATAACTATTCATAATTTACTTATAACAATATCCACAAAGTAAATTATGTAGTTGGGATAAGTCCTATATTCAATTCATTGAATATCATCCGAAATTGGTATGCATTCTCATCAATATACTTTCAAGTATATTCTACCATATCTCTCGATTTGTCTTAGTTTAATGATACTCCCATATCATTAATCGACAATAGACGATTTAGAATAAATAAATTTATTCACGGATTAAACATGCAAATATAGGATACAATATATTATAAAATCAAACATACCAAGTATTTGATTTATTATAACAATTGTTTAACATCCCTTATCCAAATACCAAATAGATCAATGCATGAAAATTCCAGTTGATGAATTATGCCTCAAGTAATGACAATCATACTTGTTGACTAGACATAAATCAACCAACTTGATCTATCGTAATTTTGAGAATACTTATTTCAAGAATTCAATTAGTGAAGTCCTTGTATGTGTGCATTCACCAATCCACATAATAATTCATAAAGTGTGTGACATCCTCTTTCACCAATTTATGACAATTTAAACTTTCAAACATTTCAAAGTTTAAAGTATTCTTATTCTTTTAATGTATAATGCAACTGTGCTCTTAGATAAGCACTACTAGTTCACATGGCCATTAACAAGGATGAAATCCTACCATGACTAGTATTGAGTGTCATCTCAATTAAACCAAACATCATTGTATACAAACAACAATGTGCCCATTAAAACTCCGTAAACTTTAATATCTTATTATGTAACGTTTGATGCTTTCCTAACTTTCAAGTTTAAAGCTGATGACAATTTGCACAACAATTGACATATTGTTCATCCATAGAATCTAGGAGCAATTCCAGGTTTTAAGGATGTAATTCTATTAGAATATTCATTACACAAGTTATCTAATAACTTTTAATTAGATATCAATGTTGTCAAATCACTTCTTATTCAAGAATGATACAACAATTTTAATACACTACATGATGTACATGATGAATCTACAGGTCAAACTTAGACTTCATTCACGTTCTATCTTGTCAAAAGATATTTATCAATTTCCCAAATGATATATCATGTTTTATTAGAATCATTTATTTTACTGCACATGTTTATTAACAATAAACATATATTCCAAGGTTGTATGTTTTAATTCTTAAATCTTATAAGTGAAGTTTCATTCCAATCTAAGACTTAACATTTAGCTTACAAGGAATGTTACTTCCTATATGTTATTCAACATATAAGATTTAAAATCTTAACATAATACTCCCACTAGCTTTCAGGAATACTTAAAATTTATCTTATTTTAATTATAAATCGAAAATGGATTTAATAATTTAATATAAGAATAATTTCATAGATGCATGCATTTATCCATTCATGAATTATTGCACTTCGTACACTTCCAAAGATTATATGAATTCAAAAAACCTTTCAATTACTTACCGTCCTCGCTCAAGTAATTTCTCAAGAAAGAGTTTTTATATTCCATTGTCATATTTCATATTAATGAAAACAAGTATGACAATTATCATCTTTATATATTTAATGTGTCTAGAAAGAATATTCAATCACAATTAATTGCTTAAGTATGATTAATAATCTTGTCATAAAACGTGCATTAAATATGTGTACAATATTGTCCATATGATTTCTACATAGAAATTCAAACCACTAGGGTTTTCATCTCTTTGAAGAAACTCATTTCCATTCTCTAGTCTAACTATTAAGATAAACCAAATTTCCAAAATTGATTATCTTTATGGATGACATCTTTAACATTCATAGTATGAGTAATTTTCCCAATTCAATATTTGGTAATCCATCATAATGATTATCGGGTTTACTATAATCCAGTAACTCATATTTCTCGACATATAAGTCAAATATCGAGATATCCTTGCAGATCTATGAATGAAAATTCCATCATCATGAGGTCTATCATTTACATGTCTAACCTCATCATGATATTTACTAGTGTGTTTTAGAAGATTATGTATCTTGTAATTTTATCTTTCAAGATAAAAAAACTCCCACTTGCCTTTTGTAATATATAGACTATCTATATATACTTAGCAATTAGAGCAAAACTACATTGTTCTCTTTTGGGACATTACAAATACACATTGATAATTCACGATTTTACTTTGTTAATAACCTATTCATTAATAGTTTAACAAATTCGAGAATCTTCAATTTAAAACTTAATGTGATTCATCACATTCCATAATGAAATGGTGTTTTATTAATCTTCTAGGTTGGAGTCATATTGAGTATATTCAATCCATACTCAATTTTCTAACCTTGTTACTTTTAAGAAAGAAGTTATGGTTATCTTGAATCAAACAAATCAAATAGAGTTTGATTCTCCTAATGAACATACCATCAACTTGTGGTATTCATTAGAATTAATATTGTAAGACAATCTAACAATATATAAGATAAACATATTCCTTTTGGCTTACCTATTTACCAACTAAGTCAACTTAATGGTATAATAGACTTTCCAAGCCAATTACATGCTTTATAACACAAGTACCTTTTAACCAAGTCACTTCATATCCATGTTTCAACAAGAAACATAAACTGTTATAATCCCATTATCGTTATAAATCATTGATCAACTCAATGACTTCTTGTATATGTCTTAATTAAAAACATAACAAGTTAACGTCTTACTTTATTATAAGTCTTAAAAGACTTTATGTTTATGTCTTTACAATGAATCATAAACATGTTTAACTAAAGTAATTATGAACACAACTCTTGGTTTCAATAGTAATTTCAAGTTAATTTATTTTACTTCACAATAATGCAGGACTACATTATTTTTCATTTATGTCATTCAAAATACATAAATAAACAAATTTGAAGTAGGATTAGATTACTTTATTTAATTTATGTCATTCTAATAATACATAAATATTTAATTTGAAGTAGTCTTATATATCATTTTGACACATGTTCTAAATACTTGTCTAATTTAGAAGCGTAAATATGTCCATGCAAGATCTCACTTTACATAGAGATTTACTTTGTTGTTGCAATCTCACCAAGTTCTCACATGACGTAAATTGCAACACCAAGTGTTTCTTGAATTAGATATGTACAAGTTATATTAGAGCGTTAGTCTCTTACCTTGCGGTCAAGAGAATCCGTTAAATCATATACTTATATGTTGTACCTTGCACACAATATAGATTTCTCCCACTTGTGCATGGAACAACATCATGTAGCGATAAACAACACGACATATGTTTGTTTATGTGACTAATATGATTGTGTCATTGATATTAGCATAACTAGTAGATGTAGAACCACTTCATTGTCTAATAAGGAAGCGTACATGACTATCCTTGAAAACATAAGTGTCTACAAGTGGAAAGTAATTATCTTAAGACATTCTAGAGATAATCGAGTTACTACTAAGATGACAAAGCTTGTAACTCCCTTTGAATAAGAGATCATTACATTAATTCTTTATTCGATAATAAGAACACAACACTCCCACTGGATTTGACAACATTGTAAGTGTTTCATTAACCGATGAAAGAAAATAGTGTATTATTTACTTCCTACACCTTTGAGAAAGTCCATACATAACAATTACAAATGTACTTAAAGAATGTATTCTACTATGTAGATGATGAATTTATCCATCAATGCTATTAACTTGAAAAATTGGGCATGCAATTTCTTTCTTAATAGTTCTACTATTCCAACAATTGTAAGTAGTACTTTTAAATGGTCAAAGCACAACAACTAGATAAAATATGCTAGTTTGTCTTTTACCAATTATACGATAATTAGTCTAGCTTCTAATTTAATAACTCGAAATATGCAATTTTCTTAACTATTAAAATTTGCTTCGAGTTATGTATTTAGAATTTAGACAATTCTAATTGTCCTATCATACCTTTCTTCATTCATGAAAAGGAATAGGGTTGAATCTCACTCTTTCGCGTGAAAGAGGACTAGGTTTATTCTTTTAGTAAAGTTGACTCTACCAAAAAAAACCCTTACGGTGTAGATCAATTTACCAATACAAGAATAACCTCGTTTACGGTTTAATGTTGCATTAATACATTTAAAGAATTAGCAAAATTCAATTTTAGTATTTTCGATAATTAAACTTTTCAAGAAAATAAAATACCCAAGGTAATATTCATATAACCATAGAATTTTCTCGAAAACTAGGATCCAAATTATCATAGGTTCATTACATCGGTTGATCCGCTAGCAACAACGCATATAATAAGGTAATCATCGAACATTAATTGGCAAACAATTTCCAACTCCTAGATCATTATGGGATTTATATTTTCCAACGCTATTGCAAATATAAACATGTTTCATCCCATCTTATGCCATTGAGTCCGGTCTCACTTCTACTCAACTTAAGTGTCTAACTTAAAGAGCGCAAATATGTCCATGTAAGGTCGACTTTACATAGAGATTTACCTCTCCATTACAATCTCGCCAAATCTTGTCATGGCGTAAATTGCAACTTTAAGTGTTCCTTTTAATTAGATGGCATATTCTTAATTTAAAAGGGTACTAGTTTTGATTTTATGTGGTCAAATCAAATATGTACAAAGATGTCATGCATTCATCTTGTAGCATAATTTTAATAAAAACTTTTATTACCAATTCATAAAGATCAAATTATCAAAGTTTTGATTGAGGTATTGGGTTCACCAATCAAGGAATTTAGTGTTAATTATCATCCATTATACCGTACTTTTGCATAAGTGTAAACACTTAGTGTTTCGGATAATTACCACCGAAGTGGCGCATGGAATTAAAACTAATTCGCCTTAAGATGAGCTTGTACTTTTATGGCTTACTAAGTAGCTCCATTCGAACTTACGGAGGAGAGGACCGGTAAGCGCAAACGCATAACCTTAGACATCCATTCGGTGTGTTGTGCACTTCTTAAATAACCCTTTATAGTTCATTCGAATGGGTGAGCCGTTCGGTCATTGTACCAAAGTCACCAATCAATTAAACTATTGAAAACTTAACTCTTCCAAAACAAATCAAATTTCACCATTGTTTAGTCCGTATTATTTTTCTATTCAAAATTACCCTTTGCTTAAAGCGTGTGCACATAATAAACAAACAAGTAATACCAATAAAAATATAAACAACTAAAACAATGCACATAATAAACAATTTATACGTGTAAACAAGTAGCCACATGCAACTTATTCGATAAAACCCTATTAATAATCAATGTCTAGGTTAAATTAACGTATATATTAATTAGGGCTTTCACTCTCTCAATTGAAAGTGAGCCACATACATCGACGAATCGATTGCGTAAACCCATAATTAATGATATACCAAATTGCACATAATTGATTCATTAATGTATATAATTGAGTTTTCCCAATTCAAGATTTATCATAATTATACATGTGTATAAAACTTAACAATTAATCCAATCTTAACAATTAAATAATAATACAAGCAACTATCCATGACAAACATGCATGTATCATCATGGATATAACATAACAATTATTCAATTAAGTCACAAGATCGCATACAATTCCATGTCACATAACACTTTATTCATGAATTTATCACGTAACAAATATATTAAATCTAGGTTTCGATATTGATAACATAACAATTAATATAAACCCTAAAAAAATTTAGGAAATCGACTAAAAATTTTAGGGTTTCCACCCATAAAAAATTTTCGATCCATAATAGATTTTTAAAACCAAATTAGGGCAAAATCCTTAACCCTAAAATTAGGGTTTATATAATCATAACCAAAACCCTAGAATAAATCATATCAAACACAATACAATATCCGTTTTTACGTGTTTAGTAATTAATTACTCATTAAAACCAATGACTCGTGATGCCCTTGTTGGAATTATATAACATGACTAATCATAAATATAAACAATAAACATCAAAGTAAGTGCGAAGCGTATAGGAACATATAATGAATAATTAATTAACTAAAGAATAAAGTATCGTACCTTTCTTGATTCTAGCGAACAAGAATCAAATCCACAAACTAGCAATTAGGATGAACCCTAATTAGGGTTTATAGGATTATATGAATTACCCACACCGTTTTGTAATTCAATCCAAGATAATAACAAAAGTATGTTATTACTATGTTCTTGTACACACGTACTAAACCGAATTAAAGTAATGCTAGTTTTATAAAACAAATAACTTGGTTTATAGGAAAGAGTGGATCGACACCAAGAGGTGGTGTACGATCGGTTTGGATCAAAGAAACACACACAAAGCTGTTTTAGGGTTTAGCTAATGAGCACAAGAGATGGAAAAATAAAACCCCTAGCCTTGTTTATATACCCAACTAAACTTGGTGAACAAGTTGAGGTTGTTTCCTTTTCTCTTTAGGCCGATCGGTGTAGGATTCCCAAAGGGATTCCGGAACCTTCCCAACTTTTGCAATTTAGTCCTTTTCCATAAACATTTAACGACCGTTAATCCATTACATTAATTACATAACGTCCGTTAGTTATTTCGTTTAATAAATAAATAAATATAACGTTTATATTTAATTATTAACTTTAAATTCTCATACGTAAAGTGTGCAATCCCATAGTCTCGAGTTCGATCCTAACTCACGTCTATTAATTTATTGTCCATAAAACCAACTTACCCTCCCACAAGTTGGCAATGTTTAGGGATCACATATGCCAAACTTGGATAAGCATTGATAATGAGGAGCCTTTGATAAACGTTTAGTGAGAACATCAGCCACTTTGTGTTGAGTAGGGATGTATTTGGTGCAGATTTGACCACTTTTGATCTTGTCCTTTACAAAATGACAATCAATCTCTATGTGCTTAGTTCTTGCATGTTGTACTGGGTGGATGCCAATGCAATGGCTGAGACATTGTCACCGAAAACAGGTGTAGGAGAGTTGATACAGAGACCTAAATCTTTGAAAAGACATTTGATCCAAGAGAGTTCACAAGTAACATCTGCCAAGGCTCTGTATTCTACCTCAGTGGAACTCCTGGAGACCACTGTTTGTTTCTTGGATTGCCAGGAAATTGGGTAAGAACCTAGGAAGATACAATAGCCAGAAACTGATCTCCTTGAGAAACTGCAGTTTGCCCAATCACTATCACAAAAGGCTTTGAGTTGAAGAGTGCAAGTAGAGGGGAATAGAATGCCTTGACCAGGACAAGATTTTAAGTATCTCAGAACCTTGATGAGAGCCTTTAAGTGAGGTGTTCTGGGTGCTTGGTTGAACTGACTGAGGGTTTGAGCAAGGTCTTGTGATGGTGAGATATAAAAGTTTTCCTACTAAAGCTCTGTAATTGGTGGGATCAGTAAGAGGTTCACCATCTTCATGATTAAGTTTGATAAGTGGATCAAAGGGAGTAGAAGATGGTTTCACATTGAGAAGACCAGCACTTTGTAGAAGTTCCAAAGTGTATTTCCTTTGAGTCATGATGAGGCCAGTGGTGTTCCTGAGAAACTCAATACCAAGGTAGTAATGGAGTGGGCCTAGGTCTTTGATGCTAAATTCCTGATGAAGTTGTTGCTTGATGTGTTGGATGAGAGGAAGATTGTTTCCTGTGAGAATTATGTCATCTACATACACCAAAAGACATAGAAAGTTGTGATCCTTCTTGTAGGTAAAAAGGGATGTGTCTGCATAGCTCTGGATGAAGCCTTGTGTTTGAAGAAAGGTGGTCAATTTGATGAACCACTTCCTGTTGGCTTGTTTGAGGCCATAAAGGGACTTTTGAAGCTTGCAAACACTTTTAGGGGAGTGAGACCCTGAATATCCTAGAGGCAGTTTCATGTAAATTTCCTCTATGAGATCTCCATGCAAGAAGCCATTATTGACATCCAGTTGGGTAATATGCCATTGGTTGTGTGTTGCTATAGCTAGTAAGGCTCTAACTGTGACCATCTTTGCCACAGGGGCAAAATTCTCATGAAAGTCAATTCCCTCTTGTTGTGTGTACCCCTTTGCCACTAGTCTGGCCTTGTATTTGTCTATTGTACCATCTGCCTTGCACTTGATTCTAAAAACCCATTTGCAGTAAATAGGTATCTTGCCTGAGGGTAGATCATTGACTGTCCAAGTGCCATTCTTGTCAAGGGCTGTTAGTTCAGAATTCATGGCAACTATCCACTTTGGGTCCTTAGCTGCTTGAGTATAGGATTGTGGTTCAAGGATTTTGTTGATAGTGTTGATGAGATGTCTAGTGGATGGTGCTCTGATGTTATTGTAATTTATGAAGTTTGCATAGTGATGTTTGAGAGATGTGAGGGATTTGGGTAGGTTGAGTTGATAGTCTTGAAGTTTGGTATGGAGTTTGGTTGTCCTGTTTGAAGTTCTAGGTGGAATCTGGGGAACATTTTGAGATGATGGTGGTGGTTGAATAGGTGGAATTGGAGATGGTGGTGGTGTTGATTGGGTAGGTGGGATGGGAGATGGTGGTTTTGGTTGAGTAGGTGGTGTAGTTGGTGTGGGAGTATAAGGTGTAGTGGTGTCTATGGGAGCAGGGTCAGTTTCAGGTTCTGTATGAGATGATGGTATGGGAGCAGGGTCAGGTTCTGTATGAGATGATGGTATAGATGGTTCTGTGGGTGATGTGTTTGATGAAGTAGTGGTGAAATTGGTGGATATGTTTTGATTGAAGTGATTTGATGAAGATGGTGGTGAGGAGTTTGTGAAAGATGAGTCATGAAATGGAAATTCATCCTCATGAAAAGTGACATTTCTGCTTGGTGAAAAGTTTGTGGGTGGTGAGATTGTAAAGAATGTAACCTTTTTGGGTGTGTGGGTAACCAATGAAATCGATGGGATGGCTCTAGCGGCAAATTTATCATTGAGGTGTTGATGGGCAAAGGCTTTGCAGCCAATGATTCTTAGGTGTGTGAGGTCTGGTGGAGTGTTATAAACACATTCAAAAAGGCTTTTGTTATGAATGGGTTTGGATGGGAGTCTATTTATGAGATAGGTTGTTGTGAGTATGCAATGACCCTGTTAGGATCGTATTAATGGATGATTTGGTGAATCGGGAGGTCTTGTAAGATGGAAGAACACCATCTTCAAGTTAGAGAGAGAAACTAGAGAGAGAAGGGAGAATACTGGGTGTTTTATTTATGAAGATGAAAGATTACACTAATGAGACTCACCCTCCTAGGAAAGACTAGGAGGTTATTTATAGCTAAACACTTACAACTATGGCTATATGATATAACAAGCTCATGTGTTTTAGCTAACAAGGA
The DNA here is from genome assembly GCA_022545495.1 of Chrysanthemum lavandulifolium. NCBI lineage: Eukaryota > Viridiplantae > Streptophyta > Magnoliopsida > Asterales > Asteraceae > Chrysanthemum > Chrysanthemum lavandulifolium. The sequence goes on from CM040243.1 coordinate 17,712,440, forward strand.
TAGAAAATGTAATCCCGTTAATGTCGTTCCATTTACGAGTTAGGAGCGATTCCAACAATCTTCCCCCAATGGGACGACATAAGGGATTACTTACAACATTTACTACAAATATAGAAAACAAATAAAGAAAGGTCTTTATAAGCTCTTCAAGTTCTGAGGATGATGAAAGTTTACGCTCTTTGTCTTCTTCTGGTACCTTGACTTGAGAACCGTTTTCTTCACTTGTAGGCAAATGATGTAATATGCATAAATTGGATTAACTTCCCCCAATTCATGTTGCATGTCTTTAGCAACTTCTCCGTACACTTCTTTTTGGCGAAGTTTCAGATCGACTTCCCCAAACCGACAACCGTCTTCAAGATTTGAAACTTTGATGTAGTGAACATTTCTTCTAACTTTGAAGTTTTCGACGCAGCGGAATTTGTAGATGAGCAGTAAACCACACAAGGTAAATCTGACTTATTGCGGAAAATCCGTTCGGGGTAACGTGCAAGAAATCAACAAGATCATCTCACATATGTGGAAGCTTCACACCAAACAATCCGCGAAAGATGAGATGAAACGACTTCCCCCTAAATGTTGCGGTCTATCGGAATAATAGTTACTTGTGAATATGCAATTACTCGATAAAATGACCGTGTGTGAGGCATCACAACATCATATTTAGGTAATTTCATGCATGATAACTCTGTGAATTCACGCCGTAGTCACATCTTGCGGTTAAATGCCCAAAAAAATAGCCTTCGTTAACGGTTTAAATGAACTTTGATAATGGTTTCCGATCTTGTCAAAAATTTGTATCCCCGTGAAAATTGGTAATACCAAAATACCATTCTTTTTTCAAAAATCATCAAAAAATTTGCAAATCCAAAACTAAAATTTGGATAATACAAATGAATGTTAATAATAATATGCTTAAACGAGTATCACAGCCAGCCCAGTCCATCCTTAAATATTTCAGCCCATCGAAATATAACACAAAGGCCATAAACGAATTGTTATGTCTAAAAGCCCAAGTCCATATTTGCTCTACTCGAACCAGACAATCACTTGTAACCAGATATAAAACTTCTCACAATTGCCCTAACCCTAAATGACATTTCTCAAATATGTCGCCTCTTTTTATCTGCACTCTCAAACAAACACGCTCCATCTTCTAACAACCGCAATCTCCATCAACATCAATAAAGAAAACGAAAATCAATTTCAACCCTTTATTCTTTCTACCTTAGTGATAAGGTTTTAAAATGTACCTTTTTGAGGGGTCGTTTAAGCCCTTATTTGATCACTTTTGTATCCATTATTACTTAATATCGTTCCTTTTCACTTTTTAGGTCTCTTGATGGCAAATTTTGGAATGGCACTTATTTGGATGAAAAGGCGCGGATATCTGAAGAAAATGGCCAAAGTCAAGAATCTCGACACTCAAGTTCTTTGAAATACAAGGGACGGCGTCACTACTTAAGCTATGACGCCATCGAGCACTTCTGTGACGGCTCAAGAGCCAAATTGCTTATTTTCAAGTGACGGTGTCGGGCTTTAAAGAGTAGGCCGTCACAACTAAGACGGCCTAGATTTGATCCGAGCGGCATCGAGATCGAAGGGACGGCGTCACAAGCACAAGGTGACGCCGTCACAAGACTAAAGTGGCCAAGACGAAACCCTAATGATGGCGACCGACGGCGTCACAAATCATAAGGTGACGCCGTCGCGATTGTAATCTTATATATAGAATCCAAATTTTCGGTTTTAGTGTGTAGTCTTTTGGAGTAAAACCTAAACCGAACAAAGGCTGTCTTGTACAAGTATTTTAGGGTTCCAAACCCTATCTTACATCAAGATAAGTGTTTTACTTCATTAATTCAATTATGTCTTCAATTACTTGTGTGTATGCTTGCATGTTCTCCATGTCCGGCTAATTTACTTGTGTGTTTGGTTAGGGAATATGAAACTTAATTATTGAATATTGATTGGTTGTCTCTTATCTTAATTGTTAATGATCTAGTAAAGCGATAGGTCATTCGTTGTGTAATTAATGCTTGATTAATCTTTGTGAACCTTGGACTATAACACTTAGAGCAGTTGTAGGCTAAACCATCCAAAGAGTGCCTTAGAGTTAGAGTTTATAATTCCTAGAGGTTTTTGTAGACGAGACCCTTTGGTAAGTTCAAAGAGTTAGAGACAAATGCATACCCTACGACTTTAGACACACAACGCGATTAAGAATAAGGACGTGACAATTCAACCATCAATAGGAGATAATTAAGGAGTAATAAAACCTAAGTGAACACATCTTTAAACCATCATACGAGCACACAATAATTAGACATAGACTACATACACCTTAGATTAGATAATTAGATAAGTAGAGTAATCGGTAGAAATACCAACCCCCAAATCCAAACCCGAGATTCGTACCTTTCCATTCCTAAAAAATATAAAAGATAAAAATAATCTTCCTCAACCCCAACCTTAGCGTAGTAACTTCTCACTAGCATTCCTATTCCCTGAGAACGATATCAATACCCGTGGCTTACCCTAATACTACACTACAACGATTAGGTTCAACGCTAGGTGTTGAAAAACTTGCTCGATTTAAAAGGAAGTTCCTTTGACCTGAACGACGCGTGTAGCGTTATCAAGTTTTGGTGCCACCGCCGTGAATAGAATAGCTAGTTAGTAGTCCACCTCGTTTAGGTTTCTTTGCTTGATTCCTATCAAGTAAATTTTTCTCATTTTTTTTAGCTTTCTCGTAGTCTATCCCCCTTCTTCGTGACCTTTGTTCGTAACCCCATCACTTTTCATCATGGAAGGTGATAACCACCCACCATTCATCAACCTACCACCAAATGACCCGCCAAGAGCCCGTACTCTTGGTGAATACTCGAGACCAAGCCACCTAGGCTATAGGAATACCATTGAGCTTCCCGACCAAGCCCAAACTACGGCCCAGCGATCCGACACCATCCGGTTGGTGCAAAACGGATGTGCATTCCATGGACTTCATTCCGAAGATCCTAATCAGCATCTTAAGGATTTCCTTAAAATTGTCGATTCCATCAACCTTGATGCTACTACTCGGGAGACCACGCGTCTGCGTCTCTTCCAATTCTCTCTACGGGACCAAGCTAGTAATTGGCTTGAGCGACTTCCCGCCGACTCCATCAGTTGGGATGATCTCACCTATCGCTTCCTTGCTCAATTTTTCCCACGGGAGAACCACTAAGCTTAGGAATGACATCTTGATGTTCCAACAACGTCAAGGTGAATCTCTCTGAATCATGGACTCGATTCAAGGACTTACTTCATAAAGTCCTCATCACGGCATTGATCTTTGGCTCCAAGTCCAAATCTTTTATGATCATGTCAACTTCCCACCAAGCGATCCATTGACCAAGTGGCGGTGGAAAACTTAGTGATCTCACCGCGGAAGAATCATGGGGTATAATAGAGGACCTTGTGCTCTATGACAACGAAAGTTGGAATGACCCCCGTGAGTTGCCCAAAACCGTTAAGGCAATCTCCTTGCCTCCCATTGACTCACAATCTTCCGATCGTAGGATGATCAAGCTTGAAGATCAAGTTAAATTCCTAATGAGTTCCTACAAAAATCCTAAGTCTTCACATCAAGTGAATAAAATCACTCTTCCTTGTGAGTTATGTAGTGGTCCCTATAACACTCGTGATTGCACAAGACTCCCCGAACAAGCTTTTGTGGACTACGCCTCCATGCGTACCGACGGAGCGGGAGAGAAGCGGTACACTTTCAAGCCTGAACAAAACAACTTAGGAAACTCTTGCAACCCCTCATGGAGAAATCACCCTAACCTTAAGTGGAACCAAAACTCAAGCACACCTCAAAGCTCATCTAGTCCACCTAATAGGTTCAATTCTATAAACACCGGGAACCCCACTAATCTTGAGGCAATTGCATCCAGATTCATGTCATCTCAAGCGAGATGACAAATAAGCTTGATGCCCTCTTAAAATCCTTTAATGAACGGGAAATTGGAGCACTCCCAAGTGATACTATAAAGAACCCAAAAGTGAATTCGATTTCGTCGACTTTATGTTCTTGTTCACCATGGGAGAGTGCACATCCATGCCCTTCACACCCAACGGTTCACTCGGTAAATGCTATCAACAAGGGTCCCAAGCAATCCAAAATGAGTTACCAAGGCCATGCACCATTGGTAGAACCTACTCTTGAGAAACACGTCAACCAAGAACCCAAGCCTAATCTAGAGGAGGAGTACAAGGAACTCCATCAAGAAAACCGGTTCTTGAAGTCTTAGCTCATGCACCTTATTATAATGCTTTAAAGAAAAATATGAGTTAGAACTTAAACTTGGAAAACATGGGTCCGCTTTTGTGCGAAATAATCTACCTAAAAGTTAGACGATCCCGGCTATTTACTCTTCCGTGTAGGCTTGGAACTTCCAAACCTCTCGATGCTCTAGCCGACTTAGGATCATGCATCAATCTTGTTCCGTTGTCCCTCCATAGAAGCCTTAACTTAGGTAAGATAGAACCAACGGAAACCATCTTAGGTCTAGCGGACGGTAGTGTTGCATACCCGGTAGGGATAATAAAAGACATCGTAGTACACGTAGGAGAATTGACTCTTTTAGCCGACTTTCATGTGCTAGACATGAATAAGGACCCGACATGCCCATTACTAGTAGGAAGAGGATTCTTAGCTACCGCTAGTGCCATCATTGATTGTAAGATGTCCAAGATAGTGGTAGAAGAGGGGAGTGCTAGGTCAATTTACGATGTCAAAAGGCATACGTACTACAAAGAAGAGGAAATCCCACATGAGATTAGGTTGGATAGGACGCCTTCTAGATATGGACCTTGGATAGATAAGAACCTCATAGGTCCCCAACGACCTTTCTACTTAGATGAATCCTTTGCTAATAAAGCAACTTTCCATGAAAAAGAGATGGCTAGGGACATGGAAGTGAACCCGTTTGAGGACGCCTTAGTATTTAGGAAGATGACCGAGTTCCTAGGAAGTTTGCCCGTCAACCTTGTCATGAATAGGTGGAAAATTGAAAAGCCTAAACATAAGTGGGATTGGAATAGACCGCTTAGTGATGGTAATGGAGAGTGGCACATTAGGATAACAATCTATGATCCCGATGGAGAAAAGTTTGAAAAGGCATATCGAACCGAACGTACTACTAGGAACTTTAATGATAAGTTTGATCCTTATGACATTGTTAAGGATAGGCTTACTTATATCGGTACTTAAGGACACGACTACAAGTCTAGCTACAAGACTCATAAATAAAGAAAAGCGCTTCGTGGGAGGCAACACATGCTTAATTGTTTGCTTGTTTGTATGTCATATATCTTTTAGTGATTGCTTATTCTCATGTTTAAATTTGTAAAAATGCTTTATTTTGTTTTTAACCTCGTCTTAATTGCATATAAAGGTATTTTACATAAAGGATAAGTGTAGGGAGGATTACACATGTTTTCAAAAGAAACGTAAACATGAGAATAACAATTAATTAAAAGATATATATGTGTGTTTGTTCGAGTCAAATGCTTGTATCGAGTCATAATGGATGTTTTGCGAAATTTTCCGATTCTAAAGATGTAAATTTTCCGAATTTTTCGAAAATCGAGACCGCTTTTTGTCGGGATAACTTTGGCGTCAGATCGCAACTGATGGCGTCGGGAAGGAGTAAAACAAATGATTACTTTTTCTCGTTTTCGAGCTACTTATATATTTTTGGAATTTTCCGGTCTTAATTTTCCGAAATGCAGTAAACATCCATTCCACAAGCATTATATCCTAGTTTAGTCGAGTCTTATATATATTATTACCACGATTTTACGCGAAGGTTTCGTTTGTTTTCTTCAAGTGTGCGGGTTTAATGTATCAAGAAGAAGTTACATAAGATTGGAAGGAGCTTTTCATGCATACATTCTTCTTGAAAATGATTTAACCACTACTTCACATACGGATCCTACCGAGCTAGTCGGGGAGTATTAGTTTCTTTAATTTTCATTACCTTCTATTATCATAACTTTGATACTTTCGGGAACATTGGGGACAATGTTCGGTTTAAGTGTAGGGAGGAAAATAAACGGAACTTTGAAACTATGCTTATCCTTGATTATTTGCTTTGTCCAATTGTATTTGTGTAATAAACCATGAGAAAATGTCGGTTACGGTAATTTTGGCACCAAATTTAAAATTTTTCATGATATATAGGAGTGGGCCATTAGTCTAAACAAAAGCGTCTCACGGATAGAAAGTTACATGACTAGCACAAAAACCCTTTACCACCTAAATTCCACCCAAAATGTCGGGATCGCCCTTAGATTAGTAGGAATTAAAGCATTCATCTTTAATGCTTAGAGTGTGAACCGGTAGTATATTAGATTCTAGAACTTGTTTTGTGATGCATTCCGAGATCGCTAGTAAGACTACACTTGTGTAGTTAGGAATAACTAAATGATAAGAGGCATTAGGATAACCCTTGTTTGATACCGTAATATAATTACTTCTTCCACATCGGTTGAGTAATTCCCCACACCCTTTGTGTTGTACTCATCTTTAGTACACGATACCCCTAGTTAACCCTTAGAGCCTATCCTTTTCGCGGTTCTCGTGATGTTTCGGTTTTCCGAATATCAATGAAGAGCATTGTTTACACCCCACCCCAAATGTACACCCAAATCGCCTTAGCCTACCACAGATGCACTCACTTTTAGTGCATTATTGTTATCACCCTAAACCCTTAGTTCAATTATCTAGTTGCTTGCATGAGTTGGTAAGTTGAGTCATATCTTTTGTATACAGTTTTGGGACGATTGGGACTCATGGGAAAAGTTAAAGTTTATGAAATGACTGGAAGGGAACGCTAAATTCCCTTATTAGCGTAATAATGTACCCCAAGTATTTTGATCTTTTCAATTCGGGTTAAATTAGTGTTAGAGTAATAAAAACTCAAGTGTAGGGATGTGCCTATAAATCCCTATCATTTTAATGTTACCGTAGAGGATGGTAGAGTAAAAGTATATATAAAAAAAAAGAACGGGCTACCATTCTACATCTATCCTTTAAATTTATGTTTGTTTGTTTCAGTTATCTAGAGTTTAGAGTGTCGAGTCTTGGCTTAGCAACGCCATTCTTCGTATGCTTGTAACATAGAGATTTTTGACTTGCCACCACTAAATAGCCTATCCCACCAAACCCTTTCTTTCCCTACCGTAAGCTTAACGTTACAACCCTCTAAAGACTTCTTTGATAGTCTTTCCTAGGTGCTTACGACAAAGCGATAGAGGTTTGATATATTCTCAAGCCTATGGTAATCTATGTACTAGGACCGGTTAATGAGTGTTTATCTTCCATTTCCAACTTGTTTTATTTCATATACACCTGAGAGATGAGAGTATCCAAACACCCCATGTGAGGTGCTAGTATGTAATTTTCGTGCTTGTTATGACTTTTGCGGGGCTTATATGTGTTGTGGATTGTTTTAAACCAATGGTTCATGACCCCTAATTTATAAATTAATTGGCTAAAAGCACATTTGCTTGAGGACAAGCAAATACCAAGTGTAGGGATATTTGATAAGGTTTTAAATGTACCTTTTGTAGGGTCGTTTAAGCCCTTATTTGATCACTTTGTATCCGTTATTACTTAATATCGTTCCATTTCACTTTTAGGTCTCTTGAAGGCAAATTCTGGAATGGCACTTATTTGGACGAAAAGGCGCGGATATCTGAAGAAAATGACCAAAGTCAAGAATCGAGACACTCAAGTCTTTGAAATACAAGGGACGGCGTCACTACTTAACAATGACGCCGTCGGAGCACTTTGTAACGGCTCAAGAGCCAAATTGCTTATTTTCAAGTGACGGTGTCGCTTTAAAAGAGTAGGCCGTCGCAACTCGACGGCCTAGATTTGATCCAGACGCCGAGATCGAAGGGACGGCGTCACAAGCACAAGGTGACACCGTCGCAAGACTAACGTGGCCAAGACGAAACCCTAATGACGGCGACCCGGCGTCACAAATCATAAGGTGACGCCGTCGCGATTGTAATCTTATATATAGAATCCGAATTTTCGTTTTAGTGTGTAGTCTTTTGGAGTAAAACCTAAACCGAACCAAGGTTGTCTTGTACAGTATTTTAGGGTTCCAAACCCTATCTTACATCAAGATAAGTGTTTTACTTCATTAATTCAATTATGTCTTCAATTACTTGTGTGTATGCTTGCATGTTCTCCATGTCCAAGCTAATTTACTTGTGTGTTTGCTTAGGGAATATGAAACATAATTATTGAATATTGATTGGTTGTCTCTTATCTTAATTGTTAATGATCTAGTAATGCGATAGGTCATTCATTGTGTAATTAATGCTTGATTAATCTTTGTGAACCTTGGACTATAACACTTAGAGCGGTTGTAGGCTAAACCATCCAAAGAGTGCCTTAGAGTTAGAGTTTATAATTCCTAGAGGTTTTGTAGGCGAGACCCTTTGGTAAGTTCAAAGAGTTAGGGACAAATGCATACCCTACGACTTTAGACACACAACGCGATTAAGAATAAGGGCGTGACAATTCAACCATCAATAGGAGATAATTAAGGAGTAATAAAACCTAAGTGAACACATCTTTAAACCATCATACGAGCACACAATAATTAGACATAGACTACATACACCTTAGATTATATAATTAGATAAGTAGAGTAATCGGTAGAAATACCAACCCCAAATCCAAACCCCGAGATTCGTACCTTTCCTTTCCTAAAAAATATAAAAAGATAAAAATAATCTTTCTCAACCCCAACCTTAGCGTAGTAACTTCTCACTAGCATTCATATTCCCCTAGAGAACGATATCAATACCCGTGGCTTACCCTAATACTACACTACAACGATTAGGTTCACTGCCTAGGGTGTTGAAAAACTTGCTCGACGAAAAGGAAGTTCCTTTGACCCCGAACGACGCGTGTAGCGTTATCACTTAGGTACGAACCAAATAGTATGAAAGTTATCTGGTTAGACGAAGAAAGAGTCTTGGCTACAAGATCCTATCAAGGGTCTCGGGTAGGTTACTGCGATTTTATGATTACGTTTCTTGATTGGCCATTGAACGAACTAAGGAAAGAATAATAACATAATTGTTATATATTCTTTTCTTGATGATTTGGATAGAAGTTGGAGCTTGGCTTCCACATATTGGATCTATGATGGAAAAGATTCAATTGAAAAATTCTATATAAGAGATTTTAAAGAATCGATCGGAGATCGTGTTGATTGTGTATTTCTTGTCGAAGGGATTAGGATAGTGAAATAGGATTTGTGTCATGTTCTTTTTAATTCGATTATGGTTAAAGATGGTTGAGTCGAGACTGCTGCAATTTAGTCTTTTCAATTCGTTTGTCCTTGAGTTTTGACCAATGATGGATGAAACTGAACCTGAGGTCGCTTAAGTCATGGTAATTGGTATATGGTATTTGTGGTCAAGTCTTAATCCATTTTACGCGTAAGTTTTTTTTTCTTACTCGTAAAAAATCTTACGCATAACTTTTTTATTCGAAACCTTAAGCGTAAAACTGGTCTTAGTCGTAACATTTGCATAGGCGTAAGCTGAGTTACTTAGGCGTAAGGTCCTTATGCGTAAACCAAAAGGCTTATGCGTAAAAACCTTACGCGTGACAATCCTTACGCATAACTTCACAATTATGCATAAATATCTCTGAAGATGGCTCCTTAGGCGTAAAAATAGGGTTTTGACCCTTTGTTGACTTTTACCGGCGAGTTTTCCGACCAAAAGTTCTGTCCAGATTCATTGTAACCCAGAAACTATGACACAAATGACCACTTTTTGACCCAGTTTGACCATAGATATGAACCATTTTGACCAAAATATTTCACTGAGAATTGGTACCAAAACAGTCACAAGATTAAGATACACCGAAACAGTTACCAAGGACATAAGACTAAATATAAAAATTTGACTATTTTGACCAATAGGATACACAACTTGTAACAATCTGTTTAAACCCAAAAACATTTATAAAAGGTTAAAACTTGGTAAAAAATAGACTTACAAGAGATTTTGACAAGAAAACATCACCAAAATCAACCAAAAAAATAAACCGACCTTGCTCTTGATACCAATGTTAGGATCGTATTAATGGATGATTTGGTGAATCGGGAGGTCTTGGAAGATGGAAGAACACCATCTTCAAGTTAGAAAGAGAAACTAGAGAGAGAAGGGAGAATACTAGTTGTTTTATTTATGAAGATGAAAGATTACACTAATGAGACTCACCCTCCTAGGAAAGTCTAGGAGGGTATTTATAGCTAAACACTTACAACTATGGCTATATGACATAAAGCTAACAAGGATAGAAAATGTAATCCCATCAATGTCGTTCCATTTACGAGTTAGGAGCGATTCCAACAGACCCCAAAAATGTAAAGGAAAGTTTGCTTGAAATTTTAAAGCTCTTGCTACTTCAAGTAACTGTCTATGTTTTCTTTCCACTCTAGCATTTTGTTGTGGTGTGTATGGGCAGGAAGTTTGGTGTAAGATGCCATGTTGTTGAAAGAATGAAGATAGTGAGTGGTTTAAGAACTCAGAACCATTATCACTTAATATGACTTTGATGTTTTTGTTGAATTGATTAAGGATATAAGAATGAAAATTTTTGATTTGAGATGTAGAATGATCTTTACTAGGAAGTAGGTAAGTCCAGATAGCTCTTGAAAAATCATCCACAATGGTTAAAAAGTATTTACATTTATTGATGGTGGGATGCCTGTAGGGGCCCCAAATGTCTACATGAACAAGATCAAATGAAGAAGTAGCATGGGAAGTGCTATGTGAAAATGGTAGTGTGTGTTGTTTAGCTAGTGGACATATATTACAATTTGAAATTTCATGATTACAAAGAGAAGAAAGTGACTTGATTTGTTTGAGTATAGAGTAGGATGTATGGCCTAGTCTTGAGTGCCATAGAGAGGTGTTTCCACTGCTGCTAGCTGCTAAAATGGTGGGTTTTGTAGGTGAAACTTGATCAGGGTAGATGATGTAGAGTCCCTCACAAAGGTTGCCATGTGCAATCCTCTTGTTGAGACCCTAAAAATAGCAAGATAATGATGTGAAAATGGCTGTGATGGGCATTTGTTGAGTTAATTTGCTTACAGACAGCAAGTTGTAAGCAGATGAAGGGATGTAAAAAAACATTTTTGAGGGAGATGTCTTGGTTGATTTGGACTTTTCCACAGATTGTGACAGCTACAGTTTGGCCATTAGGAAGAGTGATGTGAATGGGTGGGTTACATGTGTAGGTATCATGCATTATGGTTAAGGTGATACAAATATGGTCTGTTGCCCCACTATCCACAACCCAAGCAGCTTTAAACTTAATCATGGTAGATGCAATAAATTTGAACCTTCTAATAGTGTAAGAATTAACAATACCAGTGGGTGGATTAGTCTGACATTGCTGCATCATCATCATGACTTGGTTTAGCTGGTTCTGTAGCTGGTTTGTCCTCACAAAGACAGCATCATTTCCATTGGTTGAGTCTGTTTGGTTTGTTGTTGAAGTGGTAGGGTCTTGGGTGTATACAGAGTTCACAGTTTTGGATCCCCTTGTGTCTGTCACATTTTTGAACACTGGAGGTTTGTATTTACCATGTAAAGGGTGACCAACAGGATAACCTTTCAGCTTATAGCACTGTTCACTGGTGTGTCCCTCTTTACTACAATGTGTGCAATAAACACTAGTTTTGAAGGTGCTTTTCCTACCAGTAGTCTGTTGAGGCTTTGGGTGATTGTATCTTGTGGTTGAGCCATTGTATCTACTGGTCTGTGGTGAGTTTGAGTGTACAGAAAAAACTGTGGATCCTAGAGGTTTGGGTAAGATCCCTTCTCTCTATTTTTCCTCTTGCCTAATCATGCTATAGGCCTTTGCAACAGTAGGTAGGGGTTGTAAAAGTAGGATTTGGCCTCTTATGTTGGAGTAACACTCATCTAACCCCATGAGGAATTGGATCAATCTTTTCTTGTATTCCCTATCACCACTATTCCTTCCATTTTCACAGTTACAGGCACAACTACACAAATATGGGGCTTCAAGAGCATCATGCTCATCCCAAAGACCCTTGAGCTTATGATAGTATACTTCTATGGTGCAATTTTGTTGCTTCAATTGAACAATATCATTCACTAACTTGTAAATTCTATGTCCATCTAACTGAGCATAATGTTCATGCAATTCAGACCATAAAGCAAATACAGAATGTACAAATTTAAATTGTTGCTTATCTGATCAGAAATTGTGTTGAGTATCCATGAAATAACCATATCATTTGTTTCTCCCAAATTGCCCTTATTTCTGAGTCTGCACTTGTTTCCACAAGTTCTCAAGTAACAATTTTCAGCTTATTCTTGGCATTGAGTGCTATCATCATGCTCCTTTTCCAAGAACTATAGTTTTTAGATCCAGTAAGCTTCTTGGATATCAGAATCAGACCAGGATGGTCATTTGGATGGAGATAGAGTGGATGATTTGGGGAATTGATATCATTGATTGGTGTTGGTGATGATCCTGAAGGATCTTGATCACTGGATGATGTAACCATCTTGTTGAGTTTTGATTTTTGAATTAACTGTTTTGGTGATTAGATTTTTGATGTTTGTTGAATCTTTGATCGGAATCTTGATTCTTGTTGAATTGTGATTGGAATGGTGGTTGTTTGATCTGAATTGATGAAGGATTGTGATCGGAGTTAGTTATGATGAAGAATTGTGATCGGAGTTAGTTATTTTCACGACGGATTTGTTACAGACCATCGGAGTTTGTTGCGGAATTAGTTACAGGCCACCGGAGGTGGTGGCTCTGATACCATATTGAGATTTAGGAGAGAGGGAAAAATGAAGATATTATTTCATTATGAATTGTAATATTTCAGAAATGAAAGGTAAAAAAGCTATTTATACTACTTCTACTAAGTTGACTTTAAGTAACTAACTTTGACTATTTTACAAACTATTATAAGTCTTCATAATACTAAGTCTACATCTTTGTTGCTTGGATTTGGACTTGATCATATTGGTTGTTGTAACACTGTTGATTCTTGATGATGAGCCATTAAAAGCACATTCAATTCCGAAGATAGGCTTGTTTCAAACATTAGACTAAATATTTAAATTACCTGGTTTCTGTAATTGAAAACATTACATCATAAAAAAAGAGCAGAACATATCGGCGGGTCAACTAGTTCCAACTCACTAAGGGATTGCTCATTTTGACCCGAACATTTCTCGCCTTATTATTGAATTTGCATAACACGTCCGTTCTAATGCCCTAAACTATTGGCTATACATGTTGTGTTTTTGTTGTTGGATCATTTTTGACCACCAACAAAACAAAGAGCGAACTTCTCGTTCTCGCCTCTTTTAGTTATGATGCGCATTCAACAATCCTGAACCACTTTTAACAATCAAGCACTTCTCACTTAAACAATCAAATTATTCATATCAAACTCATATACTTTTACTAAAGATGATTAAACCAAACTTGACCCATTTAGCTATTAACCATGACAGACATTCAAATAAATATTTCTTATAATCACATGGCTTAAACCAAATTCCTACATTCCTCTGTTCAAAAATCTTGAAAAATCAATTTCAACTCATACATTCACATATCTTTCTTAGCAAGACAACACATGTACTTCTAAACAATAAAGCATGTCCAATATAGAAAACATATCAATGCAACACACATATATATATATATATATATATATATATATATATATATATATATATATATATATATATATATATATATATATACTAGTTTTGTTAGCCCTATGGGTATGACATGACTTATAATTATTGTTAACATATTTTTCTTTATTGTAAGAAGGTTGTTATCATCAGTTAGAGAAACCTTCTACCCAATCCTTTTGAAAAACAAAATTACCTGTAATGTTGGTATTAGGAATTTTATCACAGTTTAAAGCATAAATGAGTCAAAAACTATGAAGTAAATGTCGAGTTTTTTATAGTAACTCAAAGTCTATCTTAATGACTAATACCTCCGAAACCGTAACATTCAAAGTCTATCTTACAGTCATAATTTATAACTGAAGCATCATTGGATTTAAGAAGATTTGAAAAGTTATAGAAAGTGCCAGGGCCAAATTTAATTTACAAAAATTTGTTTGTGAGCCTACCCGTGCTAAACCATGAGTTGTTTTGGTTTGGACCCGTTTTGACCCACTAAAGTAAGTTAGTAAGCAGTGAATTAAATTTGGGATATATCCAACTTATAGATATATTTTGCAGCACCATTTTCAAAATAGTGCATATCTTAGACATCTTTAATGCCACTTAAACAAAAGCACGCCAAAAGAAGACCATTTACCATTACAGAAAGAGTGATAATAGCTTCTCCATATATATATAAATAAAATAAAATATTATAAAAAACCATGAAACATATTGGGAAAGTAAGATTATCACTTAAGAAACATACATAAAAAATTATGCCTCGATTCATTATTGACTTGTAAAATTTTTAGACCATATTAGTAGGGACCTAATAAACCTAATGTATGCCTGTAGTGCGGATGTTAAACTTTTGAAAATTATAATATCAATATACAATAAATGAAAAGTATAAATTATACTTCAAAAAACTCACTAATAATGGCTCTTGAAGTTAAATTTAGTTTTACAAACTACACTGAACTTCACAATTCACTTAAGATACATAGAGTATGCAACTTGAAGTAAATGTAAGACTATATGTATTCTTTTGTAGAAGTACCTTTAACGAAACATACTCACTATGATACTAAAACTCGACAAAATAGCTTTCATATGCTAATTTCCAGATTATAACCATCAACGATCAGTACAAAATTATTACCATTTATGGCCAGCTACTCGTTAAGATCTTCTCCAGGGGGTAGGCGCACGACTTCCCTCAAATTTCCACTAAAGTCGCATCAATGTGATTATTAAGTTGAGCAGAGGAATAAGTATGAAAGAAAGTGAGAATCCATCAATGTTTGTATAAGTTTTAGCTAGACTGAGGACTGCTAGAGCACATGAACCTTATGAACATATTTAAGCTGATAAATTTCTAAAAGAGGTGTAATAATGTGTGAGATACTTGGTCCAAGTAAGGAACCTATAGTAGGCACGACTCCATTATTAAGAGCATCAATAGTTTTGATATCATTAATCTTGCCTCTCCTTCCTGAACTTCACAATATAAGTTAAATTATGAACATGATAGGAGAAAATATTGGAGTTAAGATAACTTATTTTATAGTGGAACCATAGTTCAGTAGTTTGGATAAGATATTTTTTGGCATTAGGAATTTTTTTTTTGGGTTTGATTCTATTGAAAAAGAAAAAGACCCACAGTAGGTGCTGATTGATAAATTGGAATTGAATATCACTCTACTCTTGATCTTGCATGCATCAAGTTCCTGATTCAACTATTTAATCTTGTCTATCCACACATGATTTCATGAGCCAACATAATAGGAACATAAACTATATGGTCAACTTTGATCATCTATGATCCGAAAATTCAAATATATTCCTCTTTAGGCCCGTACACTGGGGATCTATCGTATAAAAATCTGATGCTGCTGGCAGCAAACTCAAAATCTTTGAGAAATTCCAAAGAGATTACTCCTGAGGCTCTTTCGCAGTTAACATCTGATAGGCGTGTACTACCATCTGGGGAATGTAAAACAGTGTCTATGCAACAGTTCCACGGGGCTCCAACCAAATATCTGAATAATCTTCCACGGGGTAATCTAGGTAGTCTAACAATAGGTTATAATTAGGTTAGTTAGACTATAAAATTGCATTGTCATTTACTTAAAAGTCAAAATTAGCTTTAATCCCATTTTTCTGCACAACAGTTACTTTTTGAACTTGCATAAGCTATCTCTTAGGTTTAGATTTATTAGAGATAGCTTGTTTAGGACTTATTTTAGCTTATTTCATCATTTAGAGTAAGTTAGAAGCAATTAAAGTTCACTTTAGTCAATTTCAAGAGTTATCTTAAAAAGTCAAAAAAACCAAAAACAGTTTCAAGTAGCTTTACTTTTGGATTTTTAATTTCTTCATTATTCATCCAATTTAGCTGTAATTTTGAAAATAGAGTATTTGATTGGTGGTTTTCAACCTAATATTTTTCGAATAATTTTCAGAATTTTCTAAATAAGCTTTTACACGGCTTAAAGTAGCCTGGTTTCAAAAGAAGGTGTCCTGTGTCAGGGTACTTTAGGCTGAACTGTTCTTTTCAAAAGCTTCTCAGAAGCATTCACAAGCTCTTTTCAAGCTCCATTTTGGTCTATAAGCTCTCACCCTGGCTGTATTGAAGTTCCAACTTGAATTTTTCCTTAAGCTCTTGTTTTCAAGCTTCTAGAGAAGCTTAAAGTTGAGGTTTTAAACTGTTTTGTTCTCAGTTACATATAAGGCTTAAATTCATACAAAATAAGTACACCAATTATAAACCAAGTTCAGGTAAAATATTTTGTCACGAGTCATGAATGTTGTATCGATGTGGCATTCCAAGGTGTCACCTATATGCACAGCCACACGGCCTATGCAATTGTAAAATGCATCAAGTCAAATAGGACTTGTTTCGTGGTATCACACTTCAAATACAACGGGTACACACAACTACATGGGTAACAATATACAGACATAGCTGTCAACTAACTCACTCATTTCTAAGAGGCTTTAATCCGTAAAACAATATGTACACCAATTATAGAACAGGGCAGAATATATCCTATATTCATATGTTTTGAAGTGTACGAATTGCAAGATAACAACCAGAAAACAAAAACTTTACACAGAAAGCTTCTAACCATTTCAACATCGTCACGGTCCCTTAAGACACCCAACAGCACAGGAAACCCTGCAATGAAAAGGAATGCATTCTGTCAACGACAGATAAGAGCGTGAAATGCCATTATAAGACCAACTTGCACTCACCCATTTCTCCAAAAGCCATCTGCGCAGCATGACTTTCTGCAACAACAGACTGAAGCTCAGCCATAGCATTTCTTCTATCCTCGGGAAGCTTACCATTACTTATACAATCGAGCAAGCGTTCAACATAACTATAGATTAACACCCATAAAGTACATTAGCCTAGTAACTTAATCAGCAGCACTTTAACATCACAGTCTGTGTCATTGGGAAACTTACGTAGTCCATTCATTAAAGTCAAGTCTGCTCCTTTTACCACTTTTAACACCAAAGATGAGGAATACCCTATGGATATGCTTCTGCATTTTAAAATTATATAAATGGACATTTGAATTTCTATTTGTACGGGGGAAAATATGAGACCAAGTCTCTCGAATGTTAAATAAATGACCACACAAATCCTCTGATTTAAAAGATGAGAGCATATATGATGTTTGAGATATAAGGGATGAGAGCATATATGATGTTTGAGATATACAACTATATAAGAGATTTTGGTGGAAATGCGTACATTATGTGGAGCGGGTTCACCGATAACGGTTATGTTTTCTCTTAGAGCCAAAGCATTTGCAACCAATGGGCGGGGTTGGATTTCAAGAGGAGGTACAAATATATTATGTCCACTGAGTTCCTGTTCTTTGTATCCAATTTTTTCTTTTTCAACCTTCCTTCACTTAGCTCCCATTGCTTAACTTCAATGCATTCGTAATTGGTACATCAGGAAACGTTTTCCACACGTATAGTCTATCCACCTACAAATCTGACAATAAAATACATACAAAATTAAAAAACGAAACACCAAAACAGAAAGATCATATATTATCAAGTCTCGACTCAGTACCTTATTCAATGCCACAATAACCTTTCAAATCTTTTGTTCTTTCGCGAACGTTTACCTCCTCAATGGCTACTGAATGTTTGTTTTAAGCAAGAAGTGTAAAGGATGGGTACATGTTTGTTCCCATTCCAAGCCTGCGACCCGTTTGCCAATGGCTAGCTGATCACCATTGTATCTACCAAACTGCATGCAATCAAAACTCATGAGTAGGGAGCAGGTGGTGGTGTTTTTTTATAACTTTGTTTTCCGAAGAAAAATGATCAACCCAGTTCGAATCCTCCTTGACTTCCAACTATGACATAAATTTGAAGTCCTTGACTCACATATATCACCGAAAATTTTGTTAAAGAGTTGCGTCACCATCAAGTTTTTCATCTTTTTCCTTAAAAACATACACGGTTAAACACACCATTCAGACCATGGTTCGAATCATCAATTCTCTTGGCAAAACATATGTTTTGAATGTGATCAGTGTCCTAAGATAAAAATAAACCACAAAAATATATTACAGGGAAACATAACCCCACAGCAGTAGCTGAGCGTATGTTAGATTATGTAGTTTGGTTGACCCGAAATGCATTCGTCTGCAGACTTCATAACTTTTTTTATGAACAATTCATGTCACATGTAACTCCAAATCATATATATCGAATAAAATCTGCATTAAAAATACAGATTGGTAAACTTCAGACATGTACTATTATTTTTCTTACTATACCCATATGACCCATTGGAAATAGAGCATAACCATTATCAGCCCATTTGTAACTTGTTAGTAAACGGGTCAAAATTGTCACCCATAGTATTGTAACAATATAAAATGACCTACCTGTATAGACATTAATTCGTTGTGCAACCAAACTCTTTTGCAAGCCACATTTCAACTTTCGTTGATAGAACAACGTGTCAGCACTTTGTGGGGACTATCTGTTGGGTTAAGAGAAAAGGAAATTAGGTAGTCCAGAGGTGGTCTTGCACAACAAATAAAAAGGAAAAAAAATGAAAGTTTAAATATTGATGAAAATTATACCCACAATGCAGCAAACCAATGACATAATAACTAATGAATTTATGTACCTTCAGTCGTAGAAGTTCTGCGGCTACTGTCACCAGGCGCATTGCCAAAACCAATTTCTGCTCTTTGATGAGTAACTGTAATAACATTCTGTTGCAAAAAGATAGTATCACTTAAACCATTATCCATATATCACGCTGATAAAACTATTTCAAAATACTAATACCTGTGTAACTTACATGTACCTGTTTTGCCACATTGTGTAGGCTGCAAATGTTTATGCAAAGAAGATCACGATGTTTCGTTTTTTGTTGCAGCCGTGCTGACAATAGATGGGTGCATGGATCATGATCTTGGGTAGTAACTGCAATCGCGTCACATCCATTTTGGAGTGATCAGTGTGCCATCTATTTTGGTGAAAATACTCACAAAAGGGCTATGGTTAATAATATTTCACATGTAGTTATTGCAGAAACATAAGGTAAGAATGTTTTTACAACTTTGTGTTACTAAAGGTACGTTTGTTACCTATCAGTATCATGTGTACAACTTTAAACAAAGGAAAATATTTTGCAAATATGAAGCATTTGTAAGGTATACGTACCTTAGCCATATGTTATCAAAGCTTCAGTAAAACAAAAACATACCTTATCAAAGCTTCAAGAACTGCAAAACAAACAGCTATTTTTATTATAACCTGCAAAAAACACATTAAAATCATTAAAACCTTAAAATTGTGATGGAGTTTTGGAGAGAATTTTGATAATTAGGGTTTTTTTTATTTTGTGAAAAAATAATAGTCCGGATTTTTTAATAATGTATAAAATGTTTTGTATGAGATTATTATTGTAAAAGATTTGATACTTATCTCATTAAGAATTTTATTTACTCTATGATTCTAATAAAATTATAGCCATTTATATATTATAGTATGCAACATAATTATCAAAATAACTTGTTGCCTAAGTGGTAAACACACAAGTTATTTATACTAATCCTTCAAACGACCCAAGTTCAAATCTCACCATGGTCATTTTTTATTAAAATCGATTTTCAGAAATAATTTCTTAACAATTTCGAAAATTAATACATTAAATTCGAAAAATTATTAAAATCGATTTTCGAAATAATTCTTAACAATTTGAAAATTAATACATTAAATTGAAAAATAATTATTATTGCTTAGGTGGATGAAAAAATTGCTTAGTTGGAAAAATCTTTGAAGGTGGCATTGAGGTGGCATTGAGGTGGCATTGAGGTGGCATTAATGCCAAATGCCTCCTGTTATATATAATATAGAGATATATATATATATATATATGTCCAAATAAAAGAGAAGTTCTAATTTTGGAAGAATACGACTTTGAGATAAAAATCTGGTAATGAACAATGCCCTTTGATGGTTAACAAAGATTTGGTCGTGGTACTGATCATACTTCTTATTGTAGCGTAATTTCCTGCATGATGTCACCAATTTCAAAGAATTCCAAGCATATACCCCGATTCTGGTTGAAGTGCCGCAACAGACCAACCCTAATGATTGCGGGGTGTATGTTTGTCGCTCTATGGAATATCCTGATGATGTGATGAAAACGGAGGAGGTATGGTCAAAAATAATGTTGCTCCACATAATCTATTATATATACATATGTAACATAACACTGAAAATTGAGATTGTAGTGGATCAGCGAAGAGCAAAGATGTCTTCTGGCAGTCAGAATTTTAAGAGCACTTGAAAATTCCTTAAGAGCACCTCGTCCGGGCATATACGTGTCGAAGAAAAGCTTCTACAAGTCCGAGCTACTAGCAGAACAAAAAAGAACCCTTCTAAAAGTCTAGTGAAAGCATAATAAAGGGTGGATGCTAACGGATCAAATACAGTAGTATTAAACAATCACTCAACTACTATCATTTTTATGTCTCATTAGCATATATAGTCAATACTTTCCCATGATATCACCAGCTGAAAATCATGTATTTGTAAGTGAAATGTATTTCAGTTAATTGTTTGTTTAATCTTGTTGTCTTTATGTTTAACAAGCTAATATAATTGTATTATCTAAACCGGAAATTATGAGTGATAATGAAGTATGTGGAAAGGTAATTGACATATCTGAAACATGGGGTGTTATGGAGGATCTTAGATTTGATGTTTACACAGTACTCTCCAGCAAGCTGAAAAATGAAATTGATGACGAAATGGATGGAGGTGTCTTGGAGGAGGAGGAGATGGATGGAGGTGTCTTTACGCACGAGGATGTCGGTCCTTTCAGAATCCGTAAAACGATTTTAACTGATGATGAGTGCAAGCATCTTAGAAAATGCTTTGAAAATGGTGAAGATAGCACGGAGTTAGCTTATGTTGAATTATTTGATAAATCATGTCACAGAAGTCTTGAATATGAGAGAAATTAGCAAAGAATCCGTAGAAAGATGGTATTTTCCTATGCATCATCGGAAAATCAGAATAGGTTTTGAGAAATCCCACCTGAAGCATCAGATCAAAAAAGAAGATTTAACATCGGCTAAGTATTGGATGATAATTCATTAATCCATGTTTAGGGGTCATAATGTAATTAGTAGTTTATGTATTTAGAGTCGAGTTTGTTAAGTTTATAAGTTTATAGGGTCCAAGAATGACAAGAACAAAGTAAATAACCGTTTATTCGGTTATGGCAGTTATCTTAGAAACGTTATGTCGGTTAGTAAGGTGTCGGTTAGAAAAGTATAAATACCCAAAACCAAGTCTGTACTTGTAATGATTGATTATATATCAAATAAACTTAGTATATTTTATATTCGATTGTTCATAGAAGATTAGACTAACAATTGGTACCAGAGCGTCACATGTTCAAATTAAACCCGGTGTTTCAGTTGGCGTTTCATACAAGAAAACCAAACAAAGAAGACACCAATCGAGAGAAGAACAACTTGGTTCGTGGAATCAAGTTCAATAGCGATCTGGGAATCGCTTTTAGAGAAGAAATACTAACGATTCAGAGAATCGTTCGAAAAGGAAGAGACAAATTGATTCGTGGAATCAATTAAGAAAAACCGATTCAGGGAATCGTTTCAAAGAAGAGAAAGAAGTAGTTGATAGTACTAATGTAAAAGATCCAAAGAAAGAAGTGGTTGATAGTGCTATTATAAAAGATCCAGAGAGACCGATTGATTCAGGGAATCAATCAAGAGAAGAAGAGACCGTGCGCATACCGGTCAATCAAGAAGAGAGAATAGAGACCGATTGATTCAGGGAATCAATCAAGAGAATAGAGAAAAGACATAAACTGATCAGAGGATTAGTTAATTTAGAATAAAAAGAAATTTGATCAGGGATCAAGTTTGGAGATTAGACAAAGAGAAGAGAGTTGAAATCGATTAGAAAAATCGATTAACAGAAAAAGAGAAGACATCGGTTAGAGAACCGATTCAGAGAAAGAGAAGTAGCATTTGAGAAACAAATGCAGAGACAGTTAGAAAGTCAGAATTGAAGAACAGAGAAAATGAGAGAAACCTATTCGTTAGGCTTTGGAGTCACGAACAGGAGAGATGACAAAGAAGAAAAGAAAACTTACCAGTTGTGTTACAACACCAGAGAAAAAGGAACTACCATGTGCACTTGCAGCAAAAGAACCAGAAGCAGAAACCCATAGTTGTTGGGTGGTTGTGAATTAGAGATTAAAGGAGATTGTTGTTGATAAACAAGACGCTGGAAAGAATGAAGTTGGTATGAAGTCATCAAAGATTGTATTTGAAGACAAAGACGAGAAGACCTGCTACAACATGTTCAAAGATAGAGATGATCGAGTTGAAGACATGAAGATGTTGAAGACACGGATTAATAAATTAGGGAGGAATATTGGATGATAATTCATTAATCCATGTTTAGGGGTCATACTGTAATTAGTAGTTTATGTATTTAGAGTCGAGTTTGTTAAGTTTATAAGTTTATAGGGTCCTAGAATGACAAGAACAAAGTAAATAACCGTTTATTCGGTTATGGCAGTTATCTTAGAAACGTTATGTCGGTTAGTAAGGTGTCGGTTAGAAAACTATAAATACCCAAAACCAAGTCTGTATTTGTAATGATTGATTATATATCAAATAAACTTAGTATATTTTATATTCGATTGTTCATAGAAGATTAGACTAACACTAAGTAGGTAATTTTCGTGAACTTAATAGTCCCATTTTTTTAAAAATGAAAATACATTATTCAAAGCACTTGGGTAGTTGGGTGTATATTGGAACTAAGTAGTTGATTCTTATGTATAGATCTTTTTTCCTCTACTTAAGGATAGGCATTGGTACCTGATTGTTTTCAATAATAAGGGCCGAAAGGTGGAAATATGGGATTCTTTGAAAAGATCGAGTGTGGAAGAATACGACACTGAGATAAAAAATCTGGTAATGAACAATGCCCTTTGATAGGCATTTTGTGCCCCACCATTGGTCTTGGTCATTGACGCCGGCCCCATACACGTTGGTGTAGTCATCTATTAGACTATGTTTATCCACAACATATCACAACCCAATCTTTTATTAAAATATTCTTTTCTCTTCATCCATCTACACAATTAATACATACAAACAAATCTATATTTTTTTTTTTTACCATTTATCAACAACTCAACCCAACCAATACATACAACCAATCTATTCTTTTATAAAATAATAAGTATTCAAAGAAAAAACAAAAAAAAAAGAACCAATACCCATTAACACCTTGACATGTGGCAGATTGTAGGTTGGGCTCTTAGGTTGTAGGTTGGGCCCTTAGGTTGTCATATGACCTAGATTGGTAGGAAAGAATGGATGGAATGATTAAAAAATTATTATTTTGTATGTATATTGTTTGAGTTGGGTTGGCAACCCATCTAATAAACATAGCCTTAGGCAACATACAACCAACTATAAGAATCGCCAGTCAAAAAGAAGAAAAAAAAATGCAAAACAAAATAAGAATGATCGATTATAGCCAAACCAACAAGTTAAAATTAGTAATAAGACTAACGATCAAGACTTTATAGTTTACCTAATCCTCAGTAACTATTTTTTGATAACCACATCTGGTATCAGGAATGCTGCAAACAAACAAAGAATCTACTAGTCAATTGTTCCTTTTGCAACATGTCTTGGTTCTTTTTGTTGTCAGGATATTGTTGAGTAGTGGTTTCGGAGTGGTTTCGGAGTGTGCAGGGGAATTGGAAGTTGTGGACACCATACGTAAAGGGTCACTCAAATTTACACCTGCCTGAATATGTCGAAGTAGTCAGTACACATTCATCAATGTGAAATATGCAACATTTGTTTATATGCTACAAAACATACCAACTATGTCATGATCTCAAAATCCTAAAACATTCATCAATGGGCGCAACAAGTTTGATAAGAGTCAATTGGTTCAAAACAGAGTCGTAAGTTATGTTACTCAAATTCCTTGAATCTATTCCAGCCCATTTACATAAAAAGGGTATAATCGTAAAAGTCAATTTTATATTAGTTTTGATTTTTTAAAATAAATCCTTGCTTTTTAAAAACATTCAATTTTCGGTTTTGCGGTTTTTTTTTTTTTTTTTTTTGTGCTTTTCTCAACATGCAAGTTTTAAAATGACATAGGTAATTGCTTATGGTGTTACATTCCCCGAGGAATCCGTCTCGGTTCTCAAAATAATGACTTTCAGTAACTATTTTTAGCTTGATTCTCAAAACTTCCGTCATGGGTGCTTGTTATTAGTCTCAAATCAATTGTGATTCTACCAAATCATATGTGATTTCTAGTAAATTAGTGATTTGCATTTTCATAATGTGATTTACTTTGAAAAAAAGTAATGTGATAAACCCCTATTGTACGGTAGGGGTCCTAGAAAACCACTATTGTACGGTAGGGGTCCTAGATAAACCTCTACTGCACATATAGCCTCTACTTTTCCGGGATTTATATCCATTGAGTCTTGTTCATCAGTTAGTCTTATTCATCAATTCATGAACAAGGCTTATGAACTGATGAACGTATCTACCATCATACATTATATAGCATGGTCTATCCGGATATCGCCTGGTCCTAGGCGGGTCTAGCCGGGTTATGGCCGGATATAGCCAGATCTTGGCCATAATAGCTACGACTTGGTTGAAATAGTCGCGTCCTGGCTATAATAGCCATGTCTTGGCCGAATATAGCCTGGTCTTGGGCTTAGGATTAGCATTTTTTTGTGTAGAAACTTTTTTTTTGGATCTCCAGTGCCTTATTCTTAACATCCAAAGCAGACACCGAGCTGGCGAGCTCGTGTCGGTGGGTTTCGATTGTGGACCTATTGCCATTTTTTCTTAAAAAGATTGTGTTGTTGAACAATAACAAAGAAACATATTTTAGAAATTTGTTATATGATAAAAATGGGAAAAAGTTACTGTTAGATTTTAAAAAATGGAAAAGATGAGGGTTTTTAATAATTTGAAAAATGGTGAAATGATGAATTTTGGTAATTTTTTATGCACATTATCAAATTCAAATATATCAAGCAACATAGATCACAGCCTTGCTCTTCCTGTTAATTCTATTTTTCGCACGCTCCTTGTTAAAAATGCTTTTCAAATGTTTTTTTTTTTTTTTTTACCTTTCTTATGTAAGTTCCAACCATTGTCATCTAGTGGTCCAATTTTACACAACTTGCACCGACGTGTGAACTTCTTTGGTAAGCTTTCGCCTACAATCTTATCTTTCTTAGAATCGACTGAAACACACTGGCTTAGATTCATGACTTCCGAAGGTTGTTCCATGACAAGTCTTATTTTTTACAAGGCCAATGTTAACACCAGTACCGTTGCAAGCTTTCACAGCTGCCACTTTGGCCTGTGTTTTTTCCCTGCTATATGATCACTTAAGCAACGCGCAATATTTGATGTATTTAATTAAAATGTATAATTTATAGTTGTCTATAATCCAATACTAATATAACATAACAAACTCTTCACTTTAGATGAAGTAGCCTGCATAGCTCACAATAATGATGATAGTTTATATCAACATAAAATATTAATTTAAATTTTGTAACAACGAGATAAAACATATATTTTATATCCCTTTTTTCCTTAAACTTTGTAACAAACAATGAGTTCTTTCCATATATAATCTGAAATTATATCAATTACTTTGACACAGGATGAAGCAAATCTATCCATTCTTATTTTCAACCTACAAGATAAAACAACCTTAATGACCCTAAAGACACAACGACTCTAATAGCTACAACTCAAGAATGATGTTTACACAAGGTACTGTACGATGGAATCCTACTTGTGGTTCCATCCATTTGCGTATGATATTTTTCACCATAAAATGATGTTTACTTGAAAAATGTTGAAAGAGTTTATTTGAAGAAAGAAAGTAGTTCTAGGTGCTGCAGTGATGTGTTTATGTTTGTTGAGAAACAAAAGCCACTTGATTTGTTAAAATCAATATATATAGTATATAGATCTCCAAGAAATACGAAAGAAATATGTATTTCCGAGTCGTTCCGTGTGAAGGTGTGAATGGAAAATCGATAAACGTATTGAAAACGTGTAGTGAATGTGAAATAAAGAGATATAAGAGATTTTTATACTACGATATATGAAATATCAATTGAAAACAAGTAAACAAGCAAGAGATACAAGCAACTAAAGCACAAAATTCCTAAAACGCAATCTAGAATTAAAAACGTAAGAAACTAAATTCTAAAACGCACCTAATTAGTGGGACTAAGGAAAAAGGCGCCTAAAAATATAAAAATAATTTTCCTAAGCTAAAAATGATAAAAGAAAATTTATTTTTAGACTTTTTATTTATTTATTACGATTTAAAAACTATTTAAAAGAAATTAAATCAAAAGAAATAGTAAAACTATTTTAATAAATCTGAAATTTTTATTATAAAAACTTTAAATTATTTAAAAGATAAGAAAATTTTGAAAATTGCAAAAGCTACTTGGGACCAGCTAGAAATAAGCTTAGTGAGAAAAACTATATAAGGGAATTGATTATGTAAGCCTAGTGAGAAAAGTCCCAAGGGCATAACGGTGAGGTGTGTGAGTTGTGACCTGGGTGGCCAGGGCTCAAATCCCAGCAATGCTATTTTTTATATTTTTTTCTTTTTGCAAAACTTGATAAGCTACTGATAAGGACAAACTTTTGTGAAAAGATTTAAATAAGCTTGTGGAAGCTTAAAGATACCAACAGGTTGTATGTGCAAGCTTAAAGTGAGTTGATGAAACTAGCAGCCTAGCAAAGCAATCTAACAAGCTAATATAAGGAAGACACAAGCTAACACTATCTTAATGGCAACTAAATAAGCTCAGGCACACAAATTAAAAAAACTAGAACAAGCTGCCAACAAACAAATCACTCAACTACTAAAAAAAACAAATAAAGCAGTCCAATAAGGCACTTTGTGGGACAAAATAAGCTGAGAGAATAAGCACAAATGTCCAAATGAATCTTTAATCCTTAAAACCAGTAGCACAGGCTTTCCAAAAAGCACAATCTCACTCAATAAGATCAAGTAACCTAGCAGGTAAAGGCTTGTGAAAGAGGCCTGTTGGACAGAATCAAAAGGTGCAGGGCATATAGGTTCAAACAGGCAACTTAAGGACTAATTTTAGAGGAGCAAATGATTTTGAAAATGAAATTTTCTTTTTGATTATGAATCACAAGCTTCCAAACAACCCAGAAAACCAATTTTAAACAATTTTCAAACAGTAATAAGCTCTAAAAGTTATCTGGTATTCAAGCTAATTGAAACAGTTTTGGCTTTTGACTTTTTTTGAAAATATGCAAAGGTTGACTAAATTGAACTTGAATTGATGCTAAGTGAATGTAACTATGATTATAAGCTAATATATAACTGAATTGAGCCTTATGAACTAATATTATAACTACTTAAGTGATTATGCAACCTAAAAATTCCATCACTTATGCAAAATTGAGATTATAAAGAGTACTTTGACTTTTTATGTATGACTACTGAATTTTTATGTATGACTACTGAACTAATTAAACTACTATCACCACTAACAATCAACTTGATCACAGTCAAACTAACTGTTCCAAACACCCCTTTATAATCTGTTTAAGAGTTTTTGTGAAGCAACTATGTGATTAAATCAACCAAATCACAACACAAACTGTTAAAATGATCAAGTAACCTGAATGGACCTCAGAACCACAGATTCAATCCACAAATCATAGATCTAATCACAAATGCACTCTAAAATAGAACGTGTAGATTATGTTACATAATATGTATTTCACTAAAATGTGTTAAATAGACTATTGTGGATCGTTGATACGAATTTGTATGAGCCGGTCTTTCTATCCAAATATATAATCTGATTAATATTTAACAATTCTAGAGGAAGAAGATCAGGTGTTATTATGAGAAAGAGTTCCTAGACCTATACGAAAGCGCTTTGGCAGGAAATAAGCCGGAAATTGGAGGTGTCACACATCGTGACTTTTGGCCCAAGTACCAGCAGATGAAATTGAAGAAAAAGTAACTCGAAGGGGTGTCCATTATTTTGAAGAGTATGATGGGAAAAACGAGGAAAACAACAACGAAGATGATGAATTATGTCATGATTTGAAGTATGTGGAAGACCATAGATGTGAAAATGAAGATTTAGATGAAGGTACAAAGAGTGCAACAACTTTTGATCGTTGGGAGTTTGATGCTTGGAAATGGCTTAAGAAGAAGCAAGTATGTCTTGTTAACTTAGAGTTTAGGAGCAGATTTTGGGAAAAGATGGGTGGCGCGAAATGTGAATTTAGGTATACGAAGGCGAACTTTGACATGTGGGAATCATTGAGGAAAAAAGATGGAATAGGATTATGTGAAAAGTTAGTGTTTTGTGGAAATGATAATACATGTTCAGTGAGGTCTGATGAAAGTAGGCAACTATGATTTCCTATGTTGTCAACTAAGATTTCCTAAACCGATCAATATACATTTACTTGTGTCCGTTTTCTATGTTTCATATCATTATACCACAACTATCTAGATAATTTAAGCTTCCATTAACGAATTGAGAATGATCAAAACCTACATCCTATACAATCGTTTGAAAGGAAAACAAATATCAAAGTAAACCGTATCTACCATTTTCTCAAAACAACTCATATACAAAGCCCAAAAAACTCTAAGACTAGATATTAGGCTGAGGAATTTTTTGGAGTATAACAATTAACAAATGAGCATGGTCAACTAGCAGTATAAAATTTGTTCTTATTTCGAGCTCACAGTACATCACACACTAAACACACTGTAGATAACGCTTGCCCATCTACGTGCATGATCAACGTTGCGTCGGACCGACGCCATCATGAAAATCAACCAGCCTGTAAGAGTCAAAATAAGGATGTCTTATGTGCAGCAAACTGCAGATCCAAACAACCAATCCAATACCAAGTATACGTATAAAACATGATTAGTAATAGGATAGTGTAGGTTGGACTCACACGCTGATCCATTTGCAGGTTAGACTCCTCCAGTGGAGAACAGAATGGAGAGAATTAACCGGTACATTAAGCTACTTTTTTATCAAATCAACAGGTTCAAACCTTCTTATTACAAACAACCAACCAAATAACAAACAAACAAAAACACATAAAAATCTTATTACATCGAAAACCAACCAAATCCATTAACATCAAGTATTCCGTTAACACACTCTTGTTAGATCATCTCAAGTAACTCTAGGATATAACGCTTCCTTTCTTCCGGGTCAAACATCAAAATAAGGTCAATCAGATCTTCATTATCGTGAATATAATCTATGATTTTCAGAATATTAGTCAAACGCAATCCTGAACTAGAAAGAATCGATAACACAGAGTTCCGTTTGTCTTGTAGAGGCATCTCCTTAACCTCCATCTGAGTGAACCTCCATCTGCGTGTGCTGCTCTTACTCCTCGAAGGTTTCAGGGGCAGCATTTTGAAACTGAATAGTTCGTGAAGTTTCCCCTGATGGGGACCAGCATACTACAAGTAGCATCATAAATTTAGTAGTAATCAAAATATCAAACTAAATATTAAGCAAGGTCATCAAATGCTGAAGTCTTAAAGCAATTACGCAGTTAGACATGCAAGCAAGGTCATCAAATGCTGAAGTCTTAAAGCAATTACGCAGTTAGACATGCAAGCTAAAGCCTTTTAAAACGATGTTGTCTAGAATGTTCGATTGAATTTCATATCGAATCGAATTTCTGCCTATTGGTTTAGGATTTCTTATTTGCAAAATATGATGGGTGGGGTTAATTATCTATTTCTAGCAAATCATGAACTCACTTATTGATCTCCTACAAATAATAAATCACCTGATTTTTGGTTGCACGTTCCAAACAAGCAGCGTATTGTCGACACTCCTCCGCTGTAAAATTGACCTGCTCTTGTCCATTCTCTTGTTCAGCAGCAGCTATAATACTCACATTGATTTCTAAATTGAAGTCTTCAGCAAAATTTCTCCAACATCTATCGGATCTTGAGCGGCTTCCAAGGTTCAGTTGTCCTTTGCACGCCTTTTCGAAGAATTCTACAAACGTGTCATGATATTTCCTGATCCCCGTCATCTAGAATTGTTAAATATTAATCAGATTATATACATTTGGATAGAAAGGGCTCACACAAATTCGTATCAACCATCCAGATTTGTGTACAAACTACAAAGAATTCTACAATTGAGCATTTGTGACTAGATAAAAAAGAAAAAAATAAAAGACCTCAATAATGTTTACGTACGCTTCTTACTTCTACTTCTACTTGGCTCACTTTTGCTTTATTTTCAATTTTTGCTTTTTTTCTTCTTGTGGCGGCGGCAACTCTTTTAGTTCGCGTAAAAAGGAAAAGCAAAAGAAAAAAGATATAAATAACATTATAAAACCAATGTACCGTGCTTAAATGGAAAGTGAGCGAAAATGAAATAATAATTGCCTTCTTGTTTAACAGAGAATCAACATATTCAGAAATAGATGTTGAAAAATTGCTAAAATGACAGCATTTCAGAATTTGAATCTCAAATCTGATTTAACTCATGAAGCAATAATGATACCAAAACCTTTAATATTGCCACTATTTGTACCAAACAAGATCATATGCCAAATCAAGTCACATTGCGTGAGTCTCTTGCCTGTTTCAGCTGTTCTAGCTTGACTGTGGAGTTTATTGAACCATAACTTATCATGTCTCTAAGTTAGTATTAAATGCATTCATCACAAACACCATAATTTTCTAATCAACCAGAGTCCCAAGTACACTTGGTTCTCTAGATCACTCTACTCGCCAGATTCCTATTTTTGTTTTACATATTACAATAATGTGAAGTGAATCTTAACTTGATTCATGAACTGAGAAATGTACATGCATGGAATATCACTAATCTGCGAGCACTCTAAACATAAGCAAACTAATAAAATTCACAATTTATTTCAGTTATTCCTTATATGCAGACAGACAAACAGCTTACCATCAAACATAAAAAAGATAATCAACCAAACACATATCCATCAAAAACAACATAGCCTAGTAACACTTATCAACCAAATTATAAAAAAAAAACGGAAAATAAAATTGAAGAAACACATACCAAATGCACTAGGTTTGATGAACAAGAACTTAGTGTTTCAGGAGTTGTTTCAGGATATTGACATTTAAAATCCATTAAATAGATCAATTTGTAGAAAATTGGAGTGATATGATTTGAGAGGATCTTGTAAGTGGGTTTTGATTAGGCTTAAAAAGAAAAACAAGAGGAAAGTCCTCGACAAGCTTTTGAACATTGGGAGTTGAGGAGTACAGGGTTAATAGACAAAGATGTCACTAAACTTTCAAAAAATTTGTCCTAAGTCACTAATGTTTGTATTCATCATCTAGGTCACTATACTTCACGGTTTTTCACATATGTTACTAAACCTTTTATAACTGTCACCTAGTCACTCAAGGATTGGTAACCGGTTGTGGCCAATACATAACTAAACCTATACAAACAAGTCACTAAACTTTGCGAAAAATTTGTCTTAAGTCACTAATGTTTCATTCCATCATCTAAGGTACTAAACTTTGCTAAAAATTTGTCCTAAGTCACTAATGAAATTTTTTCCTAAGTCACGAGTTGTGGCACATGTTATCGAACCTTTAAAATTTTACGTTTTATACGATTTTATACACATTTTATACGTTTTATTCATTTTATCGTTTTGTTCGTTTTACGCTTTTGTCCGTTTTATCGTTTCGTCCGCTTTTTTCCCATTTTTACGTCCGTTTTATACATTTTATGTTTTCATCCGTTTTATACGTTTTGTCCGTTTTATATGGTTTTGTACATTTTTATCGTTTTATTCGTTTTCATACGTTTTATTCGTTTTCATCCGTTTTATACGTTTTAAATCTGTTTTTACGTTTTCGTCCATTTTCTTATGTTTTTGCCCGTTTTCTATGTTTCATTCGTTTCGTCCCTTTTTATGTTTGAAAACATAAGAAAATAGGCGAAAACGTAAGAAAACGGACGAAAACGATAAAAAGGTTAAAACGAATAAAAACGGATGAAACGAATAAAACGGATGAAAACGAAAAACGATAAATAATGTATAAAACCATATAAAACGTATAAAACGGATGAAACATAAAACGTATAAAATCGGACGTAAAAATGGGACAAAACTCGTGACTTAGGACAAAATTTTCATTAGTGAATTAAGACAAATTTTTCGAAAGTTTAGTACCTTAGATGACGTGAATGAAACATTAGTGACTTAGGACAAATTTTTCGCAAAGTTTAGTACCTTAGATAACATGTGCCAAAACTATCGAGTATACCATAACCGGTAACAACCGGTTGTTTCCCTATCGGTATCCACGATAACCGGTTACGTAAAGTATAGTGACCTAGATGACAAAATACAAACATTAGTGACTTAGGACAAATATTTCTGAAAGTTTAGTGACATCTTTGTCTATTAACCCAGGAGTATATGTATGGAGCTAAGTTCGCTCTCTATCTTCAAAGATCTTGGGGAGAAGAAAAAGGAAAGAAAATATTATATTTGAGGTGGGGCGGCACATGGGAAAAGTAAAGTAGGGTAGATTTTAGCGTTATTTACTTAAATGACCAGTCAGAGTAATTGTTGTCATGCAGAGTATCACTTTTTTTTACTTTTTCAAAATGTCAAGATTCTTTGTGCCCAGTTACAACCGGAAACAAAATACACATGTGTCGCCATTTTAGGCAAACAAGAAAACAAAAAAGAAAAAAGAAAAAAAAAGAAAAAGGCATTTCGTGTACAATTAGAACCGAAATGGAAGATTCCAAACTAAACACTATTACTTGTCAGTACCACTCATTTCAATGACGAAAAAAAAAGTAAAAAAGAAAAAAAAAATGTAAAATGCATTTCGTGCCCTATAATACCCATAATCAATAAAATGTAAAAAAAATATATTAGTGGCTTAGGAATTTGTGCAACATTTTATTTTTAACCTCAGATTTAAGTTTAGGGTTTTGTTGGTTTAGTATTAAAAAAGTTAATTTTCGCAATCTTTAGACACGATTTAGCATATATATCTGTTGAAAACATTTTTGTTGGTTGTATAATTTGAGTTCTTTGTGACTAGTTCTTCGCAAGCATCTAATAATTGTTGAAATTGTAGTTAGTATGAATGAGATATTAAGTCTCAAAGTGAGTCACTTGAATGTTTTGTTGGTTTAGAATTTACGAAAGTTAATTTTCACAATCTTTTGACACGTTTTAACATATATATATGTTGAATTTTTTTTTGTTGGTTGTATGTTTTTCGTTCTTTGTGACGAGATCTTCGCAACCATCTAATAATTGTTGAAATTGTAGTTAATATGAAAGAGATATCGAGTCTCAAAGTAAGTCACTTGAATGTTTTTAAAATTTTGTATTGTAATATCTACTTTTAATTAGCTGAATTGAAATTTATTTTCGAATACGAACTTTTATTCATTAGATAAACAAAGTAGAATAGAACATTGAAACAAAAATACAAATTACGATACGAAAATTAAAACACGTAAGTTAAAAACCAAAGGACTTAAAAAAACTATTTGAATCCTGAGTGTGATGATCATCCAAATGTTGAGAGGCGTATTGCTGGGAATCGTATTGTTCATACACTTTAGATGGGTATTGATGATCATTTTGAACTGGTTGCATTGGGTATGGTTGAGATAGGTTTTGATTGTAAGTTTGAGACGCGTATTGGTTTTGAGAGAAATTTTGATATGGGTGTTGCTTTTGATTATCCTGGTGTGAGGGGTATGTGTTATCACCATATGGTTGCCATGGGTACGTGTTCTGACCACATGATTGCGACGAGTATTGGTTGTAACCGTGAAAGTTGTGATCATACGGTTGATGTGTGTTGTAAGAAGGTGCGGTTTCACGTTGCTCATTCATTGGAAATTCTTGATTCTTTTGTTTACGTTTGTTTACAGGCGGCTCAGGGACAATTGATTTTTTGCAATGTGTTTTTTTGTGTCCGGCTTCTTTGCACCTGTTACAATGTACAGTTTTTGGCTCCTCTCCTTGAGATAGTATACGATTTGTATTTTTCGGACGACCGGGTTGTGGGTTGTCCATTTGTAGAGGAGTAACAGGATGTACATGGCTTGAAACCCCATTCGTTAAAATTTCCAACAAAATGAATTGACTCGCGTGAGGTTGCTTGATATTTTCCTTTTAAACCGGATGCGCTACGAATTGTGCACAATCTGTTAGACCCAATGACCTTGTAACAACAATTACTTGACCACAAGGTATACCCGAAAGCTGCCATTTGCGACATTCACATGTAGCATTTGTAAAGTTCACTTCACGGTTATAAAGGCCATCATAAACTTGATATTCATATTGATTAACGCCTTGAACCTCCCATGTGGCGCTTTTCCTTTTTCTTTTCTCCACCTTGTCCGCTGCCCAATCTGTGATATCGTGCTTCATGTTCGCTACGTAAAAACATAAACATAAATTAATTAATTAGTGTATATCAAAATAAACATTTAATCAATTGTTTGTGTTTTAAAAGATAACTACATGCAGCTTGTCGACGATTAAAATACCACTTCTGCACCATTTTTCGATATGACTCCGTCAACATTGTGACTGGTAGCTTTCTTGTCTTTACAGTACAAGCATTAACAGACTCAACACTATTAGATGTACAGTAATTGTAACAAGTACGTGGGCAATGCGCTCTGGACCAACGTCTAGGATCGGCCTCAATTAGCTTGCGGTGAGCATCAGGCTGAACAGCCTGGAGTATGTCCATCTTGTTTTGCCACTCCTCTGGTGTATACGCTTTGCATATGCTCCAGTAAAGACCTTTGTATTTTTTCTTCTTCTTCAATGAAAGGTTCATCATCAGATGACGACAACATATACCATGAAACGCTGATGGGAATTCATTCCGTACCGCCAAAGCTATAGCAGGATGCCTATCAGATATAAAAACTAAATTGGGGTTATCACCTATGCATTCCTTAAGTACGGACATCCACCATGACCAACAATCACTGGTCTCCCATCTGCATAAACCGTAAGCAATAGGCACAATTTAGTTGTTTCCATCCATGCCCACAGCTAACAAATTTGTACCCTTGTACAAACCCTTTAAATGTGTCGCGTCAACTATAACCACTGGGCGAAGATAGTTCACGAACATGCGCATCTGAATATAAATATTGGAAAAGCATTATATTAAACATTTTGTCATTTATTTATTTATTTATTAGAAAAATGAGCAAGACTTACTGATGCACCAATGGCAATAAATAACATTTCGAAAACTCCTTGATTGTTTGTCTTGATTCGTGTGACCGTCCATGGGTTTTTTTTTCTATATTGTGACAATAATACGGTAGCATTTCAAACGATTCTGTTAGGAATTAGAAATTCCATGTTAAAGTGTCGGTCACCCCAATTATAGTTGATGAGTCTCTAAATACTCATCATTTTTGTACAATATAAATCGCAAAATCATCTCGCAAACACTCAAAATGCTTCAAAATGATAAAAATATCACAAATCGGTGTTTTATGTGTTTTAAATGCAAAAATATCAAAATCGATGAAAACGATCAAATTTGCAAAATTGGCGCTTTAGTCCCCAAGTTTTAAAAGTTGTCAAAACAGGTCCCGAGCACATAATTTCAAAAGTAAAATCACCAAAGGTCCTTTTAAATCATAACTTGTCAAATTTAGTCCTTTGGTGAAAAATATCAAAAGTTTGAGAAAATTACAAGTTTGGTCCTCCAAGTTTCAAAATTGGCAAAATGGCCCTCGAAATTGGAAAATGGCAAGTCTAGTCCTTGTACTTTTTGAGATTGTCAGTTTTAGTCCTTGGAGAAACTTTTCAGATTTGGCAGCCTCAGCCCTTGATGTTTCAGAAAATTACACATATGGTCCCTATAGTTAATAAGCCTAATACCCCAATTTGGACCCTTGCCTAAAAGTGACCCCTGCCAAACACTTTGGACCCTCACCAATTTGACCCTGCCTTTGATATTTAGCCTGGTCAATCCATAGTCAAACAAACACACCCCTTGGCGCGTTTTTTCTCCTCTTCCCCAACTGCTACCCTGCTATCAATCTCCATTCCCATTCCTCCACCTCAATATATCACCATCCATGTTCCCTCCACCTCCACCTCCTTCCAAAACACATTAAATGATTCTCTACCCAATCACTCAACCTAAACTGCTAAAGTCCACTTTGGCGCCAAAATGATCAAACGGCCAATTTTAACTCAAAACATCCAATGGACCAAAATGATGGTGGGATCAAGTCAGAGACAAGTGGAGTAGGGCTGAGCATCGGGTCGGATCCCGACCCGACCCGACCCGACCCGACCCGACTAAACCGAGTCCCGAAAACACTGTGAATCTGGACCGAGTCCCGACCCGTTTGACTCTCGGTCGGGTTCGGGAAAATGTCGGGCAAATCGGGCGGGTGTCGAGACAAACGGGCTAGCCCGATTAAACTTGATGGTTCCAGCAATCCAGCAGGCCCAGCAGATGTTTTCACAAAAAAAAAAAGCCCAAACAAAAATAGATAGGCCCAGATGTTTTCACTTAATATTTGGCATACAAATATTACAAATACAGCTATGCCTACTGAATCAGTGTCCGAAATGAGGAATACATTTTGCCTACTGATGTGAATTTGCATTTTGCCTACTGTCATTTGGCAGTTCCAACTTCCAACTTCCAAAACAGTTCCAAAAGCTCCAAAACCAAATACAAATGACAAATGTTTTGAATCATGCTTCCAATTACAAATACCAAATAGAAATACAAGTTCAAATTAGCAACCAAATACTACTCACGACATTCTTGAATTTCCATGTTCTCCTTTTTGTTTCTCTAACGCCTCTTGAATTTCTAGAAAAAGTATGAGAACATAAGTCAAACATAAGTTACTAATATAACCAAATAACCAATACACTAAAATATAAATACTATACCTTTAGCAACCTCGTCGTCTTTCATTAAATCCTCTAACGTATCCAAATTGATGTTTCTACTTGATGTACGTATCCAATCTTGTGTGCACACCAAAGCCTCTACAATGCTAGGTGCTAAAGAATTCCTATACGGGTCTAAAACTCGACCACTTGCGCTAAAGGCGGATTCGGAAGCAACGGTGGATACTTGGATGCACAAGATATCTATCAATAAAAAACATAAATTTATAAAAAACAAAGCACAAAGAATCTAAGATATCTAAAAATTAATAACCAAAAATAAGTTATTACCTTTCGCCATCCTTGATACAATTGGGAATCTTGGACTATTTACCTTCCACCAATTTAGTATGTCGAATTCTTCGTCATCCTCTAGTTCAAGACGCGGTTCTTTTAGATATTTGGTCAACTCGTCTTCACCCCCACTCATCTTATTTCCAAGTTTATCTTTAAATGCATTTAAGAAAGCAAAACCACGACGACGATTTGTGTTACTACTTTGACTTGTTGTTGCTTTTGGTATTTCACTTTGACTTGATGTGGCATATTTGTCTTTGTAAATGGCAAACAAGACCCCCATATCTTCCTCAACCTTCTTAACCAATTTTTCACATAATTCATCTTCGGTGAAAAATGAAATAGGCGTCTCATCACTATCTTCATCGACCTCCATGGGAATGCAACCATTTTCTATCAAATGTCTAAACCCGTAGCCTACTATTTCCGACTTCATTGTGGGATCTAAGATAACGGCAAAATACATATAATGGTTGATTTTTTTGTAATCACCCCAATATTTGTCATACTTTTTTCTCATTTCTTCTACCATTACCTTAAAAGAAGGTTTTTCTTGCCAATCACGAAGATGCTTATCAATATCAAGTACCTCACCAAACCACAAATGAGCTACGGGAGATGATACGGTTGACACAAGTTCGGTTGTTTCTTTAAATTTTTCCAAAAAAGCAACTATCTTCTTACAAACCTCAAAATCACCCCGCTTAGGTACTTCCTCTAGGTCCCGGGCAAAACAAGAGTTATTAAAGTCATAATCAATAAAAGCATCTTTTAACTCGATAGCGGTTTTCAACATATCATGTGTTGAATTCCATCTTGTAGGGCATTCGGAAACCAAAAACTTGTTTGAAGTACAAGCCTTTTCAACACTTTCTTTAAAGTTGGTCACTCTTTGGCTCGAATGTTTTATGTATTTCACGGCTAACCCTATGGTATTCACTTCCTTGTTGAATGTTTTTAAACCATCTTTGACAACTAGGTTTAAAATATGAGCCATGCATCTTATATGAAAATGTTTACCACCATCATACTTATTTGGCAAATTTTCTACCAAGTATTCAAGGGCTTTGTCATTTGAAGCAACGTTATCAACCGTAATGGTCATAACATTCTTTATACCCCATCCGCTTATACATTCCAAAAGTGCCCTACCAATATCCACCCTCTATGGCTATGAATTGGTCTAAAATTAATAATTCTTTTATGCATTACCCAATCATCATCTATAAAGTGGGCGGTTAATACCATAAAGTTCATTCTTTACAACTAGAAGTCCACGTATCGGTGGTTAAATGAACGGTGGTGGCCTTGTTGCTTAAAAATTTAATAGGCTCTTCCTCTCGTCAAGAAAAAACTTAGAAACATCCCTAGCAATAGTAAACGAGAGGGCATATTAAATCTAGGTTGCATGTTATTTCCAAATTTAATGAATGCCGGTGTTCTACAAACTTAAAAGGAAGCTCGCAAGAATAATCAACTCAATCAACGACTTTTTAATCAATTTTCATCATACTTCCAAGTTTCTAAAGTACCAATGCTACTATCACCCTCAACATTCTCCCCAATCTTTTGCTTAAAAGCTAGTTTTTTTTGTTTCTTAATTCTCTCAATATCGGGGTTGCTAAGACAATTTGCATAATGAGTATTCAAGTGTTTAGTACCATGCATTTTTGAATCGGCTTTGAGAACCGCATCACACCATTTGCAATAGGCCATCTTAATGACTTGACCATTTTCATCCGCTTCAAACTTTGCATCAAAGTATTTCCAACACTCGGCAGTCGTTTTCCTTGGTTTGGGTGGGGCTTTCCTTTTGCGTTTATTTTCATCAACTGCCTCAACTTCAACATCCTCAACCTAAACAATTAAAAAAAAAATCAAAAAATGCCTGCCGAATTAATTTCCTTATACAACTGAGTGACTGACTAACTGAGTGAACTGACAAACATTAATTTCCTTATACAACCTAAACATTAATTCATCATTAAATTCTAGTAACATCCTAGTAACACATTAATTCATCATTAAATTCTAGTAACATCAGTCCATTAAAAAAGTTCGACATCCTCTTAATCATTAAATTCATCATTCATATCAGTCCAAGTTAATCATTAAATTCAATAAATTTTGTACCAAGTATTTCATCTGTTCATCATATTAGTCCATTAAAAAAAAAAGAAAAAAAAAGAAAAAAAGATTCAGATATTCATTACTTATATACATTAAATTCATCATTCGTATAATCGTATATTCATATTTCATCAATTCATCATTTCATCATATCATTCAATAAAAAAAAAAAAAAAAAAAAAAAAAAAAAACAGATTCAGATATTCATCATCATCACATCAATTAAATACTTACTTGCTTGCATTGTTTTGTTGTGAAGCAAATGATTCATACGTGAGGCCTCGAAGATGAGATTGATTCATGTGTCGGGTTTTTGATATGATCTTGATCCATTTGATTTGGTTCTTGGTTTTGAGATGACATTGATTTTGGTTCTTGATTTCGAATACTAGTTATTGAGAAAGGATTTGGTACTTTGGTAATTTGGTTTGTGTTTCTGACTTCTGAGTTCTGAGAAAGGAATGAAAAAGCCAAAAAGGGGCGCATATTTTACACTTAACCTAACTATAATTCGGGCAGTCGGGTTTTCGGGATTCAATCGGGTTTTTCCCCGACCCGACCCGATCTCGACAACAATTGATTTTCCAAACCGAGTCCCGTCCCGTATACTAATCGGTCGGGTTCGGGTTCTAATCGGGTCGGTCGGGTTTTCGGGCTTGTCGGGTTTCGGTCGGTCATGCTCAGCCCTAAAGTGGAGAGAAGTTTGGAGTATAAAAGAAAGCAAGAGAAAGAAGAAGAGGGGAGTAGTTAGTTCTATATTTTTCTTTAGTGTCGTTTTTTAATAAAATGTCTTAGTTTGATTCAAAATATTGTATTTTCAGTTTCTTTGTATAACATTTTAGTTAAATTATCAGTGTAATGTGTTTGTGATTATCTATCTAAGTTTCCATATTTATCTCAAAATTTTATGTCCACTGTTGAACTTTTCAGTTTCAAATTCTATTGTCCAAGATTGTTAAAGGCCTATTTTAAGCTTCATTAAGTTTATTTAAGCCATTCAAAGCTTTTTGCAAGCTTAAGTATCAGTTTCAAGTAAATTTGGTTAATGGTCAATGAAAGTCAAAATGGGTAAAAAGTGAAGAAGGAAATGGATATTGGTGTTGCAGACCTTTTGTTTGGGTTGGATTAGACTAGCATAGAGTAGGTTTGGGTTTGGTTTAGCCTGCATACAGCTGGACCTCCTGTGAGTAAAGTTTCTCAGTTTCAAATTTTCAAGTCCATTTTGCATTTTAGTTTGTTATTGATTCTATGGTCACCTGTTGATTAGAGCATCTCATTTAGGATTATTTTGGTCATATAAATTTAGATTAAGTGTTAGTTTAGTTTGATTATGTAGATTTGTTGTTCATAGTTGCATATCAGTCTTTACAGGACTGTTTGGATTAGTGTTTAGACTGTGCTAAAGGTTTAAGTGTTAGAGTAAATCAGTTGCCTTATGCTTATCATAGTTAATTACATTCATATCTGTCCTTATTTTACCTCTTTTTCCAGTCTAAGTCAAAATTCCAAATAATCTGTCTTAATGCTTGTCTGTTGAGTTTTTTTTACAAGATCAAAGGATCATTTTGTGTTTAAAATCCATAAAGTTAGGTTACAGTAGCTTCATTTCATCAAGATAGATCACTTTCAGTCCTCAAATTAAGTTCAAAACTCATTTAAGTCAACTTTCCACTTCTTGCTCAAAAAGTCAAATTGCAAATCTCAGTTTGGAGTCCAAATGGAGGATTTTTCATGCACTCAGTTCTAGGTCAATGCTAGTGAAAATTGTATGTTTAAAAACCTCAGCTGATCTTGTTTCTTATTAGCAATTTCTCAGATTTTTACCAAATTTTTAGCAGCTTCAAAAGGGCTTATCAAAATGAGCCTAGAAGACCTGTGCAGGGCATCAAACCTGCACAGGAAGTCTGCAAGTTTTGCAGACCTTGCACAAGT
Organism: Chrysanthemum lavandulifolium; assembly: GCA_022545495.1. Lineage (NCBI taxonomy): Eukaryota > Viridiplantae > Streptophyta > Magnoliopsida > Asterales > Asteraceae > Chrysanthemum > Chrysanthemum lavandulifolium. Next base: position 17,754,181 of record CM040243.1, read on the forward strand.
CTCATTTGAGCTTGTCTTGGTCTGTTACTTGGTTTATAAGCTCTCACCCAAGTCTAGTGTTTGTCCCAATTATTGGTTTTCTGTTTCAGCTTATTTAGGTGCTTGTTTTTAAGCTCGAATTTGGTGCCCTCAGTTACTATTTTTAGCCATAAGATCATATCATCAAATCATTGCATCTGGCTAATCAGAGGTCTAAGCTTGTTGTTTTTTGTTGAATTCTGGTTATTTTAGCTTATAGTAGCTTTTGTATTCTGTTAGTGGCTTTTGAACTCCATTTGCTCATTTAAGTGCTTATTTCAATAAGCTCTTGCTCATCGATTCCTTAATCTTACTCATAACCCTTGTTTTTCTATTTTTCCTAGCTTCTATATATTATTTTAGAGTTTTCCTGAAATTTTCAGATTTTTCTAAGTTGTTTTGCTATTTTCTTAATTTAAATTAGTTTTAATCCTTTTAAATAGCTTTTAATACAAATAAATTAGAAAAAGCTTAAAAATATGTTTTCTATTTTCTTAGGTTAAGATAAATATAAAAGTAATAAAAGTATTTTTCCATAATTTTCTTAGTTTAAAAAGTATTTTCTAGTATTTTAATTAGTTTTAAATAGTTTTAAATTAATAATAAATACATAAAAAGTCTAAAAAATATATTTTCAGTTTTAAAATTAGTTTTATCATATTTTAGATTTTTCTAAATCTTAATTTTATTTTTCTAGTCTTATTTCATATTTTCTTTTATTTTAGAGTATTATTAAATAGTTTAAACTAGTTTTTAATTAATAATAATTACATAAATAGTTTTAAAAATAATTTTCCTTTTCTAATAATTTTCTTATATAATTAGGATTGTAAAAATGTATTTTCTATATTCATAGGTATTTTCCTTCTTTAGTTTCACGTTTTTATTTGTACGTTACGTAGTTTTTAATTTAAACGTAAGTTTTAGGTTTTAAGTTTTAAACGTTCATCACTTTAAATATAGTGATAGCGTTTATTTAATATCTTTTATCTTTTTAATTTTCTTAATTTGTATTTAAGTCGCTTTATTTTATAACCTTTTTCAGTAGTGTAATATTCAAGCCTAATCTTTTCCGATCACTATCATTAGTGATCAATCTATCGTCTGATCAAGTGTTTGCACACCATTGAGTCTCCGTGGGACTTAACGACCCGGGAATTCACTATATTCTCTGATCTTCATTGCATTCGTGCTTAAGCAGTTTTAAGCTGGTTACGGTCCGCCATTCACAAGTGGCGGGCTTGTGTGATTTAGCTTGACTGTTTGGCACGCATCAATAGTCTTGCATATGTTAGCTCGTAGATTTGTAGTTATTTACGTTATGTAGTAGTTAATTAGTTAATTTGTAGCGTAGAATAGTGTAGTGCAACACCGTGGAGGAAGGACGGTCTTTACCCATCAGATACCGATCCACAGCCGATGGGAGGTCGATTTCTTGTAACTATAAATAACCCTTCCATCCATGGAAGGGGTGGTGCTTTTCAATCTAACATTCCATACTTTTGTATACCAAGTCTCTAGCAAGAAAACACCCAACTCTCTACTTCTCTCTCTAATGGCTAACATGTATTTTGATCATCCAAGACCACCCGAATCATCAACACAATAAATATAAGATCCAACAATTGGTACAAGAGCCAAGGTTTTTGTGTTATGTTTATTTGTGTGGTTTTGTTCCACGGATACTTTGTTTGTTGATTTTTGATACTCGTTTTTAAAACTGATTGTGCATCATTTTTGTGTGTCGAAAACTTTGTTTTTCTCACTTTTATTTAATATCAGTTTTGTTAACAGCATTTTTTAAGTATCAGTTTTTAAACAATCTTTTGAGTGTCCTGTATTTGGTCTTTAATATCAGTCTTTAAACAAAGTACTTGGTCTGAGGTTTATAGTCAAAACAGTGGTCAAATGTGTTACTAGTTCATTGGTATGCTGTGTTTTTGGTCATAATGAGTTAAAAAGAAGCTGTTTTAGTCGTATTTTTCTGGGCTTATCATGAAAACTGAGTCGGAAAACTGTAATATCTTGCTAGCGACTTGATGAACCCAAAAACAGACCTGGCGACTTGTCTTTACAAGTCTAGATTCAGTGTACTTGTGTAGCGAGTTATAATAGCGACTTGTTATTAAAAACCTAGCGACTTGTGTTCTCAATATAATGTAGCGAGTTGTTATTTTGGTCAAAAGCGAGTTGGGTTTGTTTGACTTTTGAGTCAAATAGTCATAGCGACTTATCTTGCATGCCAGGTAGCAACTTGAAAAAAAAATTGACCTAGCGCCTTGCTTTGGAAAAAGAAGCTAGCGACTTGTATTTGAATAAAAAGAGTAGCGACTTGGTTATAACATAGCGACTTGTCGACTTGTACAGAAAAGAAGATGAAGAAGAAGACTTTGACTCAGACCTTGACTCAAAACAACTTACCATATACCAACATCTCAAGCCCTCAGTTATACTCATTCATCAGCAGTCCATATCAAAATCAAATAAACCGACCAAATGAAAAACAACCTTACATCGAACCATATCCAACCAAAACTTACCCTAATCTAGACTCACCAATCAAAGGACCCTCACCCACTCCTCAACTCTCAAACAATCAAGTTTCATAAGAATGATTAAAGGGATCTCAGTAGTCTATTTCGTGGTTCTCATTAAGATACATCAAGACTATCAAAGAGTCTTTTACACGAAATAATTATACCATCATTGATCAAATTCTGAGTTTGTTTGTCCGAAAATTAAGAAAAAGAGATTAACAATTATGTTATCCCTTTGACTAGATGCGTTCGTTAATTTGTAAGTGAATACACAAGTGATCTCAGAATTAACTCAAACTAATCTTTTGCTTAAAAATCTTCTTGTTTGAGTTCATTTCCATCATCGATCAATAAATCAAAATGTTTTTATGTCTGAAATTTGAAGAAACAAACAAAAATCCACTGGGATTTCATTTGTCACTCACGTTCGGTATAAATCAAAAGGGATTACATAAGATAAAGTACCAACCTTGAATCCGAATACATGTTCTCACCATCCCTGTGGCGTTATTATTGTCCCTCTAGCCAACCCTGTGGCGAGGACAATAAGAAAATGAATGAAGTCGAGTCCAGATGACTGATATGTTCGGTTGTATTGTATGCTTAATGGTATGAATGGTATATCTCTCCAGATCTTTTTTGAAAGAAGCGTTTTTTTAGAGAGAAGAAGGGGGCGGATATATCATTGTGTTTAGGGTTAGGGTCATTTGGCAGTGTAATATTAGATTTAACCTAAAAAATTGTTAACCTACCCTTTTATACACGGACATACAAAGCTAATGTGTTAAGTCGCTGGGTTCGGCTAAGTGGATTTTTGGCCTGGAGTTAAAATTGGAATGGGCCTTTGTTCCTATTCTATCTTGTAGTGTCATATATGGGCCTGAGCGTTTGATTACATTGGGTCTCATTCAAGAATCAAATTTTGAAATATATCATTAACGTATATTTGGTATCAAATTTCATGATACGTTCATTTATTATTAACTTTGTGGGCTGCGACCGGAATATGGTTTTAACATGGATGCTTATTTGATTTCGTTGGCCTGGTATTGGTTTTTAGTGGGTGGACCGTAATTGAATGATTAGAATTTTTGATGAAAATTGAGAATTTTATGTGTGTGATACCGAGACCAGCCTATCAACGAATACTTACAATTGTGGTATCTCAAGTGTGATAATGACTTGTTACAAATGTTGAGAATTTTATAATGTGAATCTCTACTATTGTTGAACCAGAATGATGGATATGTGTAGATCACGAATGGGCCTCTCATGAATGCCGATTTATTTAGATTGGGCCTTGTGTTAAGGAGAAGATTTGTAAGGTCAAAGTGAATCTATTGTTTATTTGAGATTTGATAATATGAGATTTTGTGAGACTTGATTAGTTTTGATGATGAGATTTGTCGGGTTATGAGATTTGATCATGAGTTTTGATGTAAAGATTTGGTGATGTGATTTGATGCGAGCTGATGATTTGTTGAGATTCGTTGTCATACTTTGGTATATACATTTTCATGGATAAAATTTCCTCACGTCTTGAAATGGTTTATTTGAGCAAAGTTGACTGCGGGATTGTTTGGACAGTATTTCTTATTTGGATTTGAAGTAAGGTTTTCCGGGCACGTTTACTTATTTCGTCTTCTTTCTTTCTACCCTTCCGCGAAGATGACTTGTTTGGGCTTTTATAGAGTGTGATAAATACTTGGCGATTTAGTTACGGGTGTGATTCTTTCTCGCTTAACCCACAACGTAACTATCACTTCGGTGTCTCACTCAGTCGAGAATGTCAAGAGGTTTTGTACATTGGGTACACCGTTTCTTTTTCACGAGGATTAGTACAAGCTTAAGTAACAAATCTGGGGAATTCTACTTCATAATCAAGTTTGGAATATCTGATTTACTTCACCAAGTAGTCACAGCAATAGCCGTCAGATTGCGTGAATGATGTGTTTACCAAAGTGTTGATTTGATGATGTTGATGATGTTGGAAAATGAATCGTTGATGAACCGCTGTATGTTCCCCTAAAAACAGATATTCTCTGAAACCAAAGTCGTCATAACACATTCAAGCTGACATTGTTTACGGTTTTGTCTTGATTTTGTAAAATCCAGCGAAAGAACCTATTTCTCGGTTTAAATCATAGACTTGTAAAATCCCGTGACAATGGAAATATCCTGGTATTAGTAAAGTACATTTCTGGATCTATCTTACGGTTTATTCTTGGTTTTGTAAAATCCCGTGAAAGAAACTATTTCTCGGTTTAAACCATAGAGTTATAAAATCCCGTAATGATGGAACCATCTTGGAGAAGAGAAAGTGTAATTCTGGATCTTACTTGATGCTGGTGCTACGGTTTCTGCTTCAAAGAAGGGATAAAAGGGTGTACTTCATGAATTGGGTGTGTGTTTGGGTTGTCTTCATGGCAGTTTGGTTTTTACAAGGTTTTACGGGGTTACGTGCTTTTAATCATGGTCGGGATGAAACCATTATCAGAGTTCACTTAAAACGTCAAAGGAGGCTAGAGTTGAGTTCACTATTATTTATTTGAGGTTGAAGTGAAATATCACGGGCGAGTGTACTTAGCATCTGAAGGTATCGGGGATGGTTGGATGAAGATTCTTCATGATCCTTGTTCGAGCTTATTATCAAAAGCGAAGACTTGGAAATCAAGTTATTGTTGGGTGTCTTTTACCTTTTCTTTTACCACTTGGGGGAATTGGGCTCATACCACTACAAAATAACTATCACTTTAAGGAGTTACGTTGTAGTGCTCAAATGTCACATTCAATTGTGGATTTTCAAGAGGTAATGTACGCCTTATACTTGATGGTTGGTTGGTTGAAGAGTATAGAAACATAGAGTACTTAGAGATGCTAATGGAAATCGGCACCGCTCTTTGTTACATATGTGCAAGTTTAAGTCACGAGTTCGTGGTAGTTTACTTGTGGTCAAATTCATCATATTGGGTTTTCTCCATCACCGTCACAACAAAGAGCCCTTGAATGATAATGGGTTGATTACATGTTTTGCCAAAAGTGATGATGAAAAGAGAGATTATGACGTTTGAACACAACAGCTCAAGCCTCGTACATCAAAGAAAAGAAAAGTGTACGTAGGCACTTTATCTTCGAAATCTTCTTATGACGATGCGCTTGATCTTCTAAAGAAGAGAAATCTTCTCATTTATGACCATTCTCATCAACATGCTTCATGCTTTTTCCATGAGCTTTCAATTATCAAGTGAACCGGCTACCATTGATTGTTTTCGATTCCACTTGCTCAACTATAATGACGATGGCGACATCATGTGCTAATTTTGCAAGGAGAAGTGTGAATAGACTACATTTGGATGATTTCACTTATTTAATCAAGAATGGCATCTCCGTATGCAATTCTTGAGGGGGAGAAGAAGTGTGATTTTTTTGCATTGTTGATTGATATTTGAGAACATAAATGGTCATACGGCTCTAAACTCATGTAAGAACCGAGCTTCTTCTTATCGGGTCATCTTCACATGGAGTTTTTCTCGTCTAAGAGCCATTGGTTGACATCTTCACTCGGATTGATGAGTTTATCGACAAAGTGCTTCCGGTTAATGCTTCACGTATACTTCAACATGATGATTCCGAACAATCTCTCTGTTCTTGTTTGATGTGATTGGTAGTTTGGTGTTACCATCTTGTGTGTTCGTTGTGGCTCGATTGTCGATTTCCTTGATGAACATCTTTCGTTCTTGTTTGATTGGGAGGATTTTAGTTAAGGGATTTGCAAGATGTAAGTTAATTGGGATGCTTTTGGTGGGATGCTTTTGGTGTGAGTTGAAGATGTTAACTATTTATTCCCAACCGCACAATCTTGAAGAATGTCGAGTCTACACTGTTTCTACATTTTTCGCTACATGTTAGAAGACTAAAGACGAGTTGCATTTAACGATCTAAAGACTTCTTCTTAATCTGGGCATCTATCAAACAGATTGTCGGTTTAGGGAGAGCACTAATGGGAGAGTGTTATAAGTCAAATTCAATCCCAATTAGACTTGCTCATATTCTTTAGCAAATGACTCCTCGAGATGTTGTTATTGACTATTTCACGTATTGGACATTTGACAAAAGTTGATTACTTGAGTTAATCATTTATCACTTATTTGAGATTGAAGTTGACTTTCACAAAGGCGTGTTCTTATTTGATAACTTGCTCGAGCTTAAGAATTTGAGTTGAAGACTTGGTTTATCTAGTTACCAGCAATGAGGTGGATGGTTGAAGACCGGTTAACTATCACTATTAGGAGTTACTTTGTTTTACTCAGTGTCACACGCATATGACGGTGTGGATAATCGCAAGAGGTGTTAATGTCTCATACTTTGTTTGGGTAGTGAGTACTTAGAGATTTGCTTGAAGCATTGATTCTCTACACCGTTCTTCCATCATTAGGTGCTAGATTAAGATACAAATGTGGGGAAGTTGACTTCAGTTTCAAGTATGGTATATCGGGTTTTCTTCTTCAGTGGTCACTTCAAATTGTCTACATAAGGGTTGATAAAAATAGTCAGAGAGAGTCTTCAGCAAGTTGATTCTCACAAGAGTTCAAATGTTCTTCTCAACAAATTTCTAGTATACGGGCTTATATTGATTTGATGACTCAAGTGTCAAAACCAAGAAGGGGAAGGAGAAAGCATCTAAACGCGAGTAAACTTGATGAATTTAATTCTTCTAAGTGATTGAAGATATCCCGGAAGACAAATGTCATGACCACAGAGAAACTCAAGGTTTTACTCATCAAGGCATTTAGTGTTAGTATTTCAACTATGTGGGGAAGTGATGTTAGAGAAAGTTTCAAGATAAAAGAGGTACACTAGTGTGTGGTGATTTCAATGGTATCGCAATGATCGGGGACGAGATTGTGTACATTGGGGATGCTCATTGTTTCACTTGAGTGCTTAATCGCTGATTCGTAGATATAATCACTTATTCCGTGTTGACATCCGCAGAGATTGTCACCCGCAGAGATAATCATTGACTTGGCCCGCTTCTTCAATGTTATCGCTATTCATTCCTTGTGTATTGGTATACTTGGATACTTGAGCTTCATACACGATCATCGTGGAAGAAAAATGTGAACATGGGGAGGTGTTTTCATTCCCTCATGATGTGTATTCGGAGAGCTCTTGGATATTGGTGTACTTTGGGTTCTTGAGCTTCATACACGATCATCGTGGAAGAAAAATGTGAACATGGGAGGTGTTTTCATTCCCTCATGATGTGTATTTGGGAGAGTTCTTGAGCATTATACAAAGAGGTCGATCGCATCAATTCAACTACTTGGGGAATTGTTCTCTTGACACCTTTTGGAATGGATCGCCTGAGACTTCAAATGAAAAGAAATTTGAGAAGATTTATTTATACGGGATGATACGTTGTTGTTGTTCTTGTTGATGATATAACCCGAACGGAGAACCTCGATTATCGTTCTTTAAATGGAGCAATGGATAAATGATAATGTTGTGCTTCTTGGTGCACTGCTAATGGAAGCTTGAAAGAAAGCTTTGAATCGCTTTCGGCTAAAGGTCTTTCGGTTTAGGGGAAGTCGCCAAAGTCTCACTTTCGATGGTTCAATTTCTTTCTTCTATTCAAGAGCCTTGGAAGCTTTGGTAGTGAATGTTTAAGAGATGACGATTTCTATCTTCTACAACGGGTCGCTCGATATCCTTATCTCGGTACTCGTATCATCATCTTCGTTTACTATATCATCTTCTATATCTTTGTATATATTTATTAAAACCAAATACAAAAATATAAAACCAAAGAAACAAAATAGAAAATATAAAATCATCAACAAAAAAAACCCATAAAAATCGAAAATTTCAAAAATACCAAAAATATGTTTTCCAAGACATGTCTTCGGTATCGATAACATCTACGGTCTTAGAAATGTCATTCAATAATGGCACGGGACCATAGATGAAGTTCGAGCAGGAGGTGTAAATATTCTTTTCAAAACATGTCACAAATCAAATGGCTTGCGCTATTTTGATCGTGACCGTGCTTAAACTATGGCTTGCTATTATTTCGAGATAGCAACCCGCTCTTTTAAAGGAAGGAAAGTGTTGCGCTAAACCTATTTTCAAAATATTTCGCACTTATCCTAAAAACAAAACAAGGAAAGTATGTCAAGGATCATTGCTCCTACATAAATGTTTTTCCGTCTAAAATTCTTCGTAAAAATATTTGGTGTTTTCAAAAATAGTTTTAAATGAGTTGCTTTTAAAACAATCGATTCGTAGTTTTTGTAAAATTGAAAACTCAATCAATGACTTCAGCGCTTTTAAACTTTTCATAAAATGAGTCATGGATTGAGGGGGATAATGTTTTTTCAAATCTACATCATCTAACGGGCTTTCTTAATTATCCTAATATGCTTAATTAAAATGATGTTAACCTATGTTGAAGGACTAGGTGCCTAGGATATGATTGCTAGGATTAGATGATTAGAGTTTGATGAACACATTATTCCCATACATTTATATGATCTGATTGATATGTTGCATTGACTTTTATTAGTCGATTGTTGTTTGGGTGATGTCGACCACCATATATTTGTATGTGTGTTCACTAACGTATGCGGTATATTGGTATAAAGAATGTTCCCGATCCGGATCCCACAATTGAAGATGATTGGATTTGAAAGGAAAGGGTAACTATATCTTGGGTTGACAAATGAAGAAACGGAGCTTAATTGGACTTCTATGGAGAGTTGGCATAAATGCAACGAAGAGGCACCGCATTAGCAGATGGTTTTCTTTTAAGTGATTGAAGAAACGGAGCTTAATTTGACCTCGGTTGGCATTCAAAATGCAACGTAAAAGAAGTCTCACCGCATCGCCAGATGGTTTTCTTCCAAACCCTACAAAGAACAAAACGGAAGCTTCTCATCCACCTAACGTATCTTTGTGCGGGGATAATAGTGATGATACCATTTTTCTAAAAACTTTGAATAATATTGTTTTGATAATGGAAAATATTGTTTTGAAAATAAATTGGACTAAATTTTGAAAATCACGGACTTCTTTTATCAAAACCTAAGTCACTCAATTATCGACTCGTCATGGATTGAGGGGAGAGTGATTTAAAATAAAATATTTTCAAACGATATTTCTTCACAAAAGTTCCGCTTTGTACAATATAAGTGGTGATCTAAGGATTTAATGTTATGTCATGGTATGATTTTCTTTAAAACTCAAAGATCTTTCAAAATGAATTTTTTCTATTCTTGTTTGATTGTGAAATTGTTTTATTTTACTTAAAGGTCTCTTAAAATAATCATACCGACACTAACAATCTTTAATGTCTAAATATGGTCCTTATCGTCATTTTCAAAATCAAATCTTGCCACGCCTTTCCCAAAATTTTCTAAATTATTTAAATCTTTGGGATCACAAATCTCAAAATGGTTTGAAATCTTTGATCGGTGAGAGATCGGGATTTAAATCTCAAATCTATTTTAATGGAGTTGGTTTTAGTCCTTCAAAGGCACTCCCGCCTCCATGTGCCAAACGATTTCAATATACATAATGCACATGTTGAGGAGGAGGATTTATCCAAAACCGATGAGTATTTAAACAAGGCCACATTTTCTCCCATATTTTCTAAACCTAATTAATCACTTGGGATCCAAAATCTCAAAGGGTTTGATATTTTGATCGGGGAGAATTGTGATTTATCGCTTTGATAATGAAATTCGATCATATGTGCTAAACGCTCACTCGAATCTTGAAGCACATATTGAGGGGAGCAAATAAACTATCGAGGTACGAAAGCTTTTAAAGTGATTTATAAAGTACCTTGATTGAGTTTTCAAATGGTTTCTTAATGGCTCTTGTGATTGTGGATGTGCTTCAAATTAACTCTTGCCTCTATGTGATAAAATGTTTTCAAATATCCTATGCACATATTAAGGGGGAGAATTTACCAAAGAAAATCAAATGGCTTTTTCTATGAAAATTGTGATCAAAGAAAATATTTTAAAGTCCTCTTGCCTCCATGTGCTAAACAATTTCTAAATCATATGCACATGTTGAGGGGGAGGTTTTCTAAATGATCAAAACTATTAAGGTACAAAATGCTTTGATCTAGTATCACAAGTACCTTGATTGTTTTTCCAAATGATTTTTCAATTAGTTTCAAGAAGGAAAGAACAATACCAAAAGACCGACCAATTTACTTTATGCATGGTGTTATAAGGATGGTTAGGTTAGGTATTAGTTCCCACGATCCGCCGTACCGGAGGGATCTACCAGGATAATCCACTAGATAGTGTAGAATCCTTAGGTATATTGAAAAAGGAGAAAATGAGAAATGGCAAGAGTGCGGATCGAGACAGAGCTAGTAATCGAATAAACCCAACAAGGTTCTAGTAATGAAGTCTCGGTAAGCAATGAAGGGGTTGAATAATGAAAAGAAATGAATGAGAAAAGGGTGAAAAGAAATAGCCTCCATCAATTCAACCTTAGGCGTAAACCGGTTCAATTCATATGCTACCGGTGGTTACTAAGGTAACACCGGTATTGAAGACAAGACATCATGGACCCAAAGGATGCACCGCACTAGAACTTCCCAAGCTACTCAAGTTCCTCTTAAAAGGACTTGTTTCATTCTCACGGGAACCGACATAATCTATCGACTTTCTCTTAGAGATTGTTGATATTGAAGAAGGAGACCTCTCCTAGTCTCCAAGACAGAACCAAATATGCACAATTGAGTCTAGAGCCAAGAGATCATCCATAATATCTCATTAGGACACTATTCTTGAAGACTTGATGTTTCACACAATGTGGAAAGTAAGATTATATTAAGAGTCCTACGCATTATCCTTGCGGTATTTCCAGAACATCCGAGTGATATGTAAAAATATTCACAATGAAGATGGAAATCCTTCTAGAGCCAACATCTAACAAGCTCTTGGTGGGTGACATGTGAGATCTTCTCGTAAGATCAAGCTTGTGAAAACTGGATAGAAACGATGGGGCGATTCACTCTTGAATCAACCTTGGTCCAGGAATGGAATTGACGAATACTTTTGGAAAAACGTTCGATGTGCAAATCTTCTTTCTCTAGCACATCGAATGTGTATTTATGTTTTCAAACACAAAAGTATCTCGATTGAAAAAATACTTTGGAAAACCGCTCGATGTGCGAATCTCTTCTTTTATCTAGCACATTGAATGTGTACTCTTTTCAAATAAAAATTATTTATGATTGAAAATTGATCTTTCTCATAAAACCTTCGTCGTATTGCAAAACTCTTTCTTCTAAGCAATACGCGGTTGTTTTTCAAATCATTTTCATCAATCGCTGAATCTCAATTATTTGGTTCACTCACTCTGTGTTGTCTTCTTTGAGACGTTCGGTTTGAGAACGGCTAGAGCAATGCGAAACCCCGTCAAGGAGATTCTTAGGAATCCTACCGATCACAGCAAGACTTGTATCGATCAACGGGAACCGTGGACCGTGTACCTCAATTCAACGAAGTGATCAATGACACTTTCGTGTGTTTTATTGCTAATCGTTGTTTGCGGTACATTTGGAGGGTTGCGGTGATCGAATTGAGGAGTCAATCCAAAGCCGCATGCTCACAAAGATCCACACTTAATTGAAGAAATCATGACCGGTGCATATCTACATAACTCGGCTCGATATTTTTATACTATGCTTCGCTACTGCCGCAAATATCATGAACCAAAGAAAGCTTCCGCTACTCGATGGAAAGATGTCATGATTCAAAAGTGTGAGCATGTCGGTCCATAAGTCACAACTTCACATGATGGCAACACAATAAAGGGTGATCCGTAGATTTCACGTGGTTGATGATCTCAATGAAAGCTCTAAGATCATCAAAGATGTGGATTAGTTAAAGGCCTCCACTAAAAGTACAAATCTATGCGGACTTTGAAAATCGCTACTAAAGCACAAAGATTGCGAAAGTGAAGAATTCAAGTCTACGAGCTCAAGAACAATGTCAAAGAAAGAATGCTAGGATGCAAAATATATTTCATGGGGTGACCTCCCTTAGGGGGAGATTGTTAGGAATTATAAATTCCATGTTAAAGTGTCGGTCACCCCAATTATAGTCTTGCATATGTTAGCTCGTAGATTTGTAGTTATTTACGTTATGTAGTAGTTAATTAGTTAATTTGTAGCGTAGAATAGTGTAGTGCAACAACGTGGAGGAAGGGCAGGTCTTTACCCACTTTATACCTGATCCACAGGCCGATAGGAGGTCTTATTTCTTGTAACTATAAATACCCCTTCCATCCATGGAAGGGGTGGTACTTTTCAATCTAACATTCCATACTTTTGTATACCAAGTCTCTAGCAAGAAAACACCCAACTCTCTACTTCTCTCTCTAATGGCTAACATGTATTTTGATAATCCAAGACCACCCGAATCATCAACACAATAAATATAAGATCCAACAGATTCGAATGGTGAACCTCTTATCATTTGTAACCCATAATCCTTTCCTCTCTATGCTTGTTGGTAAGATATATTTATTTTATATTGTGCCCTGATGTCTTTTTGTATATCTTTCCCTTTCAAATCTCGGCTACCATATTCTAATTTAGATTTGAGAATGTGCCCAAGAACTTTTTTGTTTGCATTTCGATGGTTTGGATAAGTTTGTGTTTTGGAACACATGTGAATATCATTCATTTTTGTTATATGAAAACATCAGTATTCACCCAACGTCTAGCCAAAATCGTCCAAATCACATTCTTTAAAATTGACACATTTAAGTTCATATCTATTTGGATTCGTCTTTTTTGCATAAAATTCATAACCCTCTTCTAGAGCTTTCAACCCACAAGCTAAGGCTAATTTATCCCTACTTAAAAAAGTTTTTCCGACTTTAACTTCTGTTTCTTTATTATAATGCTTTGAAGGCATAGGTTTGGACGTGTAAAGTGGTGTTTCTGGAACGTCTGGCATAAACGGGGAAAAATTTGTCCATTTATGGTTAACGTGTTGTGGGTTTTCATTTACACCATCAAAACTCTCATTTGCTTCATCTTCATGTTCGTCATCTGAACCGAACGCAAATGATGACCCTGGTTTTGTGAAATTGGCCTCATTTTTATAACCAGATCCAGTGTTTTGAAAATCATTACAGTCAAAATTTTGAGATGGACCATCATTTGATGGGCCGATGTTTTCATCTGATGTCGGTTTCAAAAAATTGTAAAACATTGGATTTTCTTCAGTTGAGCCAAAAGTGGTGGTTTCTTTCATTTTTTTTGGTTGAGAAACATATAAATGTGAAAATTCACCTAAACATTCACAAGCATACTCAACAAAAAAATTTACCTCGTTGTCGTCTGTAATATCCTTCCGAAAGTCAGCTGAAGGGACCTTACCCGATAAATTTACTCGGTTATTTGGATCCAAGTTGAATTTCTCCACCATCATTTCAACTAACACTGAGTACGTTATATCATCATATATAAAAACACCTCGTTCTTGCTCATCAAAATGTAATATACATTTGAATTTCTTTAAATTTAAATCCATTTTCTGTAAGTTATTTTGAAGATATGTTGTTATTCAATTTCAAGTATGTTATGTATAGTGTAGGAGCTCCATGTGTGGCGTAAACATAATTGTTATTGGCTTGTCACATATGTGTCATATTTCGTGTACAATATTAAGTGATTAAAAAATTGTCATTGGCTTGTCACATCTATGTTTGTATAAAGCGAGTCATAATTGTCATATTTCGTGTACAATATTAAGTGATTAAAAAATTGTTATTGGCTTGTCACATCTATGTTTGTATAAAGCAACTGCCCTATCACATCTATATCATATTTCGTGTACAATGTTAAGTGATCAAAAAATTGTCATTGGCCTATCATGTCTATGTTTGTATAAAGCGAGTCATAATTGTCATATTTCGTGTAAAAAATATGTGAATAGTCACATGGATGTTCTATAATCTTCATCTATTTAACGACAATATTTTAGGTTAATGTTTACTAAATCTCATTCACTAACAAATTCTTCTCCATTCTTTAAAAATCTCGGACAATATACCTTTCGACCTTCAAATTGAAATCATGCATAAACTTCCAGTTAAGTCTCTACTACAGTTTCGTAGTGTGTCAAAGAGATGGAAGTCAACCATAGACTTTTCGACTTCATTCGTCGTTACGGTTTTCGTGAGACGGATATGTCTTATTTTAATTTAACTTATATGCAAATGAGTGTAGGTTTTATGTTTTCAGTAGATGATAATTTAGCCTTCACGCCTCTACAAACTAATTTAAATCTTCCAACTCTTAAGCCAATTGCTACTTCAGAAGGTGTTTGGTTCTTTTCATGGGGTTCTGATATGTGTCTTGTTATTTGGAACCCATCAATAAAAAATCTGTAGGTAAACTTGTCCCTTATTTGACAAATCAACCTAATCATCCAAAAATGGTCTTTGGTTTTGGTGTACGTCCCGACACGTTAGACCCAACCCTTTTAAAGATTAATTACTCATTTAACGTCCAAGGACCATGGTATGTGCCAGTGTTTACATTGAGTTCGAATCGTTGGATCAATCTTGAGAATGACCGTTTGCCTCGTCAATCAATCAAACTAAAACGGTATGGTCAAGCAGTAGTAGGTGATAAAATTTTCTGGGTTGGTTCTGAAAATTTTTATAGTAACGATGGTAGTTTACAAAAAAGTTACATGCTTGTTTCATTTGATCTAGTTACTCATCATTTTCATGTAGTAGACATACCTAGAGAGATAAGGTTCTTGATTCCACCTCCGTTCTATATTTCCCAGCTAGGAACATCTCTTGTAATTTCAGGAAGTTTCATTCAAGATGAGAGAAAATACATGTCTACATGGGTGTTAGAATTTGTTGGTGTTATTTTAACATCGTTTGAAGTGCTATTCACCATTCCATTCCCAATTGATCATGTGGTAAAATTATTTGGATTTAGTAAGAATGTGGAGCCAATAGTTGAAACTAAGAGCAGCCAACAGACAGCTCAGTTACTACAAGTGTACGACCGAACTACTCAGGAGTTTCAAAACATGGGTATTGAAGCAAATGATGGCTCATTTTTCATTGGCCCATACAAAGAATCACTAATTCTTCATTCTCTAGCAAATGAGTGACTAATGAAATTTGTTTATGTTTTATGTCTATTAGGTTGTAATAGTTTTTCGAACTATTTAATGATATTGTTTTATTAACAAGATCTATTAAAAGAGGATATAATGGGATTTGACAATACATTTGATTTGACAATACTATGACAAATCCAATAGTTGTCATACTTCGTGTAAAAAATTATGTGATGTATTCAGTGTCATTGATTTGTCAAATACGACTGACATGTCTATGTAATTTATAGATTCTCTTTGAATTGTCATGAAATATTGTCATATTTCGTGTAAATGAGTGTGTGATCTATAGATTGTTATGTTGCTCCTGCACTATATATATAACATCCACAACAACTATAACAAACATAAACTTTAACAAAAAAACTAAATACCAACATACATCAATCTAGCAAACATACCAATGGCCGATAGTTTCCAGAAATTCAAATGTAAATTACATTTCAATGGCAAAGAGAGTGGTGTCATTATGTACAGCGACATGACATACTCATTCTTAGTTGAAATGTTTGTGAACAAATTTGAGTTGGATCCAAATAAGCAACTCAATTTGTTCTATAGGCTAAGTCCATCAGATACTCCGATGGAGATTAAAGACAACAACGATGTTCCTTTATTTGTTACGTGTGCTTGTGGTTCCCCTGATAGTAAAATACATTTGTACATTGATCAACCCACAAAAAACTCAACTACTACAGGACAAACACGGATAATACCCAGTCCAGCGGGTATTCTTCAAATGGCCAAGCTCCGCAAAAATACAGACATTACGGAAGGTGGCCTTCGTCTGTAATTTCAACCCAAGAGTATGTCGGAAAATAATGGAGGATGCGTCAAGATGATCATTTCTGCGTGGCCCATGGCTAAGCGCGATTGAGTATCTAGATGCTTTCGGATAACGGTAGATGCTTGATGAGTGTCCAAATACTCATCATTTTACATAATCTAAACCGCAAAATCATCTCGAAACGCTCAAAACACATCAAAATGATCAAATTATCACAAATCAGTGTTTTATGTGTTTTAAATTCAAAAATATCAAAATCGATGAAAATGATTAAAGTTTGCAAAATTGGCGCTTTAGTCCCCGAGTTTTAAAAGTTGTCAAATCTAGTCCTCGAAATTCAAAATGTGGAAATTTATCATTCAAGGTCCTGAAGTATTCTAAGTTGTTTAAAATGATCCTTGAATGATTCTTTGGTCAATTGGCAAGAAAGGTCCTTAACTTTGGAAAATTACAAAAATAGTCCTTGGACCTTAAAAAATGGATTTTATGCAAAAAGGGTTCTTGTATTATCAAAATTGGCAAATTTGGTCCTTGTGAGAAGTTTGGAAATGTTCACTTTCAGTCCTTGGAGTTTGGCAAAATTTCACTTTTGGTCCTTGTTTACCACTAAAACCAAACCGGATCCTATTTTAATCCTAAGGCCCAATCCAAATCCAATACACAAGCCCATCATCCTTGGCCCTTGAACCCTTGCACCTTGACCCCTCCAGTCCACAACCTTTTGACCCCAGTCACTACTCCTTTTTGAACCCCCTTTGTTATTAATACTACGGTCAACCAAAGTCAAAACCCACTCCCTCGCGCCCAAATACCACTCACACTGTAGCTATGTCTCTCCCAACACAGAAACCTCAAAACCAGTCATGGTTTTCACCATTTTTCAACTCCCCCTCCCATACCATGTCCCCTCCAACCCCTCTACACTCCAAAAGCTTTAATTAACTTAACCAAATTCATTAAAGCTCAAAACCGCTCATTGAATTATTTGGCGCCAAAAGCAACTTGACGGTTATGATTAATTTGAGAGATCCAATGGCTAAATGTTGGTGGGAAACAATCAGAGACACGTGGGAAGTATGAAAAGTCTATAAAGAAGAGGAGTTATGCAATGTATTGATGTATCTAGTGTAATTTTTATTTTTCAAGTCGTTTTGGTTAATTGTCAATTTCAATTTATGTTTTAAGCTTAAAAACTCTGTACTTCAAGTCCTTTTGTTATAAGAAAGCTTTTGTGAACCTTTAATTCAAATATTATATTGTATTTCAGTTTATGCAAATTTCTCATATTTATGCAAAATCTCAAATGTTTCAAATGATGTTATTGGTTGTTTATATGGACTAAAGTAAGACACATAAGCTCCCATATAGCTTTTATAAGCTATTAGAAACCCTAAAATTCAGTTTAGAAGAAAAAATAGAAAATCACAAAATTCCAAGAAAATAGTCAAAATCAAAAATCACTTGAAAGGTACAAGAAAAGTCGGAGCAAGGTTTATCTTGATGGCCTTGGGTTAGTGAACCTGTGGAGGTTCTATAGGAAGTTCTACTTGGTCTTGGTTCTCAGTTTAAAGCTTGGAAGCATTTGTAAGCTTTTTGATAAAATTGGCATTTTACTGTTATAGTGATTAAGTAGCTTATATTTTTGTTTCTTTGTGTTCACTTGTCATATTTTAGTGTGTTTAGGCCTTTAAATCAATAGCTTGTTCTTTTCATTTCATATTTTGCAAAATTTGGTTTCAACTGTTAAAGTGGTATTATCATTAAGTCTCAGTTTTAAGTTGTTATTACTACTGGTTTAAGCTCATTTAGTTCTATTTAATCATAATTCAATGTCTGAAATTAAGCTCATGGTCTAAAATTGAGATTTGTTTTGAAAAAGTTCATAACAGTCATCCTAAAGGGGTGTTTGGTTCTTTGAGATTGAAGGTGCTCTAGTCTTTGGTATTGTTGGAAACTTGCATAACTTGGCTTAAATAACTTATTTCAATCAAGAAAACAAGTTCTCAATAGCACAAAAGTCAACATAGCAGTTAAACATATCTTGAGAGTCCACTGTTGGATTTTTCAAAAGTAGGATCATTGATTTGTGTTCAAAAGTGGTTAATCTTGCTCAAGTTAGTTTCATTACACTTTAAAACAACATATTAAGTGCTCTAGATCGATCAAATCTCAATTTGGTCAACTTTGGTTTTCTCAAAAGTCAAAATTCTCAAAAGGTTTTTAATAAACTGGGAATTCCAACCGAGGGTTCATTAGTAGGTTTCAGTTTATAAGCTCTTGGGGAATTGAAGTCTAGTTGGTAAAGAAAAATACAAAAATGATAGCTCTTAGTTTCTTGGCTTTTTAAGTGCTTTTTAGACTGCTTTTTGTGGGATACCTATTTCAAAATCTGTCCTGTGCACAGTAACAGTGCCCATTTTGATAAGCTTGTATTAAGCTTATTACTTGTCCAATTCTTGTGTTATCTGGTTCTTTGGAAAGCCAACTTGGTCATCTTGAGGACCCAAGTCTTATTTCAGTTTGGAGCTTATTCTCTAGGGCTGCATTAAGCTTAAAGTCTGTCCCAGTTTCTGTTTTTCATCACAACAGTCATAAGTTCCTATTAGCTTATTTGAGCTTTTCATTGTGCTTATTTGTTCTTATTAGCTTCATTTGAGTATCTGTAGCTTATTCATATCTTATTTGAACTTTTGTTTCAAGTTACAAGCTTGTTTGAGCTTATTAACCCAAATAAGCTAGTTTAGGCTACTTGTTGGCTTTTTACCCATCAAATCACTTATTTGAGTCTTGTAAATTTTTGTCTTTATTAAAGTTTCATAATATTAGTATATAAGTAGTTTTCAAAATAAAAATCACAAAACATCAATATAAAAATAGTGATAGCGTTTATTTAAGATTTTTAGCTTTTTGATTTTTCTTTTCAACTTTTAATAAGCAAATCTTGTTTTCTCTTTTCTTAGGTTTCTGTCATCATATAGGATTTTTATAAAAAGTTTCAGATTTTTCTTTATCTTTTTAGTATTTATTATAATTTTAATTAGTTAAAAATAGTAAATAATTAGTAATAAATAATTAAAAAGTCTAAAAAATATCTTTTCTGTTTTAAAATTAGTTTTATCATATTTTAGATGTTTCCAAGATAAAATTTTATTTTTCCAAGTTTATTTTGTATTTTCTAGTATTTAAGTGTATTTTAAATAATAATTAATTAGTAATAATTAGATAAAAAGTGTGAAAAATATATTTTTAGTTTTAAAATTAGTTTTATAGTATTTTAGATTTTTCAGAATCATAAGTTTATTTTTCTAGCCTTATTTCCTATTTTCTTCTATTTTAAAGTATTTATTAAATAGTTAAAATAATTTTTAATTAATAATAATTAATTAAATAGTGTTAAAATAATTTTCTTTTCTAATAATTTTCTTTTATTTTTAGGATTCCAAAATGTCATTTTATATTTTTAGGTTTTTATTTCTTAGTTTTCACTTTTTATTTTGTGCGATACGTAGTTTTTAAAACTTACGCTTACGTTTCTTTGATCCGTTGTTGTGCTTTCCAATTCGTGCTCAATTCCTTTCCAATCAATCAAGAGTGTAATTTCTAATCATAACCTTTGCGATCACTATCCTTAGTGATCATCCCATCATCCGAATCGGCTTTACACACCATTGAGTCTCCTGGGACTAAACGACCCGGAATCCCTCGTATTCTCGATCTTAATTGTATTTGTGTTCGAGCTGTTTTAAGTCTCGTTAGACTTGACGGTTCACCACAGATCAAAATTTTGCGCCGCTGCGGGAGGCTTTAGCGTGTGTCAGCCATTTTCGCATCCATTGTTGCACATACCCATCATTTGTAAAAGTTTTTTGTAAAGTTATAAGAAAATCAAAAGTCATTAACACTTTTCCTAAAGTGTTAAAACACCAAAAATATAAAACAACAAAACAATCGAAACGTTTTCTATTTTGTATTCTCTTTAAGGTGATTCTTGAAGAGATACGATTTGGTTAAACGGGACGATAACAAAAATATTGTCCAAAAGTTTTGAACCCATCAAGACAAATCTAACCCACGCTCTTTTCGGTGGTACTTAATTGAATACATAAAATCAACCACCGCAAATCAAGGCAAAGGCACTACCTAACTGGGGTGCGACCATTAATAAGTTCCCGAACATCGATTTAAAACTTGCCTTTGTGTCACTTGTGATTTGGTGTACCTTTTTCAAAAGCCATTTCATTTGTGATTATTGGTTAAGTTCACTTGTGTTTTGCCTCATTTGTTTTGAAAATTGGTTTTATACATAGTGCATGCAAGACTCATTCTTCCGATTCTACAAGTCCACTTTCCGAACTTGGAAACATTCCTCGTGAGACGAGAGGACGTTCGGCTCCTTCACCGTGATCGAGGAACGCCTACCACCACCACCTCCCGTCGAAATGGCGAAGACAAACCTATGAATGAGCTCTCCAAGCACCCATCGAGGGTTACGGAGATGCCATTGTTGTTCCAAACCATCGTGGCGACACTTTCGAGCTCAAAACCGGGTTGCTCAATCTAGTAACCCAAAGCCAATTCTATGGTTTTGACGGGATGATCCTCATGCACACATTCGATGGTTTAACAAGATAGCATCTACCATCAAGTACAAGAATGTCCCATCCGGCTATCAAGCTTCTTCTGCTCCCATTTTCTAGAGGACAAGCCCGGAATTGGCTTGAGAAACAACCCCTCGCTCTATAGAGACATGGGAAGATCTTGTCACCAAGTTCGTTAACGAGTTCTATCCTCCATCCCGAACCACAAGTCTTAAGAATGAGATAATGAAATTTTCTCGTAGATTTGATGAATCATTCGGGAGGCATGGGATCGTTATAAAGAATTGCATAAGTGTCCGCATCACGGTTTTACCGAGTTAATGCAAATGGATACTTTCTACAATGGTCTCAATCAGCCAATCAAGACTCTTTGAATGCCTCCGCGGAGGTAATTTCTGAGCAAGACCACCAAAGAGGCCTTGCAGATCATTGAGAACAAATCTCGTGTCCGTCCTTTCGTAGCTAAGACATATCGCCTAATGTTGGACCTTCTTCCTCTTCATCCCGGTGAGTACATCTAGCACCGATGCTAAGATTGATAAACTCACGACATTGTTCGAGCTTTGGTTCTTGCTAACTGAAAAAGTTTCCTTCACTCACCACCAACACATCTTTGAAGTGAAGAAAGTTGAAGTTTGTGTCACTTGTGGTGGTCCTCACGCTACTACAATTGTACCGCCACCGATGGTAGTCCTTTGAGGCCAATGCTTTAGCCGGTAGTTCACAAAGAAGGAGGTAATCAATACCGTCCTCAAAATGAACCACACTACCGTGCTAACACTAATCAGCACCACCGGTTTTAACCAAAATCACAACCGAATCGAACCAACCTAGAATGAACCAAGGTTATCAAAACCAAGGTAATTTCTATCCTGGACCCAATCAAGGTTTCCAACATCAAGGAAACCCTCATCAAAACAATTTCAATCGAGGGAATCAATTTCATGGGAATATGAATCCTAATCAAGGAATTTTGGTCATAATCAAAACATACGACCTCAAATTGTCCCTCCACCTCCTCCGTCATTACTCCTCCAGACCATCATCCGATGAGTTATCAAGCGTTCATGAAATCCCAAGATGAAATGAACGGTTGTTGGTCGGTCGATTAACGATCCGAAGAAGTCTTTAAATGATCGACCCTCGGGCTCGTGTACTTTACCGAGCAACACGATCGCTAACCCGAGGCGATGCCAAGGCGATTACAACCAAGTGGTGTTTCATACACTGACCCTCTTGTTCCTACTACCTCTTCTTCTTCTTCTCTTCCAAAGGTAGTGGACGGTGAACCTCCAAAACACAATGGACCCACGACTCCAATGCCACCTCCACCAAGTGCCAATGAGTCAAGTTACCAAGGACACAACGGACAAAGTGCATAATTCAAGCCCACGGCATAAAGACACGTCCCACCTTCGTAGTCCATCCTCAAGTGGTCCGAAACCCGGTCAAATCAAGGAGTTGTTTTGAACCTCCGTAGCTCTGTTGAGAATCGAATCCAAATCTTCTATTCCTTACCCATCGCGCTTGAATGAGCAAAGCTCGCGAGAAAGCTAGTCATCAAATGGATAAATTTTTCCAAATTTTCCAAGAGTTACATTTTGACATAAGCTTTGCGGATGCTATCATGTCGATGCCCAAGTTTGCATCTACTCAAGCACATGTTAAGCAATAAGGAAAAGTCGTTTGAAATGGCTAAGACTCCTCTTAACGAGAACCGCTCGCCAGCTATTCAAGAAGCTTCACGAAAGCTTGGAGATCCCGGGAAATTTCTCTTACCTTGTGTATTCCAGGATGGTTGAATGCTTTGCCCTAGCGGATCTTGGTGCAAGCATTAATCTTATGCCATATTCGTATGGAAGAAGCTCTCTTCCGAACTCACTCCTACATGCATGACTCTCGAGCTTGTCGATCGTTCCATATCCCGTCCTCTTGGCATTGCCGAGGACGTATTTGTGAAAGTAGGAAAGTTCCATTTCGGTGACTTCGTGGTTGTTGATTTTGATGTCGATCATCGGGTTCCTCTCATTGTTGGTCGAGGATTCACGAGAACGGGCCGTGTCTCATAGATGTATTTGAGCAAGAAATCACATTGCGTGTTGGTAATGAAGTCGTCACCTTCAATCTTGACCAAACTTCGAGGTACTCCGCAAACTATGATTCGAATCGGTTAACCGAATAGATATCATTGATGTTGCTTCCGACGAGTACTCTCAAGAAGTTCTTGGTTATTCTCATAATTCGTGAGTGGGATACCACCACATCTTCTCGACTATCATAGCCAATTCTACTCCTTCTATCACTCCGTTTGAGAAGCGACTTCATCTTAGATGAGATTGAAGCATATTTGGCTAGTGATTCTGCCTTGGGAAATTGATCACGCCCAATTGATATTGAGGGGACATACTTTATTGAGAAGTTGCTCAATGATGATCAATCATCAACCCTCACCCCCTGATTCAATCCAGTTGAGATTAATCAAAATGAGATTAACGGAGGAGATATTCTTCTTGAGAAAGTGTCAACTGGATACTCCTCTCCTCCCATTAAACTTCATAACGAGGAAGTCAATTCGGTTGAGAAAGCGAAGAATTTCCGAGGTTGAGCTTAAGGACTTACCTCCTCATCTTGAGTATGCATTCCTTGAAGGTGATGATAAATTACCCGTCATTATTGCTCGAGATTTGAGTAAAGATGAAAAAGTGCTCTCATTAAAATCTTGAAGTCACACAAGCAAGCAATTGCTTGAAACTCTCCGACATCAAAGGTATAAACCCGAGTTTTGTACCCATAAAATTTTGATGGAGGATGACTTTAAACCCGCAGCTCAACATCGAGGCGAGTGAATCCAAAATCCATGATGTTATCAAACAAGAGGTTATCAAACTTCTTGATGCCGGATTGATTTACCCGATCTCGTGCAGTCCTTGGGTCACCCCAATTCATTGTGTCCGAAAAAGGGTGGCATTATGTTATCACAATGAAGATAACGAGTTAATTCCAACTCGATTGGTAACGGATGGCGTGTTTGCATTGACTATCGTAAGTTGAATAACGCCACTCGTAAAGACCATTTTCCTCACCCTTCATGGACCGGATGCTTGAGAGATTAGCGGGGAATGAGTACTATTGTTTCCTTGATGGTTTCTCGGGTTACTTTGATCCCTATTGATCCACGGGATCAAGAGAAGACCACATTCACTTGCCCATACGGAACTTTTGCCTACAAACGTATGCCTTTTGGTTTATGTAATGCTCCCTGCACGCTCCAACGATGTATGATGGCCATATTCCACGAC
The DNA here is from genome assembly GCA_022545495.1 of Chrysanthemum lavandulifolium. Classification (NCBI taxonomy): domain Eukaryota; kingdom Viridiplantae; phylum Streptophyta; class Magnoliopsida; order Asterales; family Asteraceae; genus Chrysanthemum; species Chrysanthemum lavandulifolium. Next base: position 17,778,601 of record CM040243.1, read on the forward strand.
ATGATCGGGAAACAATGGAAGTGTTTATGGATGACTTCTGGTCATTGGGGATTCTTTTCAATCATGTCTCTCCCATTTGGATAAAATGCTTCAAAGGTGTGAAGACACCAATCTTTGTCTAAACTGGGAGAAGAGCCACTTTATGGTCAAAGAAGGCATAGTCCTTGGCCATAAGATTTCTAAGAACGGGATTGAGGTAGATAGAGCAAAAGTTGATGTCATTGCTAAGCTACCTCATCCTACTACCGTCAAAGGTATTAGGAGTTTTTTGGGTCATGCCGGTTTCTATCGTAGATTCATTCAAGATTTTTCCAAAATCGCCCGGCCTATGACCCATCTTCTTGAAAAGGATGCTCCTTTTATCTTCTCACCCGAGTGCATCGTAGCTTTTGAAACATTGAAGAAAAAGCTTACTGAAGCACCCATTCTCGTTGCTCGACCGACTTGCCTTTTGAGCTCATGTGCGATGCAAGTGATTTTGCTATCGGTGCAATTCTAGGGCAACGAAGAAATAAGCATTTTCACCTATTCACTACGCAAGCAAAACTATGACCGAGGCTCAAACTCATTACACCACCACGTAAAAAGAGCTATTAGCGTGGTGTATGCTTTTGAGAAGTTTCGCCAGATCTTATCTTGACCAAATGCGTAGTGTATACGGATCACTCGGCTCTTAAATATCTCTTTGCAAAACAAGATGCAAAGCCGAGATTGCTTCGTTGGATTCTCCTCCTCCAAGAATTTGATATCATTATACGTGATAAAAAGGAGCCGAGAATCTAGTCACGATCATTTTTCCAGATTAGAAAACCCTCACCAAGATGTCTTCGAGAAAAGGATATAAATGAAACATTTCCTCTCGAGACACTCAATGCGGTTTCTTTTCGTGGAAATTCTACCACCCCATGGTTTGTCGACTTTGCAAATTACCATGCGGGTAACTTCATTGTGAAAGGATGTCAACCCGCAGAAGAACAAATTCTTCAAAGATGTTAAACATTATTTCGGGACGACCCTTTCTTGTTCAAAATCTGTGCGGATCAAGTCATCCGACGGTGTGTTTATGGACGAAGCTATTGACATTCTCACGACTTGCCATCTTGGACCCACCGGGGCCATCATAGTCCAAACTACACCGCCAAAAAGGTGTTTGATTCGGGTTCTATTGGCCCACAATCTATAAGGATGCCCACGATTATGTCAAAACACGCGACGCTTGTCGGCGTCATGGTAATATATCTCAAAGGAATGAAATGCCACAAAATGCCATTCAAGTTTGTGAGATATTTGACATATGGGGTATTGATTTTATGGGGCCGCTTCCATCTTCTCGTGGTAACAAGTACATACTCGTGGTGTTGACTATCCGTCAAAATGGGTTGAAGCAAAGCCTTACCCACCAATGATGCCCGAGTAGTTGTGAAGTTTTTGAAATCTCGTTTGCCGTGTTTGGAACCCGAGAGCGATAATCGATGATCGTGGTACACATTTTTGCAATGACCAATTTGAAAGAGTCATGCAAAAGTATGGTGTTACCCACCGCCTCTATCGCATACCACCCCAAACAAGTGGGCGGTGGAAGTTTCAAACCGTGGTATTAAAAGGATTCTTGAAAGGACGAGAGGTGAAAATCGTGCATCCCGGTCGGATAAACCGATGACGACTGGCTTTCCGTACACTACAAAACACCAATTGGGTGTACTCCATACAAGCTAGTGTACGGAAGGCATGTCATCTTCCGATTGAGTTAGAGCACAAGGCATATTGGGCCTTAAAGCATGCAAACTTCGATATGAGACATGTACCGGTGATCATAGAAAAGTTCAAATGAATGAACTAAATGAACTTCGTGATAAAGCTTATGAGAACTCTTTGATCTACAAGCAAAGACAAAGAAGATTCATGACTCAAGATCAAAAACCGCGTTTTCAACGTTGGTGATCGAGTCCTTCTTTTCAATTCCAGATTGAAGATTTTCTGGAAAGCTCAAGTCCCTACTGGTCTCGCCCATTCACTATCGCTAAGGTTTATCCTTATGGTACCGTTGAGTTATCTCAACCCGATGGTCCTAATTTTAAAGTGAATGGTCATCGAGTTAAGCATTACTTTGAGAGGACATTCCTCCGTGGTTGTCCCGATTTACAAACATTCCCATGAACCAATGAATGCGGGATCGAGTCAAGCTAGTGACTCGGTAATCAAAAACATTAGCACGCACCATATGGGTTTTCACCCATAATTCGCTCTTCTTATCCCCTTTCTACCACCCTAGTGTGGGGAGTTTTCCCACTGTTGTATATCCTCATTCTTTCCAAAAAAAAAAAAAAAAAAAAAAAATCTTTCTAAATAAATGGCCGTAATATTTCCTTTCACGTTCTTTGTTTCGCATAACTGCCGGTACTTTGAATATTGAGGCAATATTCATTTCTAGTGTGGGGGAATTCTCACTAATTTCATATATATTATCTACCCAATTCCCGTTTTTGGCCAAAATGTTTTTGGAGTAAGTGTTCTACACTTTCTCATTTGGTTATCATCCGCCATGTCTCAGAAGACAAAAGGATTGGCTAATCCAGAGCAAACGGCTCTTGGTAAAGATTTCTCAAATCCGTTTATATGGCTTGAAATTTGCCCAAAATTGTATGGTTCTTCACTCCCCATCATCCTCAAAAGATAATGAGTTGGCTAGCCCGCAAGGTTATGGCTTGTGGTAAAGGCGTGGAAAATCCATAATTGGTATTCACTCACCAAAGATAATCCCGATAATTTATCTAAGAGTTGGCTAGTCCGTAAGGGTACGGCTTCGGTAAAGACACATCAAATCAGTTATATGGTTTATGATTTGCCAATAAATCATTTGGTTATCGTTGTACCAAGATTCTTACTTGAATCAAAACAATTGGCTACTCGAAGTGATGGCTTTTGGTAAAGAGTTTTCAAATCCATCGGGTTTTCTCAAATCATTGCTAGGGACTAGCAATATCTCGATGTGGGGGATTGATGAGTGTCCAAATACTCATCATTTTTACATAATCTAAACCGCAAAATCATCTCGAACGCTCAAAACACATCAAATGATCAAATTATCACAAATCAGTGTTTTATGTGTTTTAAATTCAAAATATCAAAATCGATGAAAATGATTAAAGTTTGCAAAATTGGCGCTTTAGTCCCCGAGTTTTAAAAGTTGTCAAATCTAGTCCTCGAAATTCAAAAATGTGGAAATTTATCATTCAAGGTCCCCAAGTATTCTAAGTTGTTTAAAATGATCCTTGAATGATTCTTTGGTCAATTGGCAAGAAAGGTCCCTTAACTTTGGAAAATTACAAAAATAGTCCTTGGACCTTAAAAAATGGATTTTATGCAAAAAGGGTTCTTGTATTATCAAAATTGGCAAATTTGGTCCTTGTGAGAAGTTTGGAAATGTTCACTTTCAGTCCTTGGAGTTTGGCAAAATTTCACTTTTGGTCCTTGTTTACCACTAAAACCAAACCGGATCCTATTTTAATCCTAAGGCCCAATCCAAATCCAATACACAAGCCCATCATCCTTGGCCCTTGAACCCTTGCACCTTGACCCCTCCAGTCCACAACCTTTTGACCCCAGTCACTACTCCTTTTTGAACCCCCTTTGTTATTAATACTACGGTCAACCAAAGTCAAAACCCACTCCCTCGCGCCCAAATACCACTCACACTGTAGCTATGTCTCTCCCAACACAGAAACCTCAAAACCAGTCATGGTTTTCACCATTTTTCAACTCCCCCTCCCATACCATGTCCCCTCCAACCCCTCTACACTCCAAAAGCTTTAATTAACTTAACCAAATTCATTAAAGCTCAAAACCTGCTCATTGAATTATTTGGCGCCAAAAAGCAACTTGGACGGTTATGATTAATTTGAGAGATCCAATGGCTAAATGTTGGTGGGAAACAATCAGAGACACGTGGGAAGTATGAAAAGTCTATAAAGAAGAGGAGTTATGCAATGTATTGATGTATCTAGTGTAATTTTTATTTTTCAAGTCGTTTTGGTTAATTGTCAATTTCAATTTATGTTTTAAGCTTAAAAACTCTGTACTTCAAGTCCTTTTGTTATAAGAAAGCTTTGTGAACCTTTAATTCAAATATTATATTGTATTTCGGTTTATGCAAATTTCATATTTATGCAAAATCTCAAATGTTTCAAATGATGTTATTGGTTGTTTATATGGACTAAAGTAAGACACATAAGCTCCCATATAGCTTTTATAAGCTATTAGAAACCCTAAAATTCAGTTTAGAAGAAAAAAATAGAAAATCACAAAAATTCCAAGAAAATAGTCAAAAATCAAAAATCACTTGAAAGGTACAAGAAAAGCTGGAGCAAGGTTTATCTTGGATGGCCTTGGGTTAGTGAACCTGTGGAGGTTCTATAGGAAGTTCTACTTGGTCTTGGTTCTCAGTTTAAAGCTTGGAAGCATTTGTAAGCTTTTTGATAAAATTGGCATTTTACTGTTATAGTGATTAAGTAGCTTATATTTTTGTTTCTTTGTGTTCACTTGTCATATTTTAGTGTGTTTAGGCCTTTAAATCAATAGCTTGTTCTTTTCATTTCATATTTTGCAAAAATTTGGTTTCAACTGTTAAAGTGGTATTATCATTAAGTCTCAGTTTTAAGTTGTTATTACTACTGGTTTAAGCTCATTTAGTTCTATTTAATCATAATTCAATGTCTGAAATTAAGCTCATGGTCTAAAATTGAGATTTGTTTTGAAAAAGTTCATAACAGTCATCCTAAAGGGGTGTTTGGTTCTTTGAGATTGAAGGTGCTCTAGTCTTTGGTATTGTTGGAAACTTGCATAACTTGGCTTAAATAACTTATTTCAATCAAGAAAACAAGTTCTCAATAGCACAAAAGTCAACATAGCGCTTAAACATATCTCGAGAGTCCACCTGTTGGATTTTTCAAAAGTAGGATCATTGATTTGTGTTCAAAAGTGGTTAATCTTGCTCAAGTTAGTTTCATTACACTTTAAAACAACATATTAAGTGCTCTAGATCAGATCAAATCTCAATTTGGTCAACTTTTGGTTTTTCTCAAAAGTCAAAAATTCTCAAAAGGTCGTTAATAAACTTGGGAATTCCAATCGAGGGTTCATTAGTAGGTTTCAGTTTATAAGCTCTTGGGGAATTGAAGTCTAGTTGGTAAAGAAAATACAAAATGATAGCTCTTAGTTTCTTGGCTTTTTAAGTGCTTTTAGACTGCTTTTGTGGGATACCTATTTCAAAATCATCACGTGTACGAATAAATGCCCATTTTGATAAGCTTGTATTAAGCTTATTACTTGTCCAATTCTTGTGTTATCTGGTTCTTTGGAAAGCCAACTTGGTCATCTTGAGGACCCAAGTCTTATTTCATTTGAGCTTATTCTCTAGGGTCGCATTAAGCTTAAAGTCTGTCCCAGTTTCTGTTTTTCATCACAACAGTCATAAGTTCCTATTAGCTTATTTGAGCTTTTCATTGTGCTTATTTGTTCTTATTAGCTTCATTTGAGTATCTGTAGCTTATTCATATCTTATTTGAACTTTTGTTTCAAGTTACAAGCTTGTTTGAGCTTATTAACCCAAATAAGCTAGTTTAGGCTACTGTTGGGCTTTTTACCCATCAAATCAGCTTATTTGAGTCTTGTAAATTTTTTGTCTTTATTAAAGTTTCATAATATTAGTATATAAGTAGTTTTCAAAAATAAAAATCACAAAAACATCAATATAAAAATAGTGATAGCGTTTATTTAAGATTTTTAGCTTTTGATTTTCTTTTCAACTTTTAATAAGCAAATCTTGTTTTCTCTTTTTCTTAGGTTTCGTCATCATATAGGATTTTTATAAAAGTTTCAGATTTTTCTTTATCTTTTAGTATTTATTATAATTTTAATTAGTTAAAATAGTAAATAATTAGTAATAAATAATTAAAAGTCTAAAAATATCTTTTCTGTTTTAAAATTAGTTTTATCATATTTTAGATGTTTCAAGTTAAAATTTTATTTTTCCAAGTTTATTTTGTATTTTCTAGTATTTAAGTGTATTTTAAATAATAATTAATTAGTAATAATTAGATAAAAAGTGTGAAAAATATATTTTAGTTTTAAAATTAGTTTTATAGTATTTTAGATTTTCAGAATCATAAGTTTATTTTTCTAGCCTTATTTCCTATTTTCTTCTATTTTAAAGTATTTATTAAATAGTTAAAATAATTTTTAATTAATAATAATTAATTAAATAGTGTTAAAAATAATTTTCTTTTTCTAATAATTTTCTTTTTATTTTTAGGATTCCAAAATGTCATTTTATATTTTAGGTTTTTATTTCTTAGTTTTCACTTTTTATTTTGTGCGATATCGTAGTTTTAAAACTTACGTTTACGTTTCTTTGATCCGTTGTTGTGCTTTCCAATTCGTGCTCAATTCCTTTCCAATCAATCAAGAGTGTAATTTCTAATCATAACCTTTGCGATCACTATCCTTAGTGATCATCCCGATCAATGCTTGTCTAGGCGATATGAAAAAGTTCATCAATAAAAAGGAAGCTTGAACTTGTTGTAGTCGTTATCAAGTCTTGTACACCAAATTTAATTGGTGACCTAATGATTACACTCAAAGATCCACCGGGAATAATGTTTGGTTCCATTAATCACAAAGTCCTTGAAGAGGATAAGGGTTATGTGAAATCTATCAGTGTCGGTGTTGTTTTGATACTAAAGAACGTCTCAGTGTTCACATCAAAATCACACAACCATTCCCTTAACATCACTTTGAAAAACATTATTGAGGTTTACCACAAGGATACTGTTTATCAGTCTATGAATTAAACTTTAGTTTTTTTGTATTATTTATGCTTTTAATATAACTCATTTACTGTTTACATTTAAGTCATTTACAAAACGTTAATTACCAAGGCTATAACTTGTTATACATAAAACACACAAACATTCATTTGGTACGCGTAGATAAACAAAAATATATAAAATTTCAACTAATCATATCCACAATATCTAGTATCCTCACACCGGCTACGATAAAAAGTATCAGCCATGATTGCTCTAAACTGTTTAAAAAAGTATGAAGGATTAGGAATAATCGGTGGTGGGATATTGTAATAACAAAATTGTTGTATAAGCCAACATGTTATCACTCCACAATCTATTGTATTTGTTTGCTGCGGGACCGGGAACCAGTTATCGAAATCGTTGTAGGAGTATGCAAAGTTAAACGGTTGGCGTCTAGTAACCTAAAAATACCCTTGAATTTCCAACGTTTTGTTTAGCACTTTGGTCCATTCAACAATATGTTCACGCAAATATTTCTTTCGACGTTCACTCTCCATCGAGTAAAAAACAGCAATACAAGAATAAGTGAGATTTACAACAGAAGCCACCCAGTGATTACCTTCAGCATTAATGGGCATAAACACCTACAAAAATAAAATCATCGACTTATATAAAATTAAATAGCTTAAAATACTAAACGTATTAAAATTATTAAACTCAAATACTTACCATATCTACCTTATCCCAAGAACAGTACGGACGTGTCCGCCCACTCAAAGTTCCCTGCAATGCACTATCAGTCTCAAGTAAGAAGACCGATGTTGAGCCTGGAACATACGATGCTGTCGATGATTTCGCTACTGTCCAATGACAACCATCTTTCCTAAGACGAATTAGAAGCTCCATCCAAGCATTCATATGCTAATTCAAATAAAATAAATAAATTATTATTTGGCATTCTATAAACAAGATTATTCAAATACAATTTAAACATTTAATAATAAACTTACATCATCTGACAACCAAGCATCACTTTTACCCGTACACGCAAAAGGGACAAGATCTCTCCAAAGCGTGTCTCGATCGAAACCCAATATATGGCAATCCAAGAATATAGGTACTAGGTTTTGCAGAAAACTCGCTACAGGCTCATAGTTATTACGCCTAACCTAAATAGCCAAAAGTAAAATACAATATCAATACAAACCTGTTAATCATTGTTAAAAAATGCATTAAGTTAATGTTACGATTACCTTATCGGGGTCGACGTTATAGAATGAAACACACTCTCCCATATAATTAGATTGTAAAATCATAGGATCGCCATTTGCATCATCAACATCATTTCCGAGATCAAAAGGTGGAATGTTGGTTGTACTCGCCTTACTCTTTCCCGTCCGTTTCTTAGGTATCTCGGTAGTTGGTGGCAACTGCTCGTACGGGTCCCTCATAAAAGGTCCAGGACGGACATCTCTCTTTTCACGATTAATAGCACCCTAACACAAATAAACAATCATTTCTTAGTTCCACATAATTAGTATTATACAAGAAAATGGGGAAAAGGTATAATATTTATGTAAGTATCAATTTACCGGGATGACACGACTAGCTATGTGGGCGTGTGATGGACCGACTTGTTATGGATTGTTACCCCGACCACGTAACAAATCCTTGTTGTGCCATAGGGGTACCGTCATGCGGGATGCCGAGTGAAACGAGGTGGTCAATCGTCGAATAAATTTGTGGCCACCTATGGCGATCGGTGAGAAATCCCGTCAAAGAAAGAACTATCCGTGGGTTAGAAAATCGGACCAAGATTCGAAACCCACTTAAATCAAACCACTCAAACCACAATGTTCCTCTACATGGACAGTCCTTTCGGAAATTCACTCTCCCTGTACACCTCATTGGGAAGACATTAAATTATATAACAAAATAATTAATAACCGTTATTTCATCTAAATATATAACCTCAAAATTAACGTGACATATTTACCTTATAATTAGCATACATTTCTTGGAGCATTTCGTCGAAGATCGGAACTTTGCTTCCAACTTCGCTTCCGTGCCTTGTAATACTCATTGTTCCTTTATGAAATTATCTTGTTCCTCCAAACGTCGAAAAAGGTATCTTTGGTACATCATCACGACTATGTGGGTTTGCAGACGGTGGTATGGGTGGTGGTTGGGTAAACGACCCTAAAAAAATGCTACGCTTTCTTTCCAACATTTCTCTTGGGACTCACGTTCATCGGGTATAAGCTGTGCCAAAGGTCGCGCTTCCTAAAAAATATAACCAATATTAACTACCAAATTATATACATACTCCAATAAATGTTATTATGATATAGAGAGCGTAATTATTAAGAACTCACCAAAAGAGCAGGAATCATTGAGCGTAAAAACCTCGTTCTATAACACCAAGCAAGTATTCTAGGATAGCGATTTTTAAGTTTATAAAATTGCATGGACCCTACTCGATACATCTCTAATATCCACATCTACAAAAAACACGTGTTTTATTTCTTTAACGTCATACATATACATAACGAGTACAAATTAATAGATGGCATAAAGGCCCATGTGAATCCCAACAATGAATATTTCGGATTTGTAACTTTACCATCAGGTCCAGGAAGTGGTCTCTCATTGACAAACAGAGCTTCCCACCGTTTAGTTATTGCATAAGCTAACTGGCCGTACAATGTCGACCATGCGAACGAACCCCAAGGATAGATGTTCCACGCGTTTATATTATCTACCAACCTAAAACGCCAATCCGGGACAACATACCGTGGCTCATGACCTAAAAGCACTAAATCTACTACGCCTAACAAAGCAAGGCGAACAGCATCTGTATCGCTCAATTCATCAAACTCTTTGCTTTTAAGCTTGTTATACAACATTCTACAATTTATGGCATGTCCATCATAAGATGAATCAAAGACTCGTCTCTTAAATATTCGTCTCTTAAAAGGAATTTCACCATTTTTAAATTCCGAACTAAATTCTACCCCGAATCTTAACCCCGTTACGAGGCAAAATTCCTCCCTCCCAAATTTTAACTCATACTCTCCTACCTGGTAAGTGAAAGGAACAACATCCGTGTCTCACGGTTCACGTTCCACTTGGAAACAACTAAAAATATTTATCATAATACAATTCTCTTTCATATCAGCTATATCTAGCAACCAACGAAACACGTGCTCTAAACAATGCTTCCTTACGGTGTCTTTAAATTTACTTAAAATGTAGGAATCAACTTTAACTTACTTCTACATGTAAGATCGACAACAACATCCTAAATTAACAAAAATAAAAATCTATATATTACTACACATATCAATACTAAATAACAATAATAATAGAAACAAAAAAAAAAAAAAAATTATACCTCAATTTGCGCCATATTGAGCATGAACAATACCAACACCAAAACCACCACTACCACAAACCACAACACTAACACCACCACCACGGCCGAACACCAAAACCACCACCAAAGCCACAACACTAACACCACAAAGACGGTCAAAATCAATAAAACTTGTGAAGTCTCAAAATGAATGTGAAAAAAACCGTGACATTCCTTTATAATTAATTTCGTGCTTGTATTGTCATTCAAAAGATTTTAGTGTATATTTTGCTTGTTACCGAGGTTTGGCTTCTTATTAATTTCGATTCTCTATAGGCACGAAATGCCAAACAATGTCCAATCTTTTTCAATGGTCCGACAAGTAATAGTGAACATTTGGATTCTTGCATTTCGGTTGTATTGGCACGAAATGCCTATTTTTTTTTTTTCTTTTTTTTTGTTTTCTTGTTTAGCTAAAGTGGCGACACATGTGTATTTTGTTTTCGGTTGTAACTAGGCACGAAGAGTATTGACATTTTAGAAAAGTTGAAAAAAATGGTCATCTGCAAGACAACATATAGTCTGACGGGTCATTTAGGTAATTTTCGTTGCAACATAAGTTTAAAATCTTTGACTCGAGAATGATTATAAAGTTTCAATGTTATTAAAACATCGTAGGATCTTGTGTCGACTCGTTTCTCATAAAGACCATCTGACTTCTTGTTTTTCAATTATAATTGTCTGTAAATACGGAAAATAACTAACTCGCATCTTCTTCTTTTTTTCTCCTAACGGAATGAAATAGTGACGTCAAAAAGTAGACCAAGAATTTGTCGGTTGTTACAGTCTACCACCCTTAAAGAGAATCTCATCCTCGAGATTCGGTCCGTCTATTCTATAGGCGTACGTCCTCGTGGTTCGAACTTTCTCATTCTCGAGCTTTGCCCTCAAAAGACTCTTAGTTGGTGGATTCTAACAACTTATATGACATGACTGGTCATGTGTTTAAGTTGAGTAACAACTTGATTCTAACTTGATTTTCGCAACACATCAAACAAGAACTGTCACTAGATCAAGCTAGGAAAACAAGTCATCAGAAAGAAATAGTAAGAGTGATAATGCTACACGCGTCGTTCGGGGTCAAAGGAACTTCCTTTTCTTCGAGCAAGTTTTATAACACCCTAGACAGTGAACCTAATCGTTGTAGTGTAGTATTAGGGTAAGCCACGGGTATTGATATCGTTCTCTAGGGGAATAGGAATGCTAGTAAGAAGTTACTACGCTAAGGTTGGGGTTGAGTAAGATTATTTTTTATCTTTTTTATATTTTTTAGAAAATGGAAAGATACGAATCTCGGGGTTTGGATTTGGGGGTTGGTATTTCTACCGATTACTCTACTTAACTAATTATCTAATCTAAGGTGTATGTAGTCTATGTCTAATTATTGTGTGCTCGTATGATGGTTTAAAGATGTGTTTACTTAGGTTTTATTACTCCTTAATTATCTCCTATTGATGGTTGAATTGTCACGTCCTTATTCTTAATCGCGTTGTGTGTCTAAAGTCGTAGGGTATGCGTTTATCCCTAACTCTTTGAAACTACCAAAGGGTCTCGTCTACAAAATCTCTAGTAATTATAAACTTTAACTCTAAGGTATCTTTGGATGGTTTAGCCTACAACTACTCTAGGTGTTATAGCCTAAGGTTCACAAAGATTAATCAAGCATTAGCTACACAACAAATGACCTATCGCCTTACTAGATCATTAACAATTAAGATAAGAGACAACCAATCAATATTCAATAATTAAGTTTCATATTCCCTAAGCAAACACACAAGTAAATTAGCCACATGGAGAACATGCAAGCATACACACAAATAATTGAAGACATAATTGAATTAATGAAGTAAAACACTTATCTTGTGGTAAGATAGGGTTTGGAACCCTAAAATCTTGTACAAGATGACCTTGGTTCGGTTTAGGTTTTACTCCAAAATACTACACACTAAAAGCGAAAAATTCGGATTCTATATATAAGATTACAATCGCGACGGCGTCACCTTATGATTTGTGTCGCCGTCGGGTAGCCATCATTAGGGTTTCGTCTTGGCCACGTTAGTCTTGCGGGCGTCACCTTATGCTTGTCACGCCGTCCCTTGAGTCTCGGCGCCATCTGGATCAAATCTAGGCCGTGCGAGTTGCGACGACCTACTCTTTTAAAGCGACACCGTCGATTGAAAATAAGCAATTTAGCTCTTGGTAGTCACGTGAAGTGCTCGACGGTGTCGCAATTAACGATGACGCCGTCCCTTGTATTTCAAACTTGAGTGTCTCGATTCTTGACTTTGGCCATTTTCTTCGTATATCCGCGCCTTTTCGGTCAAATAAGTACCATTCCAACAATTTGCCTTCAAGAGACCTAAAAGTGAAAATGAGCGATATTAAGTAATAACGGACACAAAAGTGATCAAATAAGGGCTTAAACGACCCTCAAAAGGTACATTTTAAAACCTTATCAAATATCCATACACTTGGTATTTGCTTGTCCTCAAGCAAATGTGCTTTAACCAATTAATTTATAAGTTAGGGTCATGAAGCATTGGTTTAAAATAATCCACAACACATATAAGCCCATAAAAGTCGTAACAAGCAAGGAAATTACATACTAGCACCTCACATGGGGTGTTTGGATACTCACATCTCTCGGTGCATATGAAATATAACAAGTTGGAAATGGAAGATAAACACTCATTAACTGGCCCTAGTACGTAGATTACCATAGGCTTGAGAATAGATCAAACCTCCATCGCTTTGGCGTAAGCACCTAGGAAAGACTATCAAAGAGGTCTTTAAAGGGTTGTAATGTTAGGCTTACGGTAGGGAAACAAAGGGTTTGGTGGGATAGGCTATTTAGTGGTGGCAAGTCAAAAATCTCTATATTACAAGCATACGAAGAATGGCGTTGCTAAGCCAAGACTCGACACTCTAAACTCTAGCTAACTGAAACAAACAAACATAAATTTAAAGGATAGATGTAGGATGGCAGCCAGTATGTTTTCTTTTTTTTTTTTTTTTTTTTATTTTTTATTTATTTATTTATTTATTTATTTTTTTTTCATACACTTTTACTCTACCATCCTCTACGGTAACATCAAAATGATAGGGATTTATAGGCACATCCGACACTTGAGTTTTATTACTCTAACACTAATTTGACCGAATTGAAAAGATCAAAACACTTGGGGTATGTTATTACATAAATAAGGGAATTTAATGTTCCTTCCGGTCATTTCATAAACTTTAACTTTTCCCATGAGTCCCAATCGTCCCAAAACTGTATACAAAGGATATGACTCGACTTAGCAACTCATGCAAGCAACTAGATAATTGAACTAAGGGTTTAGGGTGATAACAATAATGCACTAAAAGTGAGTGCATACAATATAGGCTAAGGCGATTTGGGTGTACATTCGGGGGTGGGGTGTAAACAATGCTCTTCATTGATATTCCGGAAAACCGAAACATCACGAGAACCACGAAAAGGATAGGCTCTAAGGGGTTAACTAGCGGTATCGTGTACTAAAGATGAGTACAACGCAATGGGTGTGGGGGAATTACTCAACCGATGTGGAAGAAGTAATTATATTACGGGTATCAAATAAGGGTTATCCTAATTCCTCTTATCCTTTAGTTATTCCTAACTACACAAGTGTAGTCTTACTAGCGATCTCGGGATGCATCACAAAACAAGTTCTAGAATCTAATATACTACCGGTTTACACTCTAAGCATTAAAGATGAATGCTTTAATTCCTACTAATCTAAGGGTGATCCTCACATTTTGGGAGGAATTTAGGTGGTAAAGGGTTTTGTGCTAGTCATATAACTTCCTATCCGTGAGGCGCTTTTGTTAAGACTAATGGCCCACTCCTATATGTCATGAAAACTTTTAAATTTGGTGCCAAAATTACCCTAACCGACATTTTCTCATGGTTTATTACACAAATACAATTGGACAAAGCAAATAATCAAGGATAATCATAGTTTCAGTTGGTTTATTTTCCTACACAAATGAACATTGTCCCCAATGTTCCCGAAAGTATCAAAGTTATGAAAATAGAAGGTAATAAAACTAAAGAAACTAATACTCCCTGATTAGCTCGGTAGGATCCGTGTAAAGTGGTGGTTAAATCCTTTCCAAGAAGAATGTATGCGTGAAAAGCTCCTTCCAATCTTATGTATCTTCTTCTTAATAAATTAAAACCGCACACTTGAAGAAAACAAACGAAACCTTCGCATAAAATCGAACGGTAATAATATATATAAGACTCTATTAAACTAGGATATAATGCTTGTGGAATGGATGTTTGCTGAATTTTCGGAAAATTAAGACACGGAAAATTCTAAAAATTTATAAGTAGCTCGAAAACGAGAAAAAGTAATCCGATTGTTTTACTCCTTCACGACGCCGTCAGTTGCGATCGACGCCGTCAGTTATCACGACAAAAAGCGGTCTGCGATTCTTTGGAAAAATTCGGAAAATTTACATCTTTAGAATTTGGAAAAATTTCACGCAAAACATCTATTATGACTCGATACAAGCATTTGACTCGAACAAACACACATATATATCTTTTAATTAATTGAAATTCTCATGTTTACGTTTCTTTTGAAAACGTGTGTAATCCTCCTACACTTATCCCTTATGTAAAATACCTTTATATGTTATTAAGGCGAGGTTAAAGACAAAATAAAGCATTTTACAAATTCAAACATGAGAATAAACAATCAATAAAAGATATCGACACACAAATAAAAAATGAAAAACAAATACACATGGGTTGCCTCCCGAAGCGCTTATTTTGTTCGAGTCACGAGCCCGACTCTACCCTTATTTAACGGATAAAGGGAGGTTTTCCTACACTTAGGTTTAAGTGCGGGTGATAGTAGCGATACACACCCTTAGGGTGGAAATTTGCTACGTGAGGAGAGGTGATGGGTGATTTATATGCTCAAAGGAGTGTGCTCCATTCATTATAACCTTACCTAATTCTATTGGTGTAGCGGTGAATCAAATCTCTCCTAAAAATGGATCATCTTCTATCAACTTTCAAAGATTCTTAGTTAAGGATCCATCTTGACCTAATAAACCGGTTTAAACCCATAATGTTTCTTGTTATCAACCATGAATGGGTGATATAAGTGTGTAAGGTCATGGGTTACTCTATATTAGCTTCCACTCTACATGGCCTAGAGTCTACCACCTTTATCAAGCAACTACCGGTTTATTTATTTTGATGGGTGGATTGGGGCCTAATTCAATTCCAAGATTCACATCTAAAGGCGGAAAATTGGGTAAGGTTTTGGTTGAGGCTCCGTTTATCAAAATTAGGAACTTTGCTAGGACTAAAGAGAGTTCATGACAACAAGCATCTAAACCTACATTCTCTAGTGGCGTTTGGTCCAACGGTTCTATATCAATCGGGTTCCTATAGTTTCTTCTACTTCTTAGGGTAAGTTATAGGCGATCGTGTTCTTCAAGTGATGGTAGAGCTTGTGGGCTTGGAGTTTCCTCCTCATTCTCCATTATATCTAGATCTCCTAAATGTTCATCATGTATTTTAGTATGATCGACCCAAATACACTCTAAGCATCTCAAATCCTTCTTTAGCCATTTCAAATTCTTGGTCCGATTCATAAGAATTGTTCTCAAAATTTGACCACTATGTTCAACTAGCCTTTCCTCACGTGTCATATGTTTTGAAATCTATCTCACACATGCAACTAAGTATTTTTCAACCATCTCACAATCTTGTTCGGGTTTTGGTTCCATGTTCTTAAAAACTAGGTCTTTTTGATCATGGTGCCTAAGACCATTCAATTGATGGTTTATGCATAGGATGCTTTTCTTAAAAATTCTCCAGATGGTCTCGCTAAAAGGAGTTGATCTTGACAACAATTGTTGAATAGAAGCCACACAAACACAAAATATATCAAATCCATCCAACCTTACACCCGTCTCCTTTTGGATATCTCCAAGATCACTCACAAATTCATTAGAACAATAAAACCAATCCAATTGAAAAATTCAATTGTTCCTCATTTGTTAATGATTCAAATGCAATTTCACTTGCCATAGCGACAAATGAAAATGGTTTCTGAACACAAACACAAAGAAGGGGATATACTACAAGGAAGCTAAAAATGAGAAAAATTTACTTGATAGGAATCAAGCAAAGAAACCTAAGCGAGGTGGACTACTAACTAGCTATTCTATTCCGGGCGTAGCGCCTAAAAACTTGATAACGCTACACGCGTCGTTCGGGGTCAAAGGAACTTCCTTTTCTTGAGCAAGTTTTATAACACCTAAGCGATGAACCTAATCGTTGTAGTGTAGTATTAGGGTAAGCCACGGGTATTGATATCGTTCTCTGGGGAATAGGAATGCTAGAAAGAAGTTACTACGCTAAGGTTGGGGTTGAGGAAGATTATTTTTATCTTTTTATATTTTTAGAAAATAGAAAGGTACGAATATCGGGTTTGGATTTGGGGTTGGTATTTCTACCGATTACTCTACTTAACTAATTATCTAATCTAAGGTGTATGTAGTCTATGTCTAATTATTGTGTGCTCGTATGATGGTTTAAAGATGTGTTTACTTAGGTTTTATTACTCCTTAATTATCTCCTATTGATGGTTGAATTGTCACGTCCTTATTCTTAATCGCGTTG
The DNA here is from genome assembly GCA_022545495.1 of Chrysanthemum lavandulifolium. Classification (NCBI taxonomy): domain Eukaryota; kingdom Viridiplantae; phylum Streptophyta; class Magnoliopsida; order Asterales; family Asteraceae; genus Chrysanthemum; species Chrysanthemum lavandulifolium. The sequence goes on from CM040243.1 coordinate 17,795,492, forward strand.
TGTGTCTAAAGTCGTAGGGTATCGTTTATCCTAACTCTTTGAAACTACCAAAGGGTCTCGTCTACAAAATCTCTAGGAATTATAAACTCTAACTCTAAGGTACTCTTTGGATGGTTTAGCCTACAACTACTCTAGGTGTTATAGTCTAAGGTTCACAAAGATTAATCAAGCATTAACTACACAACGAATGACCTATCGCATTACTAGATCATTAACAATTAAGATAAGAGACAACCAATCAATATTCAATAATTAAGTTTCATATTCCTAAGCAAACACACAAGTAAATTAGCTGGGACATGGAGAACATGCAAGCATACACACAAATAATTGAAGACATAATTGAATTAATGAAGTAAAACACTTATCTTGTGGTAAGATAGGGTTTGGAACCCTAAAATCTTGTACAAGACGACCTTGGTTCGGTTTAGGTTTTACTCAAAAGACTACACACTAAAGCGAAAAATTCGGATTCTATATATAAGATTACAATCGCGACGGCGTCACCTTATGATTTGTGGCGCCGTCGGGTAGCCGTCATTAGGGTTTCATCTTGGCACGTTAGTCTTGTGGCGGCGTCACCTTATGCTTGTGGCGCCGTCCCTTCGGTCTCGGCGCCATCTGGATCAAATCTAGGCCGTGCGAGTTGCGACGACCTACTCTTTTAAAGCGACACCGTCGATTGAAAATAAGCAATTTGGCTCTTGTCCGTCACGAAGTGCTCGGCGTCATAGATTAACACCGACGCCGTCCCCTTGTATTTCAAGACTTGAGTGTCTCGATTCTTGACTTTGGCCATTTTCTTCAGTATATCCGCGCCTTTTCGTCCAAATAAGTGCCATTCCGACAATTTGCCTTCAAGAGACCTAAAAGTGAAAAGGAGCGATATTAAGTAATAACGGATATAAAAGTGATCAAATAAGTGCTTAAACGACCCTCAAAAGGTACATTTAAAACCTTATCAAATATCCCTACACTTGGTATTTGCTTGTCCTCAAGCAAATGTGCTTTTAGCCAATTAATTTATAAGTTAGGGTCATGAAGCATTAGTTTAAAACAATCCACAACACATATAAGCCCAAAAAGTCATAACAAGCACATAAATTACATACTAGCACCTCACATGGGGTGTTTGGATACTACATCTCTCGGTGTATATGAAATATAACAAGTTGAAAATGGAAGATAAACACTCATTAACCGGTCCTAGTACATAGATTACCATAGGCTTGAGAATAGATCAAACCTCCATCGCTTTGGCGTAAGCACCTAGGAAAGACTATCAAAGAGATCTTTAAAGGGTTGTAATGTTAGGCTTACGGTAGGTAAACAAAGGGTTTGGTGGGATAGGCTATTTAGTGGTGGCAAGTCAAAAATCTCTATGTTACAAGCATCTGAAGAATGGCGTTGCTAAGCCAAGACTCGACACTCTAAACTCTAGCTAACTCGAAACAAACAAACATAAAGTTAAAGGATAGATGTAGGATGGTAGTTTTTTTTTTTTTTTTTTTTTTGAACACTCTATTTTTTTTTTTTTTCTTTTTTTTTTTTTTTTTTTTTCATACACTTTTACTCTACCATCCTCTACGGTAACATCAAAATGATAGGAATTTATAGGCACATCCCTACACTTGAGTTTTTATTACACTAACACTAATTTGACCCGAATTGAAAAGATCAAAACACTTGGGGTATGTTATTACGCAAATAAGGGAATTTAATGTTCCCTTCCAGTCATTTCATAAACTTTAACTTTTCCCATGAGTCCCAATCGTCCCAAAATGTATACAAAGGATATGACTCGACTTAGCAACTCATGCAAGCAACTAGATAATTGAACTAAGGGTTTAGGGTGATAATAATAATGCACTAAAGTGAGTGCATATAAGGGTAGGCTAAGGCGATTTGGGTGTACATTTGGGGTGGGGTGTAAACAATGCTCTTCATTGATATTCGGAAAACCGAAACATCACGAGAACCGCGAAAAGGATAGGCTCGAGGGGTTAACTAGGGTATCGTGTACTAAAGATGAGTACAATGCAAAGGTGTGGGGAATTACTCAACCGATGTGGAAGAAGTAATTATATTACGGGTATCAAACAAGGTTATCCTAATGCCTCTTATCATTTAGTTATTCCTAACTACACAAGTGTAGTCTTACTAGCGATCTCGGGATGCGATCTCGGATGCATCACAAAACAAGTTCTAGAATCTAATATACTACCGGTTCACACTCTAAGCATTAAAGATGAATGCTTTAATTCCTACTAATCTAAGGGTGATCCTCGCATTTTGGGTGGAATTTAGGTGGTAAAGGGTTTTGTGCTAGTCATATAACTTCCTATCCGTGAGGCGCTTTTGTTAAGACTAATGGCCCACCCTATATGTCATGAAAATTTTTAAATTTGGTGCCAAAATTACCCTAACCAACATTTTCTCATGGTTTATTACACAAATACAATTGGACAAAGCAAATAATCAAGGATAAGCATAGTTTCAAAGATCCGTTTTATTTTCCTCCCTACACTTAAAGCGAACATTTTCCCCAATGTTCCTGAAAGTATCAAAGTTATGATAATAAAAGGTAATGAAAACTAAAGAAACTAATACTCCCCGATTAGCTCGGTAGGATCCGTGTAAAGTGGTGGTTAAATCCTTTTCAAGAAGAATGTATCGTGAAAAGCTCCTTCCAATCTTTTGTATCTTCTTCTTAATAAATTAAACCGCACACATAAAGAAAACAAACAAAACGAACAAGAAAATTGGCGGTAATAATATAATAAGACTCTATTAAACTAGGATATAATGCTTGTGGAATGGATGTTTGATTTTCGGAAAATTAAGACACGGAAAATTCCAAAAATTTATAAGTAGCTCGAAAACGAGAAAAAGTAATCCGTTGTTTTACTCCTTCACGGCGCCGTCAGTTGCGATCTGATGCCGTTAGGTTATCGACAAAAACTAGGTGCGATTCTCGGAAAAATTCGGAAAATTTACATCTTTAGGAATGGAAAAATTTCGCAAAACATCCATTATGACTCGATACAAGCATTTGACTCGAACAAACACATATATATATCTTTTAATTAATTGAAATTCTCATGTTTACGTTTCTTTTGGCGTGTAATCCTCCTACACTTATCCCTTATGTAAAATACCTTTATATGTTATTAAGGCGAGGTTAAAGACAAAATAAAGCATTTTACAAATTCAAACATGAGAATAAACAATCAATAAAAGATATCGACACAAATAAAAATGAAAAACAAATACACATGGGTTGCCTCCCAAGAAGCGCTTATTTTGTTCGAGTCACGAGCTTGACTCTACCCTTATTTAACGGATAAAGGGAGGTTTTCCTACACTTAGGTTTAAGTGCGGGTGATAGTAGCGATACACACCCTTAGGGTGGAAATTTGCTACGTGAGGAGAGGGTGATGGGTGATTTATATGCTCAAAGGTGTGCTCCATTCATTATAACCTTACCTAATTCTATGGTGTAGCGGGTGAATCAAATCTCTCTCCTAAAAATGGATCATCTTCTATCAACTTTAAAAGATTCTTAGTTAAGTATCCATCTTGACTTAATAAACCGGTTTAAACCCATAATGTTTCTTGTTATCAACCATGAATGGGTGATATAAGTGTGTAAGGTCATGGGTTACTCCTATATTAGCTTCCACTCTACATGGCCTAGAGTCTACCACCTTTATCAAGCAACTACCGGTTTATTTATTTTGATGGATGGATTGGGGCCTAATTCAATTCCAAGATTCACATCTAAAGGCGGAAAATTGGGTAAGTTTTTGGTTGAGGCTCCGTTTATCAAAATTAGGAACTTCCCTAGGACTAAGAGAGAGGTCATGACAACAAGCATCTAAACCTACATTCTCTAGTGGCGTTTGGTCCAAAGGTTCTATATCAATCGGGGTTCCTATAGTTTCTTCTACTTCTTCCGGGTAAGTTACAGGCGATGCGTGTTCTTCAAGTGATGGTAGAGCTTGTGGGCTTGGAGTTTCCTCCTCATTCTCCATTATATCTAGATCTCCTAAATGTTCATGTGTTTTAGTATGATATGACCCAAATACACTCCTAAATGTTCATGTTGACTAGTGAAGTTGAAACTCTTGAGTGTGAGACTCGAGGAGTGGAGTAGGGCAAGGAAAAAGAGTCCTTGTAGACCGAACCACTATAAACAACTTGTTGTGGTTTGATTATTTCTTTCCTTATCTACTCTTTATATATTGTTTGTATATTTCACTAACATATCAAAGATCAATATCAATTGATCTTCGAAAAAGTTTCAAAACAAAGTTTTTAATTGGTAAACTATTCAACCCCCCTTCTATTTTTTACAATTGGTACCAGAGCCTCGTTGCTCAAGAATTTCTAAAATAATTTGTATTTTATAAACTTGAAACTATCCGTGGATTCTGAAAACTTTAAAAAAGGGCAATCTATGCAAAGACTACCACTCTTTGAAACCAATGGATTTATCTATTGGAAAAACTGTTTTGAAACATATGTAAAATCAAAAGATATAGATCTTTGGTTTGTTATTGTTAAAGGGGATTTTAGTTCTACAACAAAAGATATTTCGGTTGATAACAAAAGAAACTAATTGCTAAAAATAATGAAGCTAAAATGATGCTTTAAAATACCTTGCCTAGAAAAGAATACGAAAGAATTTTTATGTGTGAAACCGCCAAAGATATTTGGGAATCTTTGATTGTTACACATCAAGGAAATTCACAAGTCAAGGATAACAAAATTGATCTTCTTGTTCAACAATATGAACAATTTGTTATCCCTGAAGATGAAACCATTGATTGTGGCTTTGCTCACTTTAATAATATTATTACATCACTTAAAGCACTTGATGAATCTTTTCGTAGTAAAAACTTTGTCAGGAAATTTCTTAGAGCACTCCATCCGAAATGGAGAGCTAAAGTGACGGCTATTGAGGAATCAAAAGATCTCTCAAAAATGACACTAGACGAGCTAGTAGGAAACCTCAAAGTATACGAAATGGTGATGGAGAAAGATTCGGAGATCATCAAAGGAAAAAGGGAGAAAGTCAAATCCGTTGCTCTAAAAGCAAAAACGGAATCAAGTGATGATGATGAATCTTGCTCCGGTAGTGAAGATGAGGAGTATGCAATGGTCGTTAGAGACTTTAAAAAGTTCTTTAGAAGAAGGGGAATGTTTGTAAGACAACCTCGAGAAGAAAAGAATCCATTCCGAAAAGATCGGGATGACAAAAGGGTAAAGGTGAAAGAAAGTGCTTTAGATGCGGTGATACAAGTCATCTAATAGGAGATTGTCCCAAGCCACCTAAAAGCAAAACTCAACAAGCTTTTGTAAGTGGTGCTTGGAGTGATAGTGAAGATGATGAAGAGTCAAGCAAGGAAGAGATCGCTCTAATGGCACATGAGTCAAACGAGGTACATTCCGACTCTTCTTATTCTTCCATTGATGATGACACTTTGCAAAAACAATACAATCAATTGTGTGAGCTAAGTCTAAAAATCATAACTAAAAATAAATTTTTAAAAACTAAAAAGGAATTTTTAGAAAATGAAGTCTATGAGTTAAAAGAAAAGGCAAAACGACTAGAAAAGGGAAAAGCAAATGACGATGGTTGTAAATCATGTCAAGAGCTTAATCTTGAAATAGAAAAACTAAAGCTCACACAAGATGTTCTAATCGAACATAATTCTAAATTTAAAAGGTTTAACAAAAACATCGCTCTTGCCGATGAAATAGTTAGAATACATAAAACACCAGAAGACATGAATGGGCTAGGATTTAATGAGGTATTAATTCCAAATAGTCAAAACAAAACGGCCGAAAAAGACAAACAAATTATCAAAACTGCTGCAGTACAGCACGGACCAGACGGACCCAAAATAAGGGTTCCATCCATTGTAAGAAATGGTGTCATGGGTACTTCAGCAGGACAAAATGTTTGTGATACGGACCGTAACGAATTTGTCAAAGTAACAAAGAAAACCAAGGATAGTGTTAAACTAAAACCAACTGTTACATCAGGAGTAGGACTTGCTAAAAATGAATTTAGATAAAAAAAACTACTCAACAATGACATAAAACACCTTTTGCCAAACGCCCCTTTCCTAAGAGCAACCACAACGTACAACCCAACTACCAACACAATGGTTGGAATCAAAATTTCCTAGACCATATCAAACTTCATACTACATGTCATGGAACCCTTACCCATCGTTCCCATACATGAATCAAATAAATGGTATGTATAACCCAAACGGACCCATGAGATATTGGGGACCAAACGCTTGAGTTATTTGCTTCTTAGGTATGCTTAAAAGTTGGATTGGAACCTGATGAATGGATAAAAGATAGTGGATGCTCACGACACATGACGGGCAACAAAAGTCTTTTCTCATCATACCAAGAGTATGACGGAGGTAATGTCACTTTTGGTAGCAATCTCAAAAGCAAAATCATTGGCAAAGGTACGATCGCTCATAACTCCCTAACTATTGAAAATGTTGCTCATGTCGATAGGTTAGGTTTTAATCTACTTAGTATTAGTCAATTATGTGATAAAAAGTATAAAGTACTATTTGAAGAAAATGGTAGTAAAATACTAAAAGATGGTATCACCATAGCTAAAGGGATTAGGAAAAATAACATATACGTCATGAAAATAGATAAAACATCTAATGACAAACTTTGTCTAACAACGTTAGATGATAGCTCAACTCTTTGGCATAGACGCTTAGGTCACGCTAATATGAGACTTATACAAAACTTATCTTCAAAAGAGCTTGTTAGGAATTTGCCAAAACTTAAATATGACCAACACTTTTGCGACGCTTGCAAAATTGGTAAACAAACCCATAGTAGTCATAAATCTAAAAATATGGTGTCCACATCTAAGTGTCTAGAACTATTGCATATGGACTTGTTCGGTCCATCCGCTATAAGAAGCTATGGAGGCAACTTATACACTTTGGTCATAGTAGATGATTACTCAAGGTTTACTTGGACGTTGTTTTTGAAAACAAAAAATGAAGCTTTTGATAAATTTGAAATTCTTAGCAAGAAAATTCAAAATCAACTAGGTGTTAAAATTGTGTTGATCCGAATGGATCATGGTCGTGAATTTGACAACGAAACACAATTTGGAAACTTTTGTGATACAAATGGTATAACACATAACTTTTTGGCTCCTCGAACACCTCAATCAAATGGAGTAGTAGAACGTAAAAATAGAACAATTCAAGAAATGAGTAGAACAATGCTTAATGAACAAAACATTCCTCAAAAGTTTTTGTGTAACGCCGTTGACACTTCTACATATAATTTGAATAGAGTCTTAATACGTTCTTTCTTAAACAAAACTCCATATGAGGTTTATAAAGGTAAAAAGCCAACTTTAGGATATTTTAGAGTTTTTGGATGTAAATGCTTCATTCTTAATACTAGAGATTATCTCACCAAGTTTGACCCAAAGTCTTATGAAGGTATATTTCTTGGTTATTCTCAAACTAGTAAAGCTTACATTGTCTTAAACAAAGAAAAAATGATAGTCGAGGAATCGTTGAACATAACATTCGACGAAAGTCCACCTCCCTCTAAGACATCACCTTTGGTAGATGATGACTTAGTTGAAAGTCAACTTGTAGAAAGTCAAGAAATAATTAAAAATGACAAGGAAAATGAACCATTATATAATGAGATTATAAACATTAAAGAATCTAAAAGTCATCCTTTAGAAAAGGTCATAGGACAACTTAATCAAAGAACCTTAAGGTCACAAGCCCAAAATCAAAGTAATTATTTTTGTTTTGTGTCTACTATCGAACCGAAAAACATAAACGAAGCGATAAAAGATGAATCATGGGTAATTTCCATGCAAGAAGAGTTAAACCAATTTGTTAGAAATGATGTTTGGAAATTAGTTCCAAAACCTAAGGATCAAACTATAATTGGAACGAAATGGGTTTTTCGAAATAAAATGGATGAAAATGGTATAGTTTCTAGAAACAAAGCTAGGCTTGTAGCACAAGGTTATAATCAACAAGAGGGGATTGATTATGATGAAACTTATGCACCGGTAGCTAGGCTTGAGTCTATTAGAATATTACTTGCTTATGCATGTGACTATGACTTTAAATTATTTCAAATGGATGTTAAGAGTGCATTTCTTAATGGGTTTATTAACGAAGAAGTGTATGTTGCTCAACCTCCCGGTTTTACCGACTTTGAGAAACCACATCATGTCTTCAAACTCAAGAAAGCATTATACGGTCTTAAGCAAGCACCAAAAGCTTGGTACGATAAACTTAAGACTTTTCTTGTTGAAAACAAATACACCATGGGATTAGTAGATAATACTCTTTTTACCAAGAACAAGGAGTCACACATTATCATCGTTCAAGTATACGTTGATGACATCATATTCGGATCAACTTGTCAAGAGCTATGTGATGATTTCTCTAAAATCATGCACGCCAAGTTTGAGATGAGCATGATGGGTGAATTAAACTTCTTTCTAGGACTTCAAATTAAACAACTAGAAGATGACATATTCTTTAACCAATCTAAATATATAAAAGACATGCTTAAGAAATTTGGTCTTGAAGATTCAAAACCAACAAAGACACCCATGTCCTCGGACACTAAACTCACCAAGGATGAGGAAGGTGAATCCGTAGATAACACTAAATATAGAGGAATGATTGGTAGCCTACTCTATCTCACGGCTTAGAAGCCTTGAAAAGGATTTTTAGATACATTAAGGGAACAACGTGTTTAGGATTATGGTATCCCAAAGGAACGGGTGTAGTTGGGCATTGTCTCACCTCATGGTTTTCAAAGAAGCAAACGGCTTTAGCCATCTCAACTACTGAAGCCGAGTACGTCTCGGTAGGAAAAGCATGTCAACAAGCTATTTGGATGAAGCAAGCTCGTGAGATTACGGAATTCATCTCAAAGATATTGTTATACTTTGCGACAACAAAGAGCCATCGATCTCGACAAAAATCCCGTCCAACATGCTCGTACAAAGCATATTGAAATCCGTCATCACTTTCTTCGCGACAATGTTCAAAAGGAAACATCTCAATTGAGAAAGTATCCTCAAGACAACATTGCTGACATTCTAACTAAGCCTCTCAAACGAGAACCAATTAATCTTCTTAGACTTGGTTTGGGGTTAATGGAACCAAACATGTAGGATAAACATAGCCTAAACCTTAGAACAAACAAAACAAAACAATTGTGTTTTGAACCTGCTACTGTAGCCACGGCACCAAACAACAACACGGACGGAACCAAAAATAGGGTGCCGTCTGGTCCGTGGTGACATCAGCTGCAAAAATGATGCCTACAGAACATCTTCTTCTTCACAACCCACTTTACCAAAACATGTAAACATTAAACCTAACTCATTGTTGACATCTTCTCACACACTAATCACCAGAGATAACATCATTGTAAGTATTCTAACTACATTTTATCTCTTTAATCTGAGTCTAGGATTCTAATTTGTGCACAAAATCATTACATGGGGTTTGTGTATCTTCTTGTACAAAACATGAATTCAATTGGCAAATTGCATAATTAGTCATTGAAATTAGGTACTACATTGTCATATTGCATAAACAAATCATGTTTCCCACTAATCAAAAGATAATAACTATAAGGCGTTATTCAAATAACCAAACACCCCATTTTTGAAAAGTTTCTCACATGTAGGAAAATAATTTTTCATTGTTAATACAAATAGAAACATTAAAATTTTCATCACTTGCATGCTCTTGAATACTAAAGGTATTGCATAACTAATATGCATTCCCAGGTATATTTAAACGAAGCCACATTGAATTAGGAGCGTTTGGGTTATCTCATAATGTTTTCCAAACACCCCCACTAAAGACTATTTTATGCATAAATAGAGTCGAGATAACCGCAACTCCAAATCGTTTTCATATAGGCACACACTAGAATCAAAACGTTGTGTTTATTCTCATTTTTAATATATAAACTTTTGATCATAGGAATAACCATGGTAGCCGCAAGATTCTATGATCACAAGGATACCGTTAACTACATTCCCAAACACCACAAAACCAAAGGACTTTCCAAGGAGCAAGTCGAAATCTTTAAAAGTATAAAAACTAGGTACTTCCATGAGGGTAGAACCATTCACTCCTCTTTTATAAAAAATACCAACCTTCATGAATAACTAGCCACCATTCAATTCGATTGTCTCCTTGACATCGATGAACCTATTTGTCCTACGTTTGTGTTAGAGTTTTATGCTAGTGCCATCGCTTTCATTGATGAAGATGATGAGTTTAGCCTTAGGTTTAAGATCAACCAAAATGACTACACCATCTCCATGACCCAATTTTCTCTAGTGCTAGGAATTCCCAACCGAGGGTCATGTGTCTACTCGGATAAGTGGTCACTCACCATCCTTGATGCAATCAATGACTGCTCTCTTCCCTACCAAACTCCTTTAGCAAATAAGGATGACATCTGTGAACGCCTATTTATCCCAAAGGGTGATACAACCCGAGTCACCCGAAAAGGAAAGGAGGTGAACCGAGATCCATATGGAATGGAGCTCAATGAACTTAAGCCCGAATTTAAGAAATGGGAGGAACTACTTAGAGCCAGCGTCATTAGCACCATAGGGAATATGGATCATATCAACGCTTGCCTTTGTCACATGCTCTACAACTTGTCCACTCGACAACCATTCAATCTAGCCTACTACATTTCTAGGAGAATGATTGATATTCCCACTCAAGGTTCGGTTGCTCTTCCCTACGGGATGCTTCTCACCCGTCTCTATAGAGCATATGCACCAATTCCACCAAGCCCAAAAGGGTTGAATCTTGACTATGAGCTCATCCCTCACATCTTTGTGCCTTTGAGTGACCAACAAGTGGCTAAGACAAAAGGCAAAAGAGCAAAACCTCCAACTCCATCATCATCATCAAATAGCTCCGAGGATGGTCTTCCAAATTCTCGCCTACCACCTCATGAGTATTACGCATCGCTTCCCGAGATCGAGAATGAATCAGCGGAGTTTAAGCAAACCAAGGGGATGTTCAAGTGCCTTGGTAGGATGATGAACAAGATTTACAAGAAGTTAGACAAGTAAAGGTCCTTTTAAGGAGTGTTTGGAACAATACATTATCTTTAATGTTTGATACAATTTGGTTGTTTTTAATTTGTAGGATGATAATATAACTCAAAACAATGATGTATGCTAACAATCTTATGCAGGGGGATAGCACAAGTATGCTATCAAATTTTACCCATTTTCACTATAATGTGAAAATCGCTAGGCCTTGGTCAAAGTCTATGCTCCACTATGTTTGTGTATGTGTTATTTACTTTTCCTAACTAGAAGTAATTAATGTCACATGTTTTGAGCAAAATTTCAGGTTTTGGAAAAGTGCGACACTTAAAAATGTGTTCATGCGCTTTTACGGTCTCCACGGATTAGACGGCACCAACACTTTGGTACCGTCGTTATGCAATTGGTACCGCCGTGCACGAGCAGTGGACCGGTGGCACCATTTTTGGTACTTTGTGTAAATTTTAGTGCCGAGGATTTCTAGGTAATTTTACGAATTTCGCTTATTTTGACATTTCAAATTACCATTCATTGGTTGTAAGTTAACCTTAACTAGTTATTATACATTTTAGAACTAGTATAACATACTTAGGCATGTAGGAAATCCATCTCCCACCAAAATTCAAAAATTTGAAAAATCATCCCAAGGAGCCCTGATGAGTGTCTAAATACTCATCATTTTTATACTGTTTAGAATGCCAAAAATATCTGAAAACACTCAAAAATACATCAAAATGATGAAAATATCACAAACAAGCGTTTTATATGTTTTAAATGCAAAAACATCAAAATCAGATAAAAAAACGTATCAAGTTTGCATAATTGGCAGTTTTAGTCTCCCAAGTTACAAAAGTTGTCAAAATTAGTCCCTGGTAATTCAAAAACTTGTAAAAAGTCATTTAGGTCCATGGGATTCATTAAGTTGTCAAAACAAGTCCTTGAAATAAAAAATTGCAAAATTACAACTTTAGTCCCTTAACTTTGAAAAATGTCAAAATCAGTCCTTGGTGAGTTTAAAAATAGAAATTATTCAAACTACACCTTGTACTATTTAATTGTGGCATAATTGGTCCTTTATGATAAGTTTAGAGAAAATTACAAGTTTGGTCCACAGGTTTGAAAATTGTCAAAATGGTCCTTGGACATTTAAAAATGGAATTTTATGCAATTGGTCCTTGTACTATTCAAGATTTCTGAGTTTAGTCCTTGTGATAAGATTGGAAAATTTTCAAGAGCGATCCTTGAAGAATTGGGAAAATACAAAATTGGTCCTTGTGTGTTTAACTTAACCAAACGGACCTATATATATCAAATCCAATCCAACCCAGTCCATTAACCCAACCCGGCCCAATATTTAAAATGAAGAAACCCGCCACCACTGTAGCACTGTCTCTCCCACTCCTGTTTAAGCAAAACCAGTGGTTTTAACCACTTGCTTTCCACCTCTTCACCTCCACCTCACCATCTCCACCTGTTACCCACTCCCCTTCCACCTCCACTATTATCCAAGAGCCATTAATGAGATAAACCTGCTCAAAGACTTTTCCCGCCAAATTTGACAAATGGCAAATATGATGATCTGGCTTAATCCAATGGCTGAAATTTGGTGGGATTAGTTCAGAGGTCGACAAGGGACTGGAAAAGCTCATTATATACAAGTTTTGTGCAATGTATCAATCTATCTAGTGTAATTTTCATTTTATTAAGTCGTTTTAGCTTAAATTTCAATTCCTGTGTATGTTTTATTCTTAAAAATCTGTATTTCAAGTTTGTATGTTATAATAAAGTATTTGTGAAACATTAATTCCAGTATTAAGTTATATCTCAGATTATGCAAATTTTCCTTATTTTAAAAATCTCATAAATGATCAAAGGTTGTTTGTAGATGTTCTTATGGACTGAGTAAGCCACATAAGCTCCCTAGAAAGCTTATTCAAGCTTTTAGAAACTTTAAAACTTTGTCTAGTATCAAAATCAGAAAATTCACAAAAATACCAAGAAAATATAGAGAAAATAAAAAAATCAATGGTGAAACATGCAAGAAAGCTGGAGCAAGGTAGATTCTGGATGGCCTTGGTATAGAGCTTATTGGTAAGCTATAGGAAGTGTATTCACAGTCCTTGTTCTTGGTTTTCATTCAAATCCATCTTGTAAGCCCTTTTTGGTACATTTGGTCATTTAATTGTTTAAATCCTTAACTAGCTTAAATCTTTGTGTTTTCATACTCATTAGTATTAGTTAAGTACACTTAAGTCATAAAACCAGTAGCTTGTTCTTTAAAATTCACAGTTGATAAAAATATCATTTTCACAGTTAAATTAGCTTAGTTGTAATTTCTTGATCTTATGTTGTTAAGTTGTTATCTAATGTTTCTTTAGTCTTATTTAGTGATAATTTTAGGTCTGAATTCATTGGCATGGTCTTAATCTTTGATTTGCTTTGAAAAGTTCCAAATCAGTTTAGTTAAGGTGTGTTTGGTTTTGCTTTGTTAACCAAGTTAAAAGGTGGTCAAGTCAGTGTTATTACTTGTTCAGTGTCACACTTGGTCCAATTAGTTCAAACAAACCATATAAGTCAGTCCTTATTAGAGTAAAAGTCAAAATACCTTTGATCTCTCCTTGTTCATCAAACTGTTGGATTTTAAAGTTTCATGATCAAGGATTTGTGTTCACAAGTTGTTAGTATTGCCCAATCCAGTCTTAATCCACCTTAATACATCATAATCAGTGCTAAGGATCAATTTAAAGTTCAGTTTAGTCAACTTTTAGTGTTAATCAAAAAGTCAAATTTTCAGTCTAAGTCGTTTTTGAATTAAATAGAATAATTTATATAGGATCTACTGTTGAGTTTCAAGACTTAAGCTTGTGGGATAGTAAATTCCATCTGCTCACCTTAATATTAGTATTTTTTATAATTTTCAAATAGCTTATTTAATAGCTTTTTGCTTAGCTTATTTAAGACACCATTTCAAAATTGTGTCCTGTGCACAGTTTTGATATCAATTTCAAGAGCTTGTCAAAAGCTCTCCAGTGCACCTTAGCTTGTCAAACTTGATTCTTTGGATAGCCAACCAACCCATCTTGAGGTCCCAAGCTTCATATTCCACTTTGTAGCTTGTTAGCTAGGGCTGCACCTAGCTTCTTTTTTGTCCCAACACTCGGACCAACTGTATCGGCTCCGGTGATCACGCGTTTACCACCACTTTCATAAGCTCACCAAAAGCTCTGATTACCCTTAGTTTGTGATTTTGGCTTTTTGAAAAGCCAACCTAGCTAACTTGTTGACTCGGTCTTGGTTTTGAGCTTTTGAACTTATTTACCTAGCTTATTTTAGCCTACAAAGTCTGTACAAGTCTGTTTGGTACAAAGGTGTTTCATAAGTGCTTATTACTTGTTTATAGCTTATCAGTATGCTTATCTGTGTTTTCTAGCTTATCATAAGTAGCTTTTATTTTGTTTTAGCTTATTTAAGCTTTTGTTTCATATTGCAAGTTTGTTTGAGCTTATTTCATCATAATAAGCTCATAAGTCAAAACTGTTAAGATATTAAGCTGTTTCTGAGCTTATTAATCATTTTCATAAAAAGTTGTAGTTGTGAAAAGTGCTTATCTTAGTTAGCTTAATAACTTTGTAAAAGAAAATTCGAAAAAAAAAATGTTTTGCAAAAAGGTGGGGAGGCAAGCTCGAACCTGAGACCTCCCACTTTGAGAGTGATAAGTGTACACTGTAACCATTGCGCCACTTGGGTCTTTATTGGTTTTAGTTTGCACAATCTATTACTTAACCCTCTTGTCCCGTTTAGCTTATTTGGTTAAGTTGGCTTATTTGAGCTTATTTAAAATAGCTTTTGCAACTTTTGTATTTTTATAAATTTGTATTAGTATTAAGTATTTTATAAAAAGTTTGATTTTTCTAAATAGTTTTAGTATTTTTAAACATTTAATTAGTGTAAAATCTTATTTAATTCATAATAAAAATATAAAAGTCTAAAAATATAAATCTTTTTCTAAAATTTTCTTTTGTCATATAGTACGTAATAAAATTGTTTTTACATTCGTAGGCCTTTTATTTCATAAATTTTACGCTTTTGCTTGCACTCGAGTAATTTTATAAATAACTTACGTTTTCATTTTAAATCACGTTTTAGGTAATTTAAGTTTAAGTTTTAGTTAAAATAGTTTATTTAAGTCATTTTGTTTTATAAAATCACAAAACATCATTGTAAAAATAGTGATAGCGTTTATTTAATATATTTTAACTTTTAATTTTCTTAATTTGCATTTAAGTCGCTGTAATTTGTAGATCTTTTCTCTAGGTATAATTATCCATCCAAATCCTTACTGATCACTATCCTTAGTGATTATTCGACATCTGTCTGTGTGAAACACCAATTCATCCTCCGTGGGACTAAACGACCCAGGAATTCCCTATATTCCTCTGATCTAAATTGCATTTGGTGTGTGAACTGTTTTGAGTTTCTTACGGTTGGTCATTCACAAGTGGCTAGCTTATGTGAGATAACTTGACGGTTTAGCACCAATCAAATTTTGGCTCATTGCCGGGGAGGTGTAAGCGTGTTCTAAGCATTTTCGGACCCGTACTTGCACATATACCATCGTTTGTAAGCAGTTTTTTGTAAAGTTAAATATAAATCAAAAGTTCATTAACACTTTTCCTAAAGTGTTAAAAACCCAAAAATAATATAAAACAACAAAACAATCGTAACGTTTTCTAGCTTGTGTTTCTTTTAAGGTGATTCTTAAAGAAATACGATTTGGTTAAACGAGACGATACCAAAAATATTTTTCAAAAGTTTTAAACCCTTTGCACAAATCATACCTCGTCTTTTCGGTGGTACTTAATTTATACATAAAAATCAACCACCGCAAATCAAGGCGGTACACCTACTAGCGGGGTGTGACCATAATAAGTTCCCGAACATCGATTTAAAACTTGCCTTTGTGTCCTTGTGATTTGGTGTACCTTTTTCAAAAAGCCATTTCATTTGTGATTATTGGTTAAGTTCACTTGTCGTTTTGCCTCGCATTTGTTTTGGCTGGTTTTATACTTAGTGCATGCGCTCGTTCTTCGATTCTACAAGTCCGCTTTCGAACTTGGAAAGATTCCTCGTGAGCGTAGAGGGCGTTCGCTCCTTGACCGTGGTGAGGCGTCTACCACCACCACCTCTGTCGAAATGGCGAAGACAAACCGATGAATGAGCTTCTCCAAGCACCCATCGAGGGTTACGGAGATGCCATTGTTGTCCCACCATTGTGGTGATACTTCGAGCTCAAAACCGGGTTACTTAATCTCGTAACCCAAAGCCAATTCTATGGTTTTGAGCGGGATGATCCTCATGCACACATTCGATGGTTTAACAAGATAGCATCTACCATCAAGTACAAGAATGTCCCACATGAAGCTATCAAGCTTCTTACATTCCCATTTTCTTTAGAGGACAAGCCGGAATTGGCTTGAGAAACAACCCCTCGTTCCATTGAGACATGGGAGGATCTAGTTACCAAGTTAGTTAACAATTCTATCCTCCATCCCGAACTACAAGTCTTAAGAATGAGATAATGAAATTTTCTCGGAGATTTGATGAATCATTCGGGAGGCATGGGATCGTTACAAGAATTGCTCATAAGTGTCCGCATCATGGTTTTACCGAGTTAATGCAAATGGATACTTTCTATAATGGTGCGAGACAAGCGACCAAGACTCTCTGAATGCCTCATGGAGGTAATTTCATAGCAAAACCACAAAAGAAGCATTACAAATCATTGAAAAAAGTCCCAGTCCGCTCTTTCCGCACAAAGACATATCGGACTCGGTCTAATCTTGGACCTTCTACTTCATCTCCGGTGAGTACATCTAGCGATGCTAAGATTGACAAACTCTGAGATGTTGTTCGAGCTTTGGTTCTTGCTAACGAAGAAAGTCACTTTCACTCAAACACCATCACATGGTGAAGTGAAGAAAGTTGAAGTTTGTGTTACTTGTGGTGGTCCTCATGCATACTACAATGTCTCGCCACCGATGGTAGTCCATTTGAAGCAAATGCTATAGCCGGTACTTCACATCAAGGAGGTAATCAATAACGTCCTCAAAATGAACCAAGCTACCGTGCTAACATTTATCGAGCACCACCGGTTTAACGAATCCTAACGGAATCGAATCAACCTAGAATGAACCAAGGTTATCAAAACCAAGGTAATTTCTATCTGGACCCAATCAAGGTTTCCAACATCAAGGAAACCTTAATCAAAACAATTTCAATCGAGGGAATCAATTTCGGGAATGTGAATCCTAATCAAGGAATTTTCAACAACAAGGTCATAATCAAAACATCCGACCTCGAATTTCCCTCCACATCCTCCGGTACCATCATCGATGAGTTATTGAAGCGAGTTCATGAAATCCCAAGATGAAATGAACGGAGTTTTTGGTCGACCAGATTGCGATCTCAAGAAGTCTTTAAATGATCAACCCTCGGGCTCGGGAAAACTTCCGAGCAACACGATCGCTAACCGAGGGGCGATGCTAAAGCGATCACAACCAGTGGTGTTTCATACAATGGACCGCTATTCCTACTACCTCTTCTTCTTCTCTCCCGAAGGTAGTGGAAAGTAAATCGAGGCTACAAAGGATAAGGAACTTCCTATTAATAACGGAGGAACCAATAATGTTCACCTCAAGTTGTCCGAAACCCAAATCTAATCCAGGAGTTGTTTTGAACCACACAGCTCCGTTGAAAAGACCAAATCAAATCTTCTATTCCTTACCCATCACGTTTGAATGAGCAAAAGCTCCGTGAAAAGCCGGTCATCAAATGGACAAATTTTTCAAATTTTCCAAGAACTACACTTTGACATAAGCTGCGGATGCTATCATGCTAATGCCCAAGTTTGCATCAACTCTCAAACACATGTTAAGCAACAAGGAAAAGTGTTTGAAATGGCAAAACTCCTCTTAACGAAGCGCTCTGCGATTATCCTAAAAAGCTTCGAAAAGCTTGGAGATCTGGAAAATTTCTCTTACCTTGTGTATTTCGGGAATGGTTGAATGCTTTGCCCTAGCAGATCTTGGTGCAAGCATCAATCGATGCCTTATTCGATATGGAAGACACTTTCTCTTGGGAACTTACTCCTACATGCATGACTCTCGAGCTTGCGGATCGTACAATATCCGTCCTCTTGGCATTGCCGAGGGCGTATTTGTGAAAGTAGGAAAGTTCCATTTTCCGGTGACTTCGTGGTTGTTGATTTTGATGCCGATCATCGGGTTCCTCTCATTGTTGGTCGAGATTCACGAGCGGGCCTTGCTCTCATTGATGTATTTGAGCAAGAAATCACATTACGTGTTGGTAATGAAGTCATCACTTTAACCTTGATCAAACTTGAGGTACTCCGCAAACTATGATTACGAGTCGGTTAACCGAATAGATATCATTGATGTTGCTACGAAGAGTATTCTCAAGAAGTTCTTGGTTATGATCATAATTCTTGGTGATAATCTCACTCATTCATCTCAACCTATCATCGCCAATTCTACTCCTTCTCTCACCCCATTTGAGGAAAGCAACTTCATCTTGGAAGAGATTGAAGCATACTTGGCTAGTGATTCTGTTCCATGGGAAATTGATCACGCTCCAATTGACATTGAGGGGGACATACTTCTCATTGAGAAGTTGCTTAATGATGATCCATCATCAATCCCCCACACTAGTGATTCAATTCCTGATGAGATTAATCAAAATGAGATTAATCTGGAGGGAGATATTCTTCTTGAGAAGTTGTTAAATCATGACATTTCTCCTCCACTCCCTCCCGTCGAACTTCATAACAAGGAAATCAAATCGGTTGAGAAAGCGAAGAATTTCTGAGGTTGAGCAGGACTTACCACCTCATCTCGAGTATGCATTTCTTGAAGGTGATGATAAATTACCAGTCATTATTGCTAGAGATTTGAGTAAAGATGAAAAAGTCGCTCTCATAAAAATCTTGAAGTCACACAAGCAAGCAATTGCTTGGAAACTCTCGACATTAAGGGTATCAACCACGAATTTTGTACTCACAAAATCTTGATGGAGGATGACTTCAAGCCAATGATTCAACATCGAGAGAAGAGTAAATCCAAAATCCATGATGTTATCAAACAAGAGGTTATCAAACTTCTTGATGCGGATTGATTTACCCAATCTCGGATAGTCCTTGGGTTAGCCCAATTCATTGTGTTCCTAAAAGGGTGGCATAAGCTGTTGTCACGAATGAAGATAACGAGTTAATTCCAACTCGGTTTGGTTACGAGATGGCGTGTTTGCATTGACTATCGTAAGTTGAATGACGCCACCAGTAAAGACCATTTTCCTCTACCCTTCATGGACCAAATGCTTGAGAGATTAGCGAGAAATGAATACTATTGTTTCCTTGATGGTTTCTCGGGATACTTTCAGATCCCCATTGATCAAAGGATCAAGATAAAACTACATTCACGCCCATACGGAACTTTTTCCTACTGACGTATGCCTTTTGGCTTATGTAACGCTCCGCACGTTCCAACGATGTATGATGGCCATTTTCCACGACATGATCGGAAACAATGGAGGTGTTTATGGATGACTTCTCGGTCATTGGGGATTCATTTCAAACATGTCTCTCCCATTTAGATAAAATGCTCAAGCGGTGTGAAGACACCAATCTTTGTCTAAAGCGGGAGAAAAGCCACTTTATGGTCAAAGAAGGCATAGTCCTTGGCCATAAGATTTCAAAAATGGGATTGAGGTAGATAGAGCAAAAGTAGATGTTATTGCTAAGCGCCTCATCCTACTACCGTCAAAGGTATTAGGAGTTTTTAGGTCATGCCGGTTTCTATCGTAGATTTATACAAGATTTTTCTAAAATCGCCTGGTCTATGACTCATCTTCTTGAAAAGGATGCTCCTTTTATCTTCTCACCGAGTGCATCAAAGCTTTTGAAACATTAAAGAAAAAGCTTCTTGAAGCACCCATTCTCGTTGCTCCCGTGGGACTTACCTTTTGAGCTCATGTGCAATGCAAGTGATTTTGCTATCGGTGCGGTCTTAGGGCAGCGTAGAGCTAAGCATTTTAAGCCTATCCACTACGCAAGTAAGACTATGGTGAAGCTCAAACTCATTACACTACCACAGAAAAAGAGCTATTAGCCGTGGTGTATGCATTTGAAAAGTTTCGGCCGTACTTAATCTTGACCAAATGTGTAGTGTATACGGATCACTCGGCTCTCAAATATCTCTTTGCAAAACAAAATGCAAAGCCGAGATTGCTCGTTGGGTTCTCCTCCTCCAAGAATTTGATATCATCATACGTGATAAAAAGGAGGCGAGAACACAGCTCTCGATCATCTGTCGATTAGAGAACCCTCACCAAGATGTTTTCGAAAAAGGAAATAAATGAAACATTTCCTCTCGAGACACTCAATGCGGTTTCTTTTCATGGAATTCTACTACCCCATGGTTTGTTGACCGCAAATTACCATGCGGGTAACTTCATAGTGAAAGGATGTCAACCCTTGAAGAACAAATTCTTCAAAGATGTTAAACATTACTTACGGGACGACCCTACTTATTCAAAATACATGCGGATCAAGTCATCCGACGGTGTGTTTATGGACGAGAAGCTCTTGACATTCTCAAAGCTTGCCATCTTTGGACCCACTGGGGACATCATAGTCAAACTACACCGCCAAAAAGGTGTTTGATTCCGGGTTTTATTGGCCCACCATCTATAAGGATGCCCATGAATTTGTCAAAGCATGTGACGCTTGTCAACGTCATGGAAATATCTCTCAAAGAAATGAAATGCCACGAAATGCCATTCAAGTTTGTGAGATCTTTGACATCTGGGGTATTGACTTTATGGGGCCATTTCCTTCGTCTCGTGGTAACAAATACATACTCGTGGCTGTTGACTATTTGTCAAAATGGGTTGAAGCGAAAGCTTTACCCACCAATGATGCCCAAGTTGTTGTGAAGTTTTTAAAATCCCTTTTTGCCAGGTTTGGAACTCGAGAGCTATAATCGATGATCGTGGTACACATATCTGTAATGACCAATTTGATCGTGTCATGCAAAAGTATGGTGTTACCCACCGTCTATCTCGCATACCACCCCGAACAAGTGGGCGGTGGAAGTTTCAAACCGTGGTATTAAAAGAATCCTTGAAAGGACGATGGCGAAAATCGTGCATCTGGTCGGATAAACTTGATGGCGCACTGGGCCTTCCGTCTGACTTACAAAACCCCAATTGGGTGTACTCCATACAAGCTAGTGTACGGAAAGGCATGTCATCTTCCGATTGAGCTAGAGCACAAGGCTTCTTGGGCCTTAAAACATGCAAACTTCGATATCTGAGACATTTGGTGATCACAGAAAAGTTCAAATGAATGAACTAAATGAACTTCGTGATCAAGCTTACGAGAACTCTTTGATCTACAAACAAAGACAAAGAAGATTCATGACTCTAAAATCAAGAACCGCGTTTTCAACGTTGGTGATCGAGTCCTTCTTTTCAATTCAAGATTGAAGATTTTCTCGAGAAAACTTAAGTCCCGTTAGTGCGGTCCATTTACTATCACTAAGGTTTATCCTTATGGCACCATTGAGTTATCTCACGATGGTCCAAATTTTAAAGTGAATGGTCATCGATTAAAGCATTACTTTGGAGAGGACATTCCACCGTGATTGTCCGAATCTACAAACATTCCCATGAACCAATGAATGCGGGGATCGAGTCAAGCTAGTGACTCGGGAATCAAAACATAGCACACACCATATGGGTTTCATCCATATTTCGTCTTCTTACCCCTTTTCTACCACCCTAGTGTGGGGAGTTTCCCATTGTTGTATATAAGTTCAATTTTAAAAAAAAAAAAAAAAAAAAAAATGTGTATATATCAAAAATAAAATAATGGTAGTAGTATTTCCTTTTATGTTCTATGTTTCGCGTCGTTACCAAGGGGTCAATAACGCTACACGCGTCGTTCGGGGGAAACTTCCTTTTCTTGAGCAAGTTTTATAACACCTAGGCGATGAACCTAATCGTTGTAGTGTAGTAATTAGGGTAAGCCACGGGTATTGATATCGTTCTCTGGGGAATAGGAATGCTAGTAAGGAGTTACTACGCTAAGGTTAAGGTTGAGGAAGATTATTTTTATCTTTTATGTTTTATGAAAATGGAAAGGTACGAATCTCGGGTATTGGATTTGGGGGTTGGTATTTCTACCGATTACTCTACTATTATCTAATTATCTAAACTAAGGTTGTGGGAGTCTATGTCTAATTAATGTGTGCTCGTATGATAGTTTAAAGATGTGTTTACTTAAGTTGTATTACTCCTTAATTATCTCCTATTGATGGTTGAGTGTCACGTCTTATTCCTAGTTGCGTTGTGAGTCTAAAGTTGTAGGGTGTCGTTTCTCCCTAACTCTTTGAACTTACCAAAGGGTCTTGTCTACAAACCCACTAGGGATTATAAACTCCTACTCTAAGGCGCTCTTTGGATGGTTTAGCCTACAACTACTCGGTAATTATATTCTAAGGTTCACAAAGATGAATCAAGCATTAAGTACACAACGAATGACCTATCGCATTACTAGATCATTAATCAACTAAGATAAGAAACAACCAATCAATATTCAATAATTAAGTTTCATACTTCCTAAGCAAACACACAAATAAATTAGCGGACATGGAGAACATGCAAGCATACACACAAATAATCAAAGACATAATTGAATTAATGAAGTAAAGACTTATCTTGATGTAAGATAGGGTTTAAAACCCTAAAATCTTGTACAAGACACCTTAGGTTCGGTTTTAGGTTTTACTCCAAAGACTCTCCACACAAAGGCGAAAAATTCGGATTCTATATATAAGATTACAATTGCGGCGTCACCTTATGTTTAGTGGCGCGTCGTGTCGCCGCTCATTAGGGTTTCGTCTTGGCCACGTTAACCTTGCGACGGCGTCACCTTATGTCCGTGCGCCGTCCTCTTGACCGGCGTCGTGCGGATTGCATCTAGGCCGTCCGAGTAGCGACGGCCTACTCTTTCACAACTAGGCGTCGTCACTTGAAAATCTGAGTTTTGGGTTACGATCGTCACAATAATTTTGGGACGGCGCTAATAGCACTTTTGGCGCCGTCGCCTTCTAACCGACAGCGTGAGTGCCTCGATTTCGACTTTGGCCATTTTCTTCATATATTCGCGCCTTTTCGTCCAAATAAGTGCCATTCCGACATTTTGCCTTCACGAGACCTAAAAGTGAAAAGGCGATATTAAGCAATAACGGATACAAAGTGATCAAATAAGGACTTAAACGACCCTCAAAATGGTACCTTTTAAAACCTTATCAAATATCCCTACACTTGTTATTTGCTTGTCCTCAAGCAAATGTGCTTTTTGCCAATTAATTTATAAGTTAGGGTCATGAAGCATTAATTCAAAGCGGTCCACAACACATATAAGCCCATAAAAGTCATAACAAGCACGGAATTACATACTAGCACCTCACATGGGGTGTTTGGATACTCGCATCTCTCTCGGTGTATATATGAAATATAACAAAATAGGAAATGGAAGATAAACACTCATTAACGGTCCTAGTACATAGATTACCATAGGCTTGAGAATAGATCAAACCTTCATCGCTTTGGCGTAAGCACCTAGGAAAGACTATCAAAGAGGTCTTTTAAAGGGTTGTAATGTTAGGCTTACGGTAGGAAATAAGGGTTTGGTGGGATAGGCTATTTAGTGGTGGTAAGTCAAAAATCTTTATGTTAAATGCATATGAAGAATGGCGTTGCTAAGCCAAGACTCGACACTCTAAACTCTAGATAAGCTGAAATAAACAAACATAAATTTAAAAGATAGATGTAGGATGGTAGCCCGTATTTTTTTTTTTTTTTTTTTTTTTTTTTCTTTTTTTTTTTTTTTTCTTTTTTTTTTTTTTTTTTTTTTTTTTTTCATACACTTTTACTCTACCATCCTCTACGATAACATCAAAATACTAGGGATTTATAGGCACATCCCTACACTTGAGTTTTATTACTCTAACACTAATTTGACCCGATTTGAAAAGATCAAAACACTTGGGGTACATTATTATGCAAACAAAGGGAATTTGAATTTAACGTTCCTTCCGTCATTTCATAAACTTTAACTTTTCCATGAATCCCAATCATCCCAAAGCGTATACAAAGGATATGACTCGACTTAGCAACTTATGCAAGCAACTAGATAATTGAACTAAGGGTTTAGGGTGATAACAAACATTTGCACTAAAAGTGAGTGCATAAGGGGTAGGCTAAGGCGATTTGGGTGTATATTTGGGGTGGGGTGTAAACAATGCTCTTCATTGATATTCGGAAAAACCGAAACATCACGAGAACCGCGAAAAGGATAGGCTCGAGGGGTTAACTAGGGGTATCGTGTACTAAAGATGAGTACAACGCAAAGGGTGTGGGGAATTACTCAACCGATGTGGAAGAAGTAATTATATTACGGTATCAAACAAGGGTTATCCTAATGCCTCTTATCATTTAGTTATTCCTAACTACACAAGTGTAGCCTCACTTGCGATCTCGGAATGCATCACAAAACAAGTTCTAGAATCTAATATACTACGGTTCACACTCTAAGCATTAAAGATGAATGCTTTAATTCCTACTAATCTAAGGCGATCCTCGCATTTTGGTGGAATTTGGGTGGTAAAGGGTTTTGTGCTAGTCATGCAACTTCCTATCCATGAGGCGCTTTTGTTAAGACTAATGGCCCACTCCTATATGTCATGAAAATTTTAAATTTGGTGCCAAAATTACCCTAACCGACATTTTCTCATGGTTTATTACACAATCACAATTGGACAAAGCAAATAGTCAAGGATAAGCATAGTTTCAAAGTTCCGTTTATTTTCCTCCTACACTTAAACCGAACATTGTCCCCAATGTTCCCGAAAATATCAAAGTTATGATAAAGAAGGTAATTAAAAGCGAAAGAAACTAATACTCCCCGATTAGCTCGGTAGGATCCGTGTAAAGTGGTGGTTAAATTCTTTTCAAGAAGAATTATTGCGTGAAAAGCTCCTTCCAATCTTATGTAACTTCTTCTTGACAAACTAAACTGCACACTTGAAGAAAACAAAGCGAAACCTTTGCGTAAAATCGGCGGTAATAATATATATAAGACTCGATTTAAACTAGGATATAATGCTTGTGGAATGGATGTTTCTGAATTTCTAAGAAAATTAAGACACGGAAAATTCCAAAATTTATAAATAGCTCGAAAGCGAGAAAAAAGTAATCGATGTTTTACTCCTTCACGGCGCCGTCGGTTGCAATCTGACGCCGTCGGTTATCTGACAAAAAGCGGTGCGATTTTGGAAAAATTCGGAAAATTTACATCTTTAGAATCGGAAAAATTTACGCAAAACATCCATTATGACTCGATACAAGCATTTGACTCGAACAAACAAACATAAATATCTTTTAGTTAATTGTTATTCTCATGTTTACGTTTCTTTTGAAAGCGTGTGTAATCCTCCTACACTTATCCCTTATGTAAAATACCTTTATATGCAATTAAGGCGAGGTTAAAAACAAAATAAAGCATTTTACAAATTTAAACATGAGGATAAACAATTAATAAAAGATATAAGACACTAACAAGCAAACAATTAAACATGGGTTGCCTCCCCCGAGCGCTTTTCTTTATTTAAGAGTCTTGTAGCTAGACTCATAGTCGTGCTCCTACGTTTTCTCATTACCGCCTCTTCTTCTAAAACAATATCCTCATCATTCACCATTTCAATATTATCCAATTGATAATGCTTCACCGTTGCCCATTAACGGTGAATTCTCTTCCATCATGGTCTAGTAGCACCACCGCCCATTGCTCATCTTTTTTTTCTTGTAAAGGGTCCATACCACTGGATTTGAGTTTTCACAGGAATAATCTTAGTCTCGAATTATACAAGAGCACCTTATCCCTTCTAAAACTCTTTAGGATTCTTTATTCGTTGATCATGCCATCTTTTGCCCTTTCTTTATGCGTGATTGATGATTCGTATGCTTCGACCTCAGTTCATCCAATTCTTGAAGTTGCAAGAACCGATTTGACCACCTTGAGAATAATCCATATTACAGGCCTTAAGGGCCCAATATGCTTCTGCTCAAGCTCGATAGGGAGGTGGCAAGCCTTTCCGTACACCGAGCGAAAAGGGTTGTCCGATAGGTGTTTTGTAGGCGATTCTAAATGCCAGTGCCTCATCCGGTTTGAATGCCCAATCTTTCCTATTTTGGTGGACCGTTTTTCAAGTATCCGTTTAATGCCTGTTTGTGTTTTCCACTTGTCCATTTGTGCGAGGATGATATCGATAGAAAATCTATGTGGGACGCCATACTTCTTCATCACTTTTCCATTTGAGCATTGCAAAGTGAGTCCTCTATCATCGATTAATGCTTTGGGAATCCCAAATCGTGCGAAGAGCTTTTAAGAAAGTGAATAACTACCCTCGCATCATTAGTTCTAAGGGCTTGAGCCTCTACCCATTTGGATACATAGTCGATAGCTACGAGAATGTATTCATTTCCTCCGGAAGAGGAAAGGGTCCCATGAAGTCTATTCCCCAAACGTCAAATATTTCGAGACTTGGATATAGTTACGAGGTGACTCATCCGTCGTGAAATATTTCACGATCGTTGGCATGCATCACACATTTGAACTAATCTCTTAACGTCTCGAAAAAGCGGTAGGCCAATAGAATCCGGCGTCGAAAACCTTTCGTGCCGTGATATTCACACCGTGATGTCCTCGGATGGTCCCGCATGACATTCCTTGAACTCGATCAATCTCTCTACCGCCACGCAAGCGTCGAATGATTTGATCGGGACATATCTGGAAAAGGAAGGGTTCATCGAGTAATGTTTTAGCGTGGTGAAGAACTTCTTTTTATCTTGTTTGGTCATGTAATTTGGCGAACTCTCTTGGGACGGTAGTTAGCATAATCCGCATACCATGGCTCAATCTCTTTAATCGCCATTAGCCGTTCCTCGGGAAAAGAATCGCGAATATCGGTGTGATCCAACATCTCAAGATCGGGGTTCTCAAGCGTGATAGATGATCGGCGAGATTTTCATTACTTTTATCTCGAATCTCAATGTCGAATTCTTGAAGTAATAGGATCCACCTAATCAAGCGAGGTTTAGCATCTTGTTTTGAAAACAAATAGCGTAAGGCGGAGTGATCGGTGAAGACAGCAGTTTAGAAGAGCGAGATATTGCTGAATTTGTCGAAGGCAAAGACAACGGCTAAAAGTTCTTTCTCGGTGGTTGTATAGTTCTCTTGTGCTACATTCATGGTTTTGCTAGCATAGTAGATTGGTTGAAAATGCTTTTCCTTCCTTTGGCGAAACCTTTGCTTGCGACAGCATAATCACTAGCATCACACATGATTTGAATGGTGAGACCAATCGGGGTGACCATTATAGGTGCTTGAGTGAGATCTTTCTTTAGTCGGTTAAATGCTTCCTTGCATTCTCGAGAAAAATCAAAGGGCATCCTTAAGAAGAAGCTGTGTCATTGGCGGGCAATTTTGAAAAATCTTTAATAAACCTTGATAAAAACACGCATGACCAAGAAAGCTGCGAATGGCTTTAACGGTAGTAGGATAAGGGAGTTTGGAAATTGCTTGATTTTGCTCTATCGACCTCAATTCCATTCCCGAGACTTTATGCCCTAAGACAATTCCTTCTTTTACCATGAAATGACATTTTCCCAATTTAAAACCAAATTAGTTTCCTCGCATCGCTTCAACATCTTCCTAAGGTTGGAAAGACAAAGGTCGAAAGAATTTCCAAACAGAAATCATCCATGAAGACCTCCATGCTGTCCTCAATTAACTCGTGGAATATGGCCATCATACATCGTTGAAAGGTTGCGGGTGCGTTACATAACCCGAAGGGCATTCGCTTATAGCGAGCGTTCCGTAAGGACATGTAAATGTAGTTTTCTCACGATCTTGAGGAGCAATTGGAATTGGAAGTATCACGAAAAGCCATCAAGGAAGCAGTAGTATTCGTGCCTGCTAACCTTTCAAGCATTTGGTCAATAAGCGGCGGAGAAAATGGTCTTTCGGGTGGCATCATTCAACTTTACGTAGTCAATGCATACCGCCACCCGGTAACCGTTCTTTGCGGCACCAACTCACCCTTCTCATTTTTACAACCGTCATCCCTCCTTTTTGGAACCACTTGGACCGGGTGACCCATGGGCTATCGATATGGGGTAGATGAGACACGCATCCGAAGCTTAATGACCTCTTTTTTCACTACCTCTTTGATGTTAGGGTTAACCCGCCTTTGCGGTTGAACGGTTGGTTTGTAATCTTCCTCCATGAGGATTTTGTGAGTACAGAATGTCGAATCGATTCCCTTAATGTCAGCAACACTCCACGCAATCACTCCTTTGTACTCTTTTAAAACTTCTAAGAGCTTCTCTTTCTGAATAGTGGTTAACGAAGAGCTTATGATGACAGGGAGTTGGTCCTCCCCTTGAAGGAAGGCGTATTCCAAATGACTTGGGAGATCTTTCAGTTCTAAGGTAGGAGGCTCTTTGATCGATGGTTTTAGCTTGTTTTCCGGCCTTTGAAGCTCAATAGGTTCAATTTCATCCTGACGAGGATAAAGGACTGACTCAACCACCTCAATTTCTTGGTCGTCGTATATTATGTTGTTATCATTATTCATGAATTCGTTTAATAGATACTCGTCAATGCAGCCATCTATGTCGTCAACAAATTCATCAACTTCTTCAATTAAATATACGGGGCGACCGCAGGAAGAAGAGTGTCTCATAGAATCCTTAATGTCGAAAGTTAAGCTCTCGGATCCTACTCGTAAAGTAAGTTTACCATCATGAACATCAATGATGGCACAGTATATAGTGAGAAGGGTCTTCAAGGATTATTGGGACGGAATTATCTTCCTCCATCTCTAAAATTACGAAATCATTGGAAAATTGAATTCCCCACCCTTACAAAACGTTCTCACAAACTCCAATGGGATACTTGATTGATCGATCGGCTAATTGGATACTCATCCTAGTTGGTTTAAGCCACGAATATCCGAGTTTAAGAAAGCAGGGGTGAGGCATCGGTTAATGCTTGCCCCAAGATCGCGCGGGCGTTTTCATAGAAAGTACCCTATAGAGCAAGGAATGGTAAAGCGCGGATCTTCCTTCTTCTTGGGCATGCTCTTTTGGATGATAGTGAACATTCTTCTCTAATGATATCAATCCTTCAAGCTTTTTCCGATTAGATATCAACCTCTTGAAGTATCTACCATGTTTAGGGATGTGATAGAATACATCAAGGAGTGGTATGTTGACGGATGTTTGTTTCAAATAAGACAATATTCTTTCATTGTCTTCTTGACCTTTGATTCTTTAGGCGAGAGGATAGGGAATCCGTGCGAGAGTTGGTCATTTGAAATTTGGTCTTTGGTGTTTGTGGGGAGGATCGTGAGGAGTTGGAAGAGGTGTGGGAATCGCCTCATTTCTAACTCGGGTTCCCTTGTGATGGGGTTCGGTTGGGATGTGGGGATCCTTGGTAGTAGTTCTGATCGAGTAGTGATTGCGCAAGTTGGATCGTGAAGGGTTGGGCGGGTCCACTCATTCTTTTGTGAAGATTAGTGAGCTGACTTTCTAATTGACTTCTTTGCTCTCGGATAAACTCCTCAAGACCTTTCAAGAGTGCGGCCCTTCCATGGTGAGCTGTGCGAGTTTTTCTTCAAAAGGATCACGGATGGTGTACTCGGTCCGTCCTTTCCTTCCGTTCTCCATTCTAGATTGCCCCAAGGATCACATTCATCGTTTGATAGAATGTGAGGTGAAGGTCATCATAAATATCATGACTAGAGAGGAAGGCGCTTTCTCGGTGTGTGTCATCGCACTCATCGCTCTCGTGCGGTCCTCGCATATGTCGCATATGAGATATGGGTTAGTCGACCTTTTTGGTTACGGTGATTTTATGAGGTAAGCTAGTTTCTTTTGTGCTTTCTCAATTCGATAATCGAAGGATAACTCTTCACTTGAGAAAGTAGAAATGCTTGATGCGCTTTCTTGCTCATTCAATGGTTGTCTTGATATTGGATGTATTCCTCTATTCGGTTCCACCCTTCTTCCGCGGTGAGGTTCGCGATTCTCCGACGGTTGAGAAATCAATCCCTTTTGATCCTTTCGGGAGACATTGTCGTAAAGATTTGAACAAGCAACCAAAGGTTAATACCGTGGTGTGGAGCTTGTTGAATAAGATCTTTATAACGACTCCGGGAGTTGGTGATAGATTCTCCATCGGGTTGATGAAAGTGCGAAATTTTGCTCTAGCTGCTGCAGTTCTTCGGGAGGAAAGAACTTTTGGTGAACTTAGTTGTAAGTTGTTCCCATGTGAAAATGGACCTTGGAGGAGCTTATCGAGCCACTCCTTGGCTCGCCTTGAAGAAAATGGGAAAACCGAGTCTAGATGTCTCCTTAGATGCTCGTCGGCATAGATAGCATCAACAATTTTTAAGCTGTTTGATGTGGTGAATTGGGTTTTCTTTGTGGGATCCATGGAATTGACATGCCTTTTGGATTAGCCAAATATCGGATGCATGCAATACCTCATTGATCTGTTCGAGGATAGACAATGGCCTTGGTGAATCCGACGCTTGAAGGGTAGGAGTGTTCCCAGGGTTTTCGCTTTAGGAGGATTTATGGGGCTATTGGTGGAGTGGCAAGAACTTCCTCGCCATTTTGACTCAGTTGTCAATGATGATGGTTTCGAGGAGATTGTGGGGAATGAGGATTCTTCATCGGATGTAACTTCATCAAAATTGATGGAAGTGCCTTGAAGTTCGAATCATGGAGAGCTTTTCTTCGCCTATTGAGCTCTCTTTCGGGTTACGCAAATGGTTCAAGAAGAGTTTTGGTGGAGCTGCGGGTTCTAAGTTGCTTAAGGGGTTTGTATGGGGCGTGGTTGTTGATTATCACCTTCCATGATGAAAAGTGATGGGGTTACGAACAAAGGTCACGAAGAAGGGGATAGACTAAGAGAAAGCTAAAAATAAGAAAAAATTTACTTGATAGGAATCAAGCAAAGAAACCTAAGCGAGGTGGACTACTAACTAGCTATTCTATTCCCGGCGGCGCCAAAAACTTGATAACGCTACACGCGTCGTTCGGGGTCAAGGAAACTTCCTTTTCTTGAGCAAGTTTTATAACACCCTAGGCGATGAACCTAATCGTTGTAGTGTAGTAATTAGGGTAAGCCACGGGTATTGATATCGTTCTCTAGGGAATAGGAATGCTAGTAAGGAGTTACTACGCTAAGGTTAAGGTTGAGGAAGATTATTTTTATCTTTTATGTTTTATGAAAATGGAAAGGTACGAATCTCGGGTATTGGATTTGGGGGTTGGTATTTCTACCGATTACTCTACTATTATCTAATTATCTAAACTAAGGTTGTGGGAGTCTATGTCTAATTAATGTGTGCTCGTATGATAGTTTAAAGATGTGTTTACTTAAGTTGTATTACTCCTTAATTATCTCCTATTGATGGTTGAGTGTCACGTCTTATTCCTAGTTGCGTTGTGAGTCTAAAGTTGTAGGGTATCGTTTCTCCCTAACTCTTTGAACTTACCAAAGGGTCTTGTCTACAAACCCACTAGGGATTATAAACTCCTACTCTAAGGCGCTCTTTGGATGGTTTAGCCTACAATTACTCAGGTAATTATATTCTAAGGTTCACAAAGATGAATCAAGCATTAAGTACACAACGAATGACCTATCGCATTACTAGATCATTAATCAACTAAGATAAGAAACAACCAATCAATATTCAATAATTAAGTTTCATACTTCCTAAGCAAACACACAAATAAATTAGCGGACATGGAGAACATGCAAGCATACACACAAATAATCAAAGACATAATTGAATTAATGAAGTAAAGACTTATCTTGATGTAAGATAGGGTTTAAAACCCTAAAATCTTGTACAAGACACCTTAGGTTCGGTTTTAGGTTTTACTCCAAAGACTCTCCACACAAAGGCGAAAAATTCGGATTCTATATATAAGATTACAATTGCGACGGCGTCACCTTATGTTTAGTGGCGCCGTCGTGTCGCCGCTCATTGGGGTTTCGTCTTGGCTTGCGTTAACCTTGCGGCGGCGTCACCTTATGTCCGTGGCCGTCCTCTTGACTTTCGGCGTCGTCGGATTGCATCTAGGCCGTGCGAGTAGCGACGGCCTACTCTTTCACAACTAGGCGTCGTCACTTGAAAATCTGAGTTTTGGGTTACGGATCGTCACAATAATTTTGGGACGGCGTCGTGGGGATTGATAGCTTTTGTTTAGAATGCCGTCGCCTTCTAACCGACAAGCTGTGAGTGCCTCGATTTCGACTTTGGCCATTTTCTTCATATATTCGCGCCTTTTCGTCCAAATAAGTGCCATTCCATTACATTTTGCCTTCACGAGACCTAAAAGTGAAAAGGGCGATATTAAGCAATAACGGATACAAAAGTGATCAAATAAGGACTTAAGCGACCCTCAAAATGGTACCTTTTAAAACCTTATCAAGTAATGTCTCTCCCACTCTGTTTAAGCAAAACCAGTGGTTTTAACCACTTGCTTTCCACCTCTTCACCTCCACCTCACCATCTCCACCTGTTACCCACTCCCCTTCCACCTCCACTATTGTCCAAGAGCCATTAATGAGATAAACCTGCTCAAAGACTTTTCCCGCCAAATTTGACAAATGGCAAATATGATGATCTGGCTTAATCCAATGGCTAGAATTTGGTGGGATTAGTTCAGAGGTCGACAAGGGACTGGAAAAGCTCATTATATACAAGTTTTGTGCAATGTATCAATCTATCTAGTGTAATTTTCATTTTATTAAGTCGTTTTAGCTTAAATTTCAATTCCTGTGTATGTTTTAATCTTAAAACTCTGTATTTCAAGTTTGTATGTTATAATAAAGTATTTGTGAAACATTAATTCCAGTATTAAGTTATATCTCAGATTATGCAAATTTTCCTTATTTTAAAAATCTCATGAATGATCAAAGGTTGTTTGTAGATGTTCTTATGGACTGAGTAAGCCACATAAGCTCCCTAGAAAGCTTATTCAAGCTTTTAGAAACTTTAAAACTTTGTCTAGTATCAAAATCAGAAAATTCACAAAAATACCAAGAAAATATAGAGAAAATAAAAAATCAATGGTGAAACATGCAAGAAAGCTGGAGCAAGGTAGATTCTGGATGGCCTTGGTATAGAGCTTATTGGTAAGCTATAGGAAGTGTATTCACGTCCTTGTTCTTGGTTTTCATTCAAATCCATCTTGTAAGCCCTTTTTGGTACATTTGGTCATTTAACTGTTTAAATCCTTAACTAGCTTAAATCTTTGTGTTTTCATACTCATTAGTATTAGTTAAGTACACTTAAGTCATAAAACCAGTAGCTTGTTCTTTAAAATTCACAGTTGATAAAAATATCATTTTCACAGTTAAATTAGCTTAGTTGTAATTTCTTGATCTTATGTTGTTAAGTTGTTATCTAATGTTTCTTTAGTCTTATTTAGTGATAATTTTAGGTCTGAATTCATTGGCATGGTCTTAATCTTTGATTTGCTTTGAAAAGTTCCAAATCGGTTTAGTTAAGGTGTGTTTGGTTTGCTTTGTTAACCAAGTTAAAGGTGGTCAAGTCGGTGTTATTACTTGTTCGGTGTCACACTTGGTCCAATTAGTTCAAACAAACCATATAAGTCGGTCCTTATTAGAGTAAAAGTCAAAATACCTTTGATCTCTCCTTGTTCATCAAACTGTTGGATTTTAAAGTTTCATGATCAAGGATTTGTGTTCTAAGTTGTTAGTATTGCCCAATCCGGTCTTAATCCACCTTAATACATCATAATCGGTGCTAAGGATCAATTTAAAGTTCGGTTTAGTCAACTTTTAGTGTTAATCAAAAAGTCAAATTTTCAGTCTAAGTCGTTTTTGAATTAAATAGAATAATTTATATAGGATCTACTGTTGAGTTTCAAGACTTAAGCTTGTGGGATAGTAAATTCCATCTGCTCATCTTAATATTAGTATTTTTTATAATTTTCAAATAGCTTATTTAATAGCTTTTTGCTTAGCTTATTTAAGACACCATTTCAAAATTGTGTCCACGTGTACGCTTTGATATCAATTTCAAGAGCTTGTCAAAAGCTCTCCAGTGCACCTTAGCTTGTCAAACTTGATTCTTTGGATAGCCAACCAACCCATCTTGAGGTCCCAAGCTTCATATTCCACTTTGTAGCTTGTTAGCTAGGGCTGCACCTAGCTTCTTTTTTGTCCCAACACTCAGCACCAACTGTATCAGCTCCAGCTGATCACAGTTTTACCACCACTTTCATAAGCTCACCAAAAGCTCTACAGTTACCCTTAGTTTGTGATTTTTGGCTTTTTGAAAAGCCAACCTAGCTAGCTTGTTGACTCAGTCTTGGTTTTGAGCTTTTGAACTTATTTACCTAGCTTATTTTAGCCTACAAAGTCTGTACAAGTCTGTTTGGTACAAAGGTGTTTCATAAGTGCTTATTACTTGTTTATAGCTTATCAGTATGCTTATCTGTGTTTTCTAGCTTATCATAAGTAGCTTTTATTTTGTTTTAGCTTATTTAAGCTTTTGTTTCATATTGCAAGTTTGTTTGAGCTTATTTCATCATAATAAGCTCATAAGTCAAAACTGTTAAGATATTGTCGCTTCGAGCTTATTAATCATTTTCATAAAAGTTGTAGTTGTGAAAAGTGCTTATCTTAGTTAGCTTAATAACTTTGTAAAGAAAATTCAAAAAAAATGTTTTGCAAAAGGTGGGAGGCAAGCTCGAACCCGAGACCTCCCACCTTGAGAGTGATAAGTGTACTGTAACCATTGCCCTTGGGTCTTTATTGGTTTTAGTTTGCACAATCTATTACTTAACCCCTCTTGTCCCGTTTAGCTTATTTGGTTAAGTTGGCTTATTTCGAGCTTATTTAAAATAGCTTTTGCAACTTTTGTATTTTTTATAAATTTGTATTAGTATTAAGTATTTTATAAAAAAGTTTCAGATTTTTCTAAATAGTTTTAGTATTTTTAAACATTTAATTAGTGTAAAATCTTATTTAATTCATAATAAAAAATATAAAAGTCTAAAAATATAAATCTTTTTCTAAAATTTTCTTTTGTCATATAGTACGTAATAAAATTGTTTTTACATTCGTGAGGCCTTTTATTTCATAAATTTTACGTTTTTGCTTATGACTCGCTGTAATTTTTATAAATAACTTACGCTTTCATTTTAAATCACGTTTTTAGGTAATTTAAGTTTAAGTTTTAGTTAAAATAGTTTATTTAAGTCATTTTGTTTTATAAAATCACAAAAACATCATTGTAAAAATAGTGATAGCGTTTATTTAATATATTTTAACTTTTTAATTTTCTTAATTTGCATTTAAGTCGCTGTAATTTGTAGATCTTTTCTATAGGTATAATTATCCATCCAAATCCTTACTGATCACTATCCTTAGTGATTATTCGACATTTGTCTGTGTGAAACACCAATTCATCCTCCGTGGGACTAAACGACCCAGGAATTCCCTATATTCTCTCGATCTAAATTGCATTTGGTGTGTGAACTGTTTTGAGTTTCTTACGGTTGGTTATTCACAAGTGGCTAGCTTATGTGAGATAACTTGACGGTTTAGCACCAATCAAGCCCTTTTGATAAAGGAAGGAACCAAAAATTTGGTTCCTTGTAATCCGTGGGTGTCGATTGTTAGGATCTCACAATCATTAGAACACATTTATTGCAAATCTTGCTTCTTCACTCCATCCTTCTTGTATGGATTGACTTGGGTGATATGACTAGCATTTAACCCACTTCAAAATCATTAGAAACCTCACCTCTTCTATGGTTTAACATCAAATCAAACACACTTCTCCATAATTCACCATTCTTATGAATTGAGAGGTTTTACCATGATTATCTTCACACCTTCTCAATTCTTACCATCAACTAACAAAAGCTTAAGTCAAAATGACAAATACTTCACCATCAACCAAGCCTTGCAAGAAAACCGTTAGGATTAGCGTAAGACCTTGTTGCGTCAACTTGAGCTCTTCCTCCGAGTCATCTCCACTCACCATCTCATCTCCAATAAGGGATGACACTAACCTCACTTTAGCTACTCCTACACCATCTCCACAACAACCCATTATCATCACTACTCCACCACCAACAAAGACTCCAAGCTCACCACCACCGGCTCCCATCCAAACATCAAAAACACCATCACCTCCAAAATCTCAAACACTCATCCCATTGGAGTTATTCTCTACACCACCCACTTCACCAAATCCTTTCTTGGAGGACTTGGAAGATTTACCTCCTAGGCCAAATCATCCACCACCATTGCCATCATTTGGCACTATTGAGCGGGTTGCTCATGAGTCTCCTAGACCATCCTTTGACCCAAACTCCCCGTTAGGTCCAAGACCTCTTCTCTTCCACCCCATCCACAAAGACATCCATGGTCCTTTATATGGGGATCAACCACTCTCTAAATCAATGTCTCCTCACATTGAGGACATTGAGGAGTCCATGTGGGAAGATCATCCCACAAGAGAGGAGATTCAAGCCGAACTCCAACATCTCCACTAATTCTCAAATATGGTGGATTCTCACCTAAGTGAGACTATGCAAATGCAAAGTGCTTTGCTAGCCTCCATAATCACCACACCAAACACCAAAAACCAACACCAACACCAACACATCTACTATTCCACCACAACAACCTCATCAACCTTACTACCCTCCTAGGCATGGTTGCTCAACTTGTGAGCAAACCGCCCAAACAATCGATCGGGACCGGGTGATGGTCCATGAGTTCCAAGAGGAAATGAGGTTCATCCTCAATCACATCCTTGAGCCTATATGCTCTTTCTCTCACCCCTCAATAGGACGGTCCTAGATTAGCTCTTCTAAGCATCTTTTTATTTTCTAGGATTTTTCCTTTTATTGTACTAAACACTTCATTGTGTTCTCCTTTCATGATTCTTGAAAATCATGAAAATTTTTAACAAATGAATGATGTTTCTATATTGTTGGTGCTTATTACATAAGTGTTTGGATATGCTTGTGAATGATGATTATTACTAACAAATCTTTTTGTAGCTTTTTTCACAATCCATGTATCTTCCCATTAGCACCCAATTTAAGGGGAGCTTTGGTCAAGGGGGAGATAATGGCTCGGGCTCATTACACATTCCGCCTCGCATCTTCTTTTTGTTGAGACAAAAAGGGGGAGAAATATAAAGAACTTGGTTGTATTTGACTTTCTGAAAAAGTCAACTGCATATATTGACTTTCTAAAAAAGTCAACTGCATACTTTGACTTTCTGGAAAAGTCAACATCATGCTTCAACTAGTGAAGACTTTGACTTTCCGAAAAGACAAACATCATATACTTGCATTATTATTTCTCTTCAAGTTCTAAAACTAATATTTTATAACTCTTGTACAATCTTTACATCTTTTATAAAATAAAATTTATGTTTTGTCCTCAACAAAAGGGAGATTGTTAATACAAATATCGTCATTAAACGTTATTTATATTTTGATCTTTACCAAGTTTTGTTAACGACAAAAGTAAATTTAATTTTATAAATCTTAAAGCTTGTCAATATTAATAGATATTAAAACAAGCTTTTTCAAATAATATCTTCATCACTCAAGCATTTACATTGTGATTAATCATATCTTAACATGACTCTAAACCATAATGTATGATAGTAGTTTTAGAATGTTTTAGTTTCTTAAAACTAAACATTACTTATGTATTTGCATATTTCTAAAAATAGAAAAACAACACATGACATCATGTGACGCATCATGGAAATCATTGGAAGATTTCATTAGATATTTTGTGTAGATTTGGGCTCTTCATATATTACACAATCTTGCATAGATATGGTTGACTTTGGCAAGATCTTGATATCTTGCTGTCAGACCTCGGCGACACCAAAAGTTATAATGGGCGGAACCCTTTTAAGGGGTCCGCGGTCCGTGGTGCTAGCGATGGTTTTGGCTATAAATAGCAAAGCCAAACCAAGTAGTTTTCATCCCTTTCTATCATACTCATACATTTCTTCTCTCTAACCTTTCTAACTCGGTTTCATATCATATTAGTGATCTCTTTGTAGCAAAGAAGATCAAGTCACATTCAAGCTTCAACGAGAAGTTGGAAGTCTTGTTTGTTAGTTGTTGTATGATCTTGTGTCGATTCATACTTCACCGTTGTACCAAACCATCATAATCTTGTGAGTGTGAGTGGTAGTATTTTAGTCCTTAAAATACATTTGTGTGTGGGAGTGGTTGTACCCTTGAAAAGAACTCGACATCTAGCTTAGTGTCGGAAATAGTGTGTGTTTAAGTGTAAAGGTTTTCTCCACGGTGAAAGGAGCTTGTTGACTAGTGAAGTTGAAACTCGAGTGTGAGACTCGAGGGTGGAGTAGGGCAAGGAAAAAGAATCCTTGTAGACCGAACCACTATAAACAACTTGTTGTGGTTTGATTGTTTCTTTCCTTATCTACTCTTTATATATTGTTTGTATATTTCACTAACATATCAAAGATCAATATCAATTGATCTTCAAACAAGTTTCAAAACAAAG
Organism: Chrysanthemum lavandulifolium; assembly: GCA_022545495.1. Lineage (NCBI taxonomy): Eukaryota > Viridiplantae > Streptophyta > Magnoliopsida > Asterales > Asteraceae > Chrysanthemum > Chrysanthemum lavandulifolium. The sequence continues at coordinate 17,834,398 of CM040243.1, forward strand.
TTTTAATTGGTAAACTATTCAACCCCTTTCTAGTTTTCTACAAATGTCGTTAGAGTTACACATATCTTTAACATTGTAAAATTAGAAGTGTAAAACTCAAAACAGTCTTACCTTGCAATAGTCAAAATCCAATGTAAGGGTCTCAAGAGATGGAAGTCTTGTCGGTGAAAGATATTGGATACTATGATTGTCGGACAACATTTGAAATACCGAATGACAAATGTAACTTCTTCAAATTCCTAAGACTTGCAAGATTCCATAGTTTCATCCCGTTTGTACTCTCAACATCCAATCTAAGAGACTCAAGTAAGGGACAACTAGCAATTAAATCCCAAACTGTACCGGTTAGAAATTTGACTAAACACAATTCTAAGCTCAGTAAATTTGGAAAAGTTGTAAAAAAAACCAAACTAGGAAAATCACAACAATGAATTTCAAGATGTTTCAATTCCATACGAGAGTAAAGTTGGATTGGCAATGTAACTGGTCGTCCATACCAGTTTCTAATTGTCAGGTCCTCAATTCCTTGCAGTGCCAAAAACATAAGCCAATCACGAATCTCTTTATAATTCAAGTCTTCCATTCCAGACAACGGTTTGGGATCTACAGAGAAGACAAACTTTTTTATGGGACCCGTAAGCTGATTTAACAGTCTAGTAATATGCCTCCCATCAAACTTATATGTTAAATAATAAAAGAAATCCTCATCAATTATGACTTCGGTGACCAAGGTCCACTTAAACCTCGATTTTGTAGATAAAATAGAGGTGCTCACCGCTTCTTTTATTGGCAACTGATTCAAAATGTTACCGATCATCGTATCCGCATGTTGCTAATATAATCTCTCATATTGGTGATAACATTAACTCGAAACGACATGGTTTTCAAGGAAATTTTGTTGGTTTTTGAATTCTCGACGAGGAGGCTTTGGATGAGGGTTTTGGATTTGCAATTGATGGTCAAAACGAGGTGTGTTATTATGATCATTAAATGTGGTTGTTGGGTTGGTTCATTGATTCGCTACCAAGATACAAGCTTTTCAAATTTGCTCCTAAAATATTACAGTGGTATATTTTAGTAAGCCATGGTAATATAGCGGACCTAGGCTCAAAACTAAGGTAGTGCGTTCCAATAAAATAGTTAAGGGGAAAACATAAGGGCAAAACCTATTACACGATCAATGTGATGTGACGTGTCAAGCCGGGTGAGGTCTAATTTAACACAACTATGTTAATAAAACGATAAACTCAAACTGTTTATAATTAAGTCAATATTATTTCCTAATTGTTAATACCTTCGACTACATTTTTATATCAACGTACGAAACTATTTTATAGACCATCACTTATTCTAAAAACGTCGACATTTCTAGATGTGTAGAGTTACATTCATTTGAGTTGATTATTTTGAGCTTTATGCGACATTTTTAAACGAAAAAAAAATGCTACACTGCTTTTATGCTCAATTACTTAAATTAAATATCTCAAATTATAAAATGCATTGGTTGTATACTTACAACGCTAGTTATTTTTACTGCCGCTAGTTATTTTTACTAATGCTAGTAAAACTGAATTGGTTGTATACTTACAACTGCTAGTAGTATGCTTACTGCTGCTAGCTATTTTAACCACTGCTTGTGATAGAAGACATCAACGAAATGATGCCACAGTCTTTAATTGTTAGGAATTAGAAAATTTGGTCATTAAAGTGTCGGTCACCTCAAGTATATGTAATCATTAGAAAGCTCGTAGTCATAGTTATTTAATGTTTTGTAAGAAGTTAGTTAAGTAAAATGTGGAGGACGGACGGTCTTTACCCAACGTATGCACGATCCACAGCCCGTAGGGAGGCGTTTATTGTAAACACTATAAATACCCTCTACCTCCCAAGGTAGAGGGTTGGAGCTTTCAATACCATTTTTCTTTGTTTCATATAGTTCCCAACTCTCTTCCGTTTCTCTCTCTCTAACTTTCTCTCTCTAAACATTGTGAACGCCCCATATGGTTTGTACTTTAATGTGTTTGTGAAATCCTATATCTTACAATTGGTATCAAGAGCCATGGTTTGATCACTCATCTTTCATGCTCTTTGTTTTGGTGGATTTCATAAGGTTTTTGGGGTTATAAGTGTTTAGGAGAGTTTGAATCATTTGGACAATTTCTAGTGTTAAAGTTTAAATTTTGATTGTACTTTGTGTTTAGGTTCATCATATGTGTTTAGGTGTTGAATTGGAAGGATTAAATCATTGTGGTTTGGTTGTTTTGATTGATAAAGTGGTTGTTTTTAAAGTTGTACGAAGTGAGTTGAGCCACGAGTTGAGTTTCTTAAGCGAGTTGCTTTGTTATTGGGCGAGTTGGTATATGCGACTTGGCTATTTAGCGAGTTGACTCTTTATGCGACTTGGGTTCTAAGCGAGTTGTTTCTTTGCGACTTGAGTTCTAAAGCGACTTGGCTATTAAGCGAGTTGTCTTGTTAGCGAGTTAGTTTAAGCGACTTGGTAGTTAAGCGAGTTGTCTCAGATGCAACTGGCTATTTAGCGAGATGACTCTTTATGCGACTTGGGTTCTAAGTTTAGTTGTTTCTTTAAGCGACTTGAGTTCTAAAGCGACTTGGCTATTAAGCGAGTTGTACTGTTAGCGAGTTAGTTTAAGCGACTTGGTAGTTAAGCGAGTTGTCTCTGTATGCAACTTGGCTATTTAGCGAGTTGACTCTTTATGCGACTTGGGTTCTAAGCGAGTTGTTTCTTTAAGCGACTTGAGTTCTAAAGCGACTTGGCTATTAAGCGAGTTGTACTGTTAGCGAGTTAGTTTAAGCGACTTGGTGGTTAAGTGAGTTGTCTCTATATGCGACTTGGCTATTTAGCGAGTTGACTCTTTATGCGACTTGGGTTTTAAGCGAGTTGTCTGTTAAGCGACTTGTCTTTTAAGCGACTTGACTACTTAGCGAGTTGATACCGAAGCGAGTTGACTGTTTTGCTACTTGTCCATTGAGACTTGTCAATTCTTCGTGCTACATTTTTACGGTTGTTCTTTTGGTGTAGTAAAATCCCGTGAAAGAATCAATTTCCCGGTTTAATCAAAGAATAGTAAAATCCCGTAGAACTTGTAATCATGTCTAACATCGTGCCTACTATCGTTTCTTACGTTGTCGAGGACGTTCAAGCGGTTGGATCGATACTCATCCACCTATGCTTGATGAATCGATTATGACTCATGGGCTCAAAGAATCAGTTGTCTTGTTTGGGAAAAGAAAATGGGGTCAACATTCTCAAATCAATTGATGAAGGACCTTATCGATTGAGACAACAAGAGACATAATTGATCTTTGCTGCAGATGGAACAATGATATTTGGATTGGACGGACAAAGACGTATGATGAGCTCAATGATAAGGAGAAAAGAGATTCGATCTTGATATCGTGGCTTCAAACATTATACTTGTGGTCTTCCAAAAGATATCTACAAGCTTATCAATCACAACACATAAGCCAAGGCGGTTTGGGATAATGTCAAGATGCTTCTCTCGAGTTCGAATTAACTAAGGAAGACAGAGAATCACAATTGTATGATGAATTTGAGCACTTTAAGATGAAACCGAAGAAAGTATCTATGAATATTACGTGAGATTCCACAAGCTTGTGAATGATATGAGGAATATCAAAATGACCATGCCAAATATTCACCGAATTCAAAGTTTGTGAACAACATGAATCCCGAATGGTACAAATTTGTCACCTCGTGAAACTAACCAAAGGATTAAAGAACACCAACTATGAGCAATCAGATGCCTTCACGCTTCGAATGAGAGACATGCCATGTTTGAGCGAATGATTATTGATCGATTCAAATCTAAACAGGGGAATCAAGCTCATCAAATGACTCAATGACCTTTTACACCAATGTTGGAATTACCACCAAAGATTCTCAAGTCATACCCACGGGTAATGGTAATTACAAGCTCATTCCCGATCCAAAGATATAAGCCTCGAGACTCAAACACACTCATGGAAAACTTCATCAATCAATTGTCTCATGGTTAGTCAAAATATGAATTCCTCCCATACACCAACAATAACCTCGAGCGACATCCAATCCACACAATCAAGCTACAATCGAGATGGGAAGGTTATGGTGCAACCGGTTCAACTAAGGCGGATGAGCAGGGAAGAGGTGAAGTAGGTGGAGGTATGTGGCAAATCGAATCGTGGGAGAAATGCCAATCGAGGACAAGTGAAGCCGGTCAAGTGCTACAACCGTGGTGGTGATGGACACATTGCAAGGAACCGCACATCTCCAAAATGCCCTCAAAATGCATAGTACTTGTGGACAAGATGTTGCTGGTGCAAGCTCAGGACAATGGAGCAGTTTTGGATGAAGAAGAGTTGTTGTTTCTTGCTGAGGGTAATGCCAAAATCTATTATGCCGATGTGGATGAGCAGCTGTTAGGTTCCCATATTTGTAACACAAGCATCAATATAAGAGGTAGAGATAAGAAAGGATCGGTTGAACACTAAACCAAGACACACGAATGATATGAGAAGAGTTATGCGTAAAGTGAAATGATAAAATGAACAACCAACCCTCAGTGAGGGTTTACAAGCATTATTTATAGGAAGGAATTAGGCAACATGCAATCTCCTTCCTTTCCTTTATGGGCTTGGGCCAAGGCTCATGGGCTTTCTACATAAGCCTTGGCATGATTACTAACATAAAAGCCATATTAAGCTAACTATTACATATTAATTACTAACACTTGAATTCAAGTTTAGGAGTGATTCCAACAATCTCACCCTAAGTGTTAGTGATTGATAATATAAACGTTGAAGGTGCTGATGTAATAGTAGCTTTGACGTCTTCTGACATTCTTCTTTCTTGTGAGAAGAAGTGCCTTGATTCGAACAATCTCCCCAGTGTAGAGAAATTGTTTCCTTTGAAAAGTTACGCTTTGATGTCATCATTTTCTTTTGTCTTTGATCTTTGTTCTTTGTGATGGTAGTGATAGTATGTTTCGCCCGTTGCTCCGGTGTCTCCACGTCTTTATCCAACATGCTCACACGCTCTTTGACGTTGGATTTCGATCGATGTAGTTCTCTTAGTCTTTAAACTTTGTAGATTCTTTGATATGATGAAGAATCATTCGACTTTGTGTTGCCTTTGAGAGAACTTCCATTAGTGATGTTGTTGATATGAGCATGTAAAGAATCGCACGATCGATCCGCCTCGAGCTTCCATAAGAAAACATAAGAATGGTTAGTGATAAACGATTTCCAAAGACTTACAAGTTTAAACTTGAGTGTTAACAAGATAGTGTGAAAACACAACTCTAATTCTCACAAAGGTCGTTCTGAACCGAGTCCCACAAGTGAGATAACGCGATGTACCTAAGCACACCTACTGATTCAGATGAGTCGAGGTACATCAAGCATCACCTCACGATCGTAGACCGTTTGAGACACACTAAGCGTAATCCGGGGAGTTACCGAAGTGACCTACTGTCAGGGCTGTTAGATGTTAACCCTGGCAGGAGTTTCCATTCAATCACTAAGGATCACAATTGTGAACCTCTCATAAATGTTCTTGACAGATTGCTAAGATCTATGAAGGACACGATAATGTATCACTTGCTTCCTTATTGTTGAACGACAAGTGATAAAATGTCAAGTGTACTTAAGAGATCTTTTGATGAATCTCGTGGCTCTAGACTCAATAGTGCGCTTTGGTTTTCCGAGCGGAGACTAGGAGAGGGTCTCCTTCTTCAATACCAAAGAATCTCTAAGAGAAAGCCGATAGTTTACGAGGGTTCCTCCGAGAATGAAACAAGTTTCGTTGAGAAAACTTGAGTGGCTAAGAAGGTTTAGTGCATGTGTCATCGGGTCCATGACGACTTTAATCGTCAATACCGGTGTCATCAAGTGACAACCAAGAGCATATGAATTGAACCCGTGTCTCGCCCTAAGTTGAATAATGGGAGGGCTATTTCTTTTCACCCTTTTCTTTTAATTCTTCAACTCCTTCTTTCTCCGATTCTCATTTTCTCCTTTTTATAATCATACCTAAGGACTTCTAATTCTAACTATTGGTAGTGTCCTTGGGTAGATCCCTCCGGCTCTGGTGGATCATAGGACGGTTATTCCTAACCTTAATCACCTTATAACTCCATTGCCATAAAACCGATTTCTTGAAAATTTCTCAAAGTGTTTATGAATAAGAAACATTTTGAAACACTTCAAGAGTTTTTATTTTTTGAAATACTCCTCCACACATGCTTAAGTGTTCGATGAAATTTGCATAGTGAGGGAGGAGCGCACTTTTGAATTGATCAACTCAAGATAGACAATCCCCATGAGACACGGTTACATAGCATAGTTAAAGAGTTACATTGTCAGTTTTTAGGTGACAACTAGCTCTAATAACTATCTTGAAGGTGTGGACAAGCCTCGAAAGGTTGTCAAACCCGTCAAATTTCATGTCTACCAAGAGTTTCTCGAATGGTACATGCTACTCGGATAAGTCCTTTGCAAGACACGTTTACATCACTAGCGAACTAGCTTGAAATTATTACCCGTCCCGGACAAGTCTTTTCGAGTTACTAACATTTAAGATATCTTCAGTTCATTGGTTAAGTCTGTAGCACAAAGATTCATTTGGAATTTCACAACATATTTCTTATCACATAATTTTTCTCCCCCTCAAAAATGGCATATAAATGTTATTTTTGATGAAATTTTGATATGGAATATGACCATTTTGAGTTTTGTGGGAAGATTTCTACGAAGAACAATTTTGTGAACAAAGATTTTGGTTGACAAATACTCCCCTTCAACAAGTGATATAAACTTTTGAGGTTTTGAAAAAAAATCGTAAGGAGAAGTACTTGTTCTTTTTAGCAAAACTTTAAAAATGAAAGTTTTGATAAGTTTTACTCAAAAGTAAGAAGCTTTCGCTCCTTTTATAAGGATTGTGGCACTAAAGCGCACCACGTGGTCCTTTCATTACAAGTACGGTCGTGTAATCGTTATGTGTGCATAAGCCATAGTCATAAGCAATCACACATCCAAATCAATATTGAAAATGAAACGACTTATGGGTGCTGAGGGATTCGAAGTCCAAGAATATCTCCGGGAATGCTAAGCGGGCGTTGATAGCCGTGAGAGTAATCCGAGACGACCACCTACAAAGCTCTCCAAAGTTCGAGGCGGTCCTTCTCGAATAACCTTTCATCAATCCGTGATGATTCTCTTCACATCCCGCCTCCCGAGAATTCCATCTCTTTGTGACCCAATGCCTTGTCAGACGCTTTAACCTATAAGCTAAAGTCGCCCATGACTTTCTTCAAGTGTGATCTCCAAACTTATGAAGATCTCTACGCCATCAAGCGATTGCGATGAAGTTCACTACGGTAAACTACTCCAAACGGTTTCTTGATGAGAGTGTATTTTGGAAGATGGTTGATGTCGTGAAGTTCTAGCCGAGGTGTGATATGTGTCTAAATACACATATATTTGTATTATATAAACCCACAAAACAACCAAAACACACAAATGACTTTCAAAATGATACAAATTCATGAAAATGTGTTTTATGTGATTCAGTACAAAAGATTGAAAACAAGTGAAACTTGATCAATTTCACAACAATTGTCGTTTCGGTCCACGAGTTACACAAAATGTCAAAACTAGTCCCTAAAAGTTTTAAATGAATGAAAAGTCAACTTAAGTCCTTGGGAAATCAAAATGTTCACAAAACATCCACGGATAAAAGTTTACACAAAATGGCAATTTTACCCTCAAGTTACAAAATTGGCGAAATGGTCCCTGGTATTCTAAACTTGGAATTTTACAAATAATACCCTTGTACTATGCATGATTTAACAAATGGAACAATTCGATAACTTTTGGGAAATTACACTTTTAGTCCCTCAAAATCCAAAAATTACAAAAATAGTCCTTGGACCTTTTTAAATGAATTTTATGCAAAAGTGGTCCATGTACTATTCATTTATGTCATATTTGGTCCTTGTGAGAAGTTTGGAAAAGTGGCAATTTCAATCCTTGAAGTTTGATGAAGTTACAATTTTGGTCCTTATAATATCACTAAACCAAACGGACACCTCGTTATTATTCAAGCCCAAGACAAACTTAAGCCCAATCCAAAACTAAGCCTACACACCCTTGGACTTGAACCTTGGACCTTGACCCCCAGTCCACATCCATTTTTGAACCCAGCCACAACCCCTTTTGACCTCCCCCGTATTATTAATATTGCTCGGTCAACGCAAGTCAAACCCAAGGAAATACCGCCAACACTGCTCACTCTCTCTCTCACCTCTCAGATACCCAAAACCGAGTGGTTTTCCACAATTTTCAACCCTCACCTCACCTTCTCCTTACTTTGTCCCCTCCACCTCCACATACACCCAAATCCAATTAATGTCTAAACACGCTCAAAAGGAAATTTGGCGCCAAAACACCACTTGACGGTTTTGATGCATTTGACCAATCCAAGGGCTCAAAAGTAGTGGGAAAGATTCAGAGGACTAGTGGGAGTATTCTTGGTGTATAAAGGAGAGAAGAAAAAGAGGAGTAGACACTTTTGGCCTTAAGCCTTAGTCAAGTAGTTGTAGTTTTTATTGTTTTCTTAGTTAAAAATGTCTTTTAATCTTGCAAATGTTGTATTTTATCTTTAATTAGTGTAATGAAACCTTTATTTCGGTTTAATACCGCTTAAATCTCGGTTTTAAGTTTTGCTTATTTCCTTAAATTTTCATGAAATTGAATTCTAGTTTAATAGTTGTTTGATGGATTCTTTAAACTCAATAAGCTCTTGACAAAGTTTTAAGGTTTTCGATTTATTAAAACAATCTCGGTCTTTTAAATTCGAAAATCAAGAAAAATACTAAAAAGTCAATGGAGGTCAACATATGATCCAATAAGCGATTAAGGGTGTGAAGCTAAAATTGGATGGTTTTTCGGTTTCTAGCTTGTTGACACCAAGCTAGAAGTGGTATTTTAAGCCTTGGTACTCAGTTTTAAGTCTTGATCACATGTAAGCTTCATTTTCCATTTTTGCATTTTAATGTTTCTTGTTTTATATGCTATGATTTTGATGATTCTATGTTTATTTGTTATTATATAGTCATGTTATAGCTTTATATTAGGTGTTTATGTATTGGAATTCATTGTGGCTTGGAAATACATTTTGACTGCTCATATGCTTGATTTTTGATAATCATGGTTTAAACCTTGTGTGACTACATGTTTAAGCTTTAAAGGTCCTAATTTAACAGATGAAAGCCTGTGGATTTGATAAAATTGGTTTATACAGTCAGATGTTATGAAAAGTCCAATTTAATCCCTTTTAAAGTGTGTTTGGATTTGCTGATAAACCGTGATCCGTGCTTGTTATGTTGTTATTTATTGTTGTTTCTTATCACTTTAGTGTTATATAGCTCGATTAAGCATTCAAATTCGGTCCTTGTTTAATAATAGTCAAATCTTGTTTAAATCTTCATTAGCGACTCCTTTGTTAGGATTTTGCAATACAAATCTCATCTCGTTGATGTATAAGTTGATAAGTTAGCTTAATTCGGTTTCATCATAGCATAATATATCATATATAATCAATAGATTAAGTCTTAAATTCATTTTAGTCAAATTTTATGTTCTTGTAAAAGTCAACTTTTCTTAAGGTCGGTTTTGAATTAAATGTAGAATTTTATTGTGTGCTCAGATTAAGTTTCACTTATGCCTTTTGGGATTTCAATATTTAGCTGCTTAACTTAATTACAAAAATAATAGTTCACATTTTCTCAGCTTTTTAGTAGCTTATTTTTAGTCTTATTTTAGGCACCTGTTCATAAGTGATGCCCTGCACCACAGATTAGGTGTCAAGTTCACAAGCTTGCAAAAGCTTGTGAAGTTGACCCTAGCTTGTGAATTTGGCTTCTATGTGTTGCCTTTGTGGCCTTGTTATTATGTGTAAGCTTGTTTTTCTCTTATTAGCTTATTTGCTTAGCTTAATTTAACCATCTATTTTGTCCCATTTAGACCACTCAACTGAAGCAAACAGTTGAGTGGGGCTTGTTAAATAAGTTTTGATAAGCTCCTCATTGAGCTTGAGTATGTGACCCTTGGCTTTTCACAAAGACAAGGTACCCATCTCAAGGTATCAATTTGAGTTGAGCTTATTAGAGCTTATTTGATAAGTCATGTAGGAGCTTGTGTTTGCTCACTCACAACATACCACTGAGCAATTCAGTGGTATTACACTGTTTCCACAAGCTAATAAAAAGCTTATCAGTTGGACTTAGCTTGTGTGAATTGGTTCCTTTTGGAGCTTATCCACCAGTAAACAAAGTCCATTGCTTAATTTCAACATTGTAGCTTATTTATAAGGGCTGCAACACCTTTTGTTTTGTCCCAAAACTCAAGATTCGGTGGCTCGACTCAAGCTAAGTCGATGATCCGAGACCATCTTCATAAGCCTCTCAAAAGCTCATCAGTGGGTCCCACTTGATGAGCTTTGGCTTTGGAAAGCCAACCACTCGACTTGCTACCCCAATTCCTATTTTGCCTTTTTAAGCTTAAACTCTTAGCTTAATTTGTCATTAAAAAGGTATGCTGGTCTGTTTGGATCGTGGTTATTTGGATTTGCTTATTAGCTTATTAATAGCTTATAGGTGAATTCCAGTGCATAAGCTTGTTCATATATGTACATATTACTTGTACATTCATATTTCATCATCACTTTTAAGTATGGAGCTTATTACATGTTCTTTGAAGCCTCAATTCCATCCAAGTCAAGCCAAAAGCTCAATTGTCTAAACCATAAGCTTGTACTTATAAGCCTTTCTCTGTGCTTATTATTGTATATTCTCACTTTTATACTTGTACATATATACTTTTGCCTTTTGTTTTATCTGTATAGCTTATTTAGAGCTTATTATGAGCTTAAAGTCCAACGGTCCAAAAGCTTAAGCTGTTGGGCTCATAAGCTTATTCTTGCTTATTTCTTGGTTTGTATAGTTTATTTTCATCTAATATGTATAATATATATGTATAATTAATCGAAAATGCAGAAAAGCCAAAAAGAAGCACTTTTCAAGCTTAAGTAAAAGCTTCCATTTGGAGCTTTTGCCCATTAGCTTATTTTTGCACATAAGCCTCCATTTTTATATTTTTCTTTAGTTCTTATATTTATTGTAGAATTTTGTAAAAAGTTTGAGATTTTTCTTTTACTGTTTAGTATTTTTAATAAATAATATTAGTTTTTAATACTTTTTAATAGTTAATAATTATTAATAATTAGTATAATTGTATAATAAATATATTTTCTGTTTTAAAATTAGTTTTATAATATTTTAGATTTTTCTAAGTTTAAATTTTATTTTTCCAAGTTATTTTTATATTTTCTAGTATTTAAGTGTATTTATAATAGTAAATAATTAATAATAAATAGAATAATTATGTAAAAAATACATTTTCAGTTTCTAAATTCATTTTATGATATTTTAGATTTTTCAAATTCTTTATTTCATTTATTTAAGTTAATTTTAGATTTTATTATTATTTAATTCATTTTTAATACATTTAATTCATTTTAATTTATAATAATTAATTTAATAGTGTAAAATTTATTTTTCTTTTCTAATAATTTTCTTATCTTTTAGGATTCTAAAATATAATTTTCACATTTGTGGGAGTTGTATTGGACTGAATTCACGTTTTTATTTTGTACGTTTACGTAAAATTTAGTAAACGACGTTTTAGATTTTAATCGGTAAACAATTGTAAAAATAGAATTAAAATGACTTCAAAATTTTGATATTTTTATATTTCCTTAGTATAACTATAATCCTTTTCTTATTTTATTTTTTTTGTTACATTTATGTAATTATTATGTATACATATATGTTTTAGTTTTTAGTTTTCTTAACTTTTGTATATATTTGTAAATTATAGTTAGATATTTTAATTTTATTTAATTTGCATTTAAGTCGCTAGACATGCAAATCTCTATTATAGTTATAGTTGTTTTGTTTTTAACGTTTACGTTTTAGTAACGACGTTTGTATATCTTTTGCGTTTTAGGTTTCGATTATGACGCTTTTTAACGACATAGGCGTGATGAGCTATTAATATTCACATTCCTAGTGTTAGTCAATCGATTCTGTTTTGTACATTCTTGATCATATCATTTTATCACACATCGTTGTATTAGGATATCACACCTCACCGGGACATAAACGATCTAAGGTTATTTTAATCCTTGGTAAACTTGCATTTTCTCCCCGTCGCCCTTTTATCATCTCGTTACGGTTGACCGTTCGCAAGCGGTTGATAAGCGTGACGGAGAAATAAAAGAGGGTGGTCCGGAGTGAATCAAATTTTGGCGCGCCACGCCGGGAGGTGTCTTTGCGAACGTACTTGTGTTTTATATCTATCCCTTGTATATATTATATATAATATATTTGATTTCAAAACAATATAAAACACAAAACATTTTTCCTTTACACAACTTGCCCGGTTTGATAAGTCCCTCGATTACAACATTTGGTTGTTGGTCATTTCTGATTCTTGAGCTCTGTCGGACCAGATTCCCTTCGAGGCGGTTGTTAGGAATTTCTTTTGTACATATATATATAAACTTAAAAAATACAAAAATATTTTCCATTTCTTTTTATAAAATCAAAAATCAAAAGATTCTTCTCGCCTTTTCTAAGTTTCTTTCTAAGATTCTTAGACTCATCTTAAGTGATGAATTTCATAATTCTGTGAGTGGCAATCCCACTCCAATTTCTCACCCAATCTTTGAGTGGCAGTCCCACCCGTTTCCCATGAACAATTCAATTCGGGGTCAAGTCAAGCTAGTGACTTGGTTATCAAAACAAGCCACACCATATGGGTTTTCACCCATATTTGCATTTTTCCCTTTCTACCACCTAGTGTGGGGTAATAACCCACCTGTTGTATATATAAAACTTTGAAAATTGTAAATATTAAAAATAAAATAATTGTTGTGTTTCCATACTTTGAATATTGAGGACAATATTCATTTCTAAGTGTGGGGAAATTCGCGAATTTGATCATAAATGTGCCCTTTAGTCCCTTTTTCCCCAAAATGGCCAAAATTTAAAATTTTTTTTAGTGGAAGTACTATGTACTAAACACAACAAATGGTAATCATCCACCATGTTTGATAAACAAAGGATTGGCTAATCCAGAGCAAACGGCTCTTGGTAAAGATATTTCAAACCGTTTTTAGTTGACAACTTGCTAATAAGTTGTATGGTAATCAACTCACCATATCCTAAAAAGTGAAGAGTTGGCTAGCCCGCAAGATTATGGCTTGTGGTAAAGGCGATGGAAAATCCATAATTGGTATTCACTCACCAAAGATAATTTGATAATTTATCTAAGAGTTGGCTAGTCCGGAATGGTACGGCTTCGGTAAAGACGAATCAAATCCGTTTACGACTTATGATTTGCTCAAAATCATTTGGTTATCGATGTACCAAGGTTCTTACTTGAACTGAAACATTTGGCTACTCCAAGTGATGGCTTTTGGTAAAGAGTTTTCAAATCCATTAAAGTTTTAAAAGATTGCTAGGGACTAGCAATAGTTCGATGTGGGGATTTGATATGTGTCTAAATACACATATATTTGTATTATATAAACCCACAAAACAACCAAAACACACAAATGACTTTCAAAATGATACAAATTCATGAAAATGTGTTTTATGTGATTCGTGTACAAAAGATTGAAAAACAAGTGAAACTTGATCAATTTCACAACAATTGTCGTTTTCGGTCCACGAGTTACACAAAATGTCAAAACTAGTCCCTAAAAGTTTTAAATGAATGAAAAGTCAACTTAAGTCCTTGGGAAATCAAAATGTTCACAAAACATCCACGGATAAAAGTTTACACAAAATGGCAATTTTACCCTCAAGTTACAAAATTGGCAAAATGGTCCCTGGTATTCTAAACTTGGAATTTTACAAATAATACCCTTGTACTATGCATGATTTAACAAATGGAACAATTCGATAACTTTTGGGAAATTACACTTTTAGTCCTCAAAATCCAAAATTACAAAAATAGTCCTTGGACCTTTTAAATGAATTTTATGCAAAAGTGGTCCATGTACTATTCATTTATGTCATATTTGGTCCTTGTGAGAAGTTTGGAAAAGTGGCAATTTCAATCCTTGAAGTTTGATGAAGTTACAATTTTGGTCCTTATAATATCACTAAACCAAACGGACACCTCGTTATTATTCAAGCCCAAGACAAACTTAAGCCCAATCCAAAACTAAGCCTACACACCTTGGACTTGAACCTTGACTTGAACCTTGACCTTGACCCCAGTCCACATCCATTTTGAACCCACCACAACCCTTTTGACCTCCCCCGTATTATTAATATTGCTCGGTCAACGCAAGTCAAACCCAAGGAAATACCGCCAACACTGTTCACTCTCCTCTTCACCTCTGTATACCCAAAACCAGAGTGGTTTTCCACAATTTTCAACCCCTCACCTCACCTTCTCCTTACTTTGTCCCCCCTCCACCTCCACATACACCCAAATCCAATTAATGTCTAAACCTGCTCAAAAGGAAATTTGGCGCCAAAACACCACTTGGACGGTTTTGATGCATTTGACCAATCCAAGGGCTCAAAAGTAGTGGGAAAGATTCAGAGGACTAGTGGGAGTATTCTTGGTGTATAAAGGAGAGAAGAAAAAGAGGAGTAGACACTTTGGCCTTAAGCCTTAGTCAAGTAGTTGTAGTTTTTATTGTTTTCTTAGTTAAAATGTCTTTTAATCTTGCAAATGTTGTATTTTATCTTTAATTAGTGTAATGAAACCTTTATTTCGGTTTAATACCGGTTAAATCTCGTTTTAAGTTTTGCTTATTTCCTTAAATTTTCATGAAATTGAATTCTAGTTTAATAGTTGTTTGATGGATTCTTTAAACTCAATAAGCTCTTGACAAAGTTTTAAGGTTTTCGATTTATTAAAACAATCTCGGTCTTTTAAATTGAAAATCAAGAAAAATACTAAAAAGTCAATGGAGGTCAACATATGATCCAATAAGCGATTGGGGTGTGAAGCTAAAATTTGGATGGTTTTCGGTTTCTAGCTTGTTGACACCAAGCTAGAAGTGGTATTTTAAGCCTTGGTACTCGGTTTTAAGTCTTGATCACATGTAAGCTTCATTTTTCCATTTTTGCATTTTAATGTTTTCTTGTTTTATATGCTATGATTTTGATGATTCTATGTTTATTTGTTATTATATAGTCATGTTATAGCTTTATATTAGGTGTTTATGTATTGGAATTCATTGTGGCTTGGAAATACATTTTGACCGCTCATATGCTTGATTTTTGATAATCATGGTTTAAACCTTGTGTGACTACATGTTTAAGCTTTAAAGGTCCTAATTTAATGATGAAAGCTCATGGATTTGATAAAATTGGTTTATACAATGATGTTATGAAAAGTCCAATTTAATCCCTTTTAAAGTGTGTTTGATTTCTTGATAAACCAAAGATCCGTGCTTGTTATGTTGTTATTTATTGTTGTTTCTTATCACTTTAGTGTTATATAGCTCGATTAAGCATTCAAATTCAGTCCTTGTTTAATAATAGTCAAATCTTGTTTAAATCTTCATTAGCGACTCCACCGTTAGGATTTTGCAATACAAATCTCATCTCAGTGATGTATAAGTTGATAAGTTAGCTTAATTCAGTTTCATCATAGCATAATATATCATATATAATCAATAGATTAAGTCTTAAATTCATTTTAGTCAAATTTTATGTTCTTGTAAAAAGTCAACTTTTCTTAAGGTCAGTTTTTGAATTAAATGTAGAATTTTATTGTGTGCTCAGTATTAAGTTTCACTTATGCCTTTTGGGATTTCAATATTTAGTGCTTAACTTAATTACAAAATAATAGTTCACATTTTCTCGCTTTTTAGTAGCTTATTTTTAGTCTTATTTTAGGCACCTGTTCATAAGTGATGCCCTGCACCACAGATTAGGTGTCAAGTTCACAAGCTTGCAAAAGCTTGTGAAGTTGACCCTAGCTTGTGAATTTGGCTTCTATGTGTTGCCTTTGTGGCCTTGTTATTATGTGTAAGCTTGTTTTTCTCTTATTAGCTTATTTGCTTAGCTTAATTTAACCATCTATTTTGTCCCATTTAGACCACTCAACTCAAGCAAACAGTTGAGTGGGGCTTGTTAAATAAGTTTTGATAAGCTCCTCATTGAGCTTGAGTATGTGACCCTTGGCTTTTCACAAAGACAAGGTACCCATCTCAAGGTATCAATTTGAGTTGAGCTTATTAGAGCTTATTTGATAAGTCATGTAGAGCTTGTGTTTGCTCACTCACAACATACCACCGAGCAATTCGGTGGTATTACATCGCTTCCACAAGCTAATAAAAGCTTATCAGTTGGACTTAGCTTGTGTGAATTGGTTCCTTTTGGAGCTTATCCACCAATAAACAAAGTCCATTGCTTAATTTCAACATTGTAGCTTATTTATAAGGGTCGCAACATGCTTTTGTTTTGTCCCAAAACTCAAAGATTCACCGACTCACTCAAGCTGAGATGGTCCGGGACCATCTTCATAAGCCTCTCAAAAGCTCATCAGTGGGTCCCACTTGATGAGCTTTGGCTTTGGAAAGCCAACCACTCGACTTGCTACCCCAATTCCTATTTTGCCTTTTAAGCTTAAACTCTTAGCTTAATTTGTCATTAAAAGGTATGCAGTCTGTTTGGGATCGTGGTTATTTGGATTTGCTTATTAGCTTATTAATAGCTTATAGGTGAATTCCAGTGCATAAGCTTGTTCATATATGTACATATTACTTGTACATTCATATTTTTCATCATCACTTTTAAGTATGGAGCTTATTACGGGTTCTTTGAAGCCTCAATTCCATCCAAGTCAAGCCAAAAGCTCAATTGTCTAAACCATAAGCTTGTACTTATAAGCCATTTCTCTGTGCTTATTATTGTATATTCTCACCTTTATACTTGTACATATATACTTTTGCCTTTTGTTTTATCTCAGATAGCTTATTTAGAGCTTATTATGAGCTTAAGCTCCAACAGTCAAGCCAAAAGCTTAACTGTTGGGCTCATAAGCTTATCTTGCTTATTTCTTGGTTTGTATAGTTTATTTTCATCTAATATGTATAATATATATGTATAATTAATCCGAAAATGTAAAAGCCAAAAGAAGCACTTTTCAAGCTTAAGTAAAAGCTTCCATTTGGAGCTTTTGCCCATTAGCTTATTTTTGCACATAAGCCTCCATTTTTATATTTTTCTTTAGTTCTTATATTTATTGTAGAATTTTGTAAAAAGTTTGAGATTTTTCTTTTACTGTTTAGTATTTTTAATAAATAATATTAGTTTTTAATACTTTTTAATAGTTAATAATTATTAATAATTAGTATAATTGTATAATAAATATATTTTCTGTTTTAAAATTAGTTTTATAATATTTTAGATTTTTCTAAGTTTAAATTTTATTTTTCCAAGTTATTTTTATATTTTCTAGTATTTAAGTGTATTTATAATAGTAAATAATTAATAATAAATAGAATAATTATGTAAAAATACATTTTCAGTTTCTAAATTCATTTTATGATATTTTAGATTTTCAAATTCTTTATTTCATTTATTTAAGTTAATTTTAGATTTTATTATTATTTAATTCATTTTAATACATTTAATTCATTTTAATTTATAATAATTAATTTAATAGTGTAAAATTTATTTTTCTTTTCTAATAATTTTCTTATCTTTTAGGATTCTAAAATATAATTTTCACATTTGTGGGAGTTGTATTGACCTGAATTCACGTTTTTATTTTGTACGTTTACGTAAAATTTAGTAAACGACGTTTTAGATTTTAATCGGTAAACAATTGTAAAAATAGAATTAAAATGACTTCAAAATTTTGATATTTTTATATTTCCTTAGTATAATTATAATCCTTTTCTTATTTTATTTTTGTTACATTTATGTAATTATTATGTATACACATATGTTTTAGTTTTTAGTTTTCTTAACTTTTGTATATATTTGTAAATTATAGTTAGATATTTTAATTTTATTTAATTTGCATTTAAGTCGCCTAGACATGCAAATCTCTATTATAGTTATAGTTGTTTTGTTTTTATACGTTTACGTTTTAGTAACGTCACGTTTGTATATCTTTTGCGTTTTAGGTTTCGATTATGCGCTTTTTTAACGACATAGCCGTGATGAGCTATTAATATTCACATTCCTAGTGTTAGTCAATCGATTCTGCTTTTGTACATTCTTGATCATATCATTTTATCACACGATCGTTGTATTGGATATCACACCTCACCGGGACATAAACGATCTAAGGTTATTTTAATCCTTGGTAAACTTGCATTTTCTCCCGGCCGTCCGCCTTTTATCATCTGTTACGGTTGACCGTTCAAAGCGGTTGATAAGCGTGACGGAGAAATAAAAGAGGGTGGTCCGGAGTGAATCATAGCGTATTTCTTTGAACCATCGCTACCATGTAGAAGAAATTCGGTCATTGTTGAAGAAGTAGCGGAATGGAATCTTAGGTTGATCCGTCACAATCGTTGGTAGAGGTCTCGGTCCGATCGGTGTAGTATGAAGCATTGTCTTTTCTGGTGAAGTCAATGTTAGCTTCAGGGTTGAGCCAATCGATGTTGTTAGACATGGCTCGTGCTATGTTTTCAAGATGGTATTTAACTTCGATAGCACTTTCCAAGCTGTCTTTGAGCAATTGAAAAGCTTCATTCTTGATGCGTTTTAACTCTGACTTGGTCATCTTCTTCACCTGAAACTTCTCTTGAAGTAACTTAGCATGCTCCAATGTTCGACCTTCTACCATATCTTGATCATCAGTTAGGGCCGGAGTAACATCAACAAGTGTAGAGAACCATTCAAACTTGGTGTCATCTTCGTCTAGCCATGAGACGACGCCGACCTTAGGCGTCTTCTTATTCTTCTTGGCCTAGATGAGGATGTTGGTTTCTTTGTTGAAGCGGGAGAGGTGGGTTGTTGTTGGGGCTCGGGTGTCTCTTCATCGTTACCACCAGTGTACTCAAGTGATCACCGGTTTTCTCGTTCGAGGTGGTAACTCGAGTCCCGAGGTTTGTCGTGAAGAGCATACGTGAGATCTTTGTTGAGATGGAGTCCTTTGGGGCGGAGGCGGCATGGATGATGATTCACCGCTTTTTTCTTGAGTTTAGGCTCTTTATCTTTATCTTTATCCTTATCATCATCGTCTCTTGGACGCTTAGGCCTTTCAGTGGCTCCTTGTATGAAGTCTTGAGTTGATATTCCAGTAGTGCCTCAAATAGTTTACTTTCGCCGAGGTGAAAGTTCGGATCGTTGAGACATTTGTAGCACCGACTTGGAAATCAACTCAAGATCGAGAGAACTAAAGGCTCCATTGGATTGATCGTCATCTTTACCGGTGGTTTACATTGTCGAGAAGAAACTCGTGAGTATATTCTCTTCATTCGCTCCTTTCCTTTTGGAAATCTCCTTTGATAAACTTGGATATGCTCCTTTCTTTCAACAACTCGCTTATCTGTTTTGAAGAAAGTTGATTTCATCATCAAGTTGATTCGCTTTTTGTTGATCACATCTTTCTTCTTGACTTGCTTGATAGCTTTGACTATCTTTGTCTTAGCCCGGGATATCCAAGAGTCAGTTGGTTTCTTCATAGATTTAGATGTGGATCTTGTTGTTTCTTTGGATGGTGGAAGTGAAGAGTGAGAAGATGAGTCTGATGATGAGGAGATGTGAGGTGGCTCAGGGTCTTTAGGTGGCTCAGAAGTTTCCTCCTTGGAGCGTGCGGGACTATCTAGAAGAAAATTATCATAATCAGTTTCTTCATCATTTCCGGACTTAGCCGTTTCATCGACCTTAGCATCATCACAAGAAGTTTTTCGTCTTTTTCGTGTCTCGGTTCTTCTTTGTCAAGTTGATGGAATCCTCAATCGCCTTTCTTTGTTGTTCGTGGGTGATGGTGGTACCGGCCCTTATCGGGTTGATTAACCGCATCGAAACGGTGTGGCTTGAGTTCCACCATTTGACCCTTCGGCCACGAGTTTGATCCTTTACGAATTCATTGGAAAGGTATTTGAGTTTGAGGTTCTTCAACTTCTTTTGATATTCTCTTTCCTCATCAAATGGTTCTTCTTCGAACATTCCTTATCATGCTCAAGCACAAGAGTTTTTCCTTTGCCTTTTTAGCTATTGGACCGGGCGGTTTAGCTACCGTTGGAGTGTCATCGATTGCGGTTTGAGTAGGTCACCTCTTCGTCTCGATTCGGCCTCGAGCTTTCATCCGGTAGCTTGCTAAGTGTTCGAGCTTGGGAATAGGAATAGAATAGCTTCCTCAGAGGGAACTTTCCTTTTGAGAGTATGTGACCTCTTAGGAAACTTTCTTTGACTCCTGCTTGTAACACTCCTCGCATCGCCTCTCCGGTTTTCCTAGTAGGTGTACCAGAGGACTTTTCATCAAGAAAACCTACTTTGCCTTCATCAATCGCTACCGATACCTTTTGTATGAATAAAGTTGTTTGACTTCATCGGTTAGAAGGTGATCCGCAACACCGCACCTTGTTTCTTTGTTGTCGATTCCTCAACCGATCGCGAGTGTAGGCTCGCATAACATGCAAGTGATTGTTGGGGTCATTGAGTCTCGGGGATATCGTGATTATTCCCTATAGCTCTTTGGATCAACAGTTTGGTATATCCGATATATGGGATCTTAGAGCCAAGCTTTTTGAGGAAAGACATCATGTCGCCCCATATCATAGCTTCAAGTTCAACGTGTTTCATGTTGACCAAATCCCAAAGATCCAGAGTTCCATGAGCTTGGGATGCTCATAACCACTATCACGCCCGAAATGGATTTGGTGATGATAATGTGAGGGTTTTCCATGGTCGAGGAATATTCTTAAGATCCATGTATGAATGCTTTGTGATTACTCCCCAAGCTTCGTCATAACCAATGTCGATCATGAATTGCGTAACGGCCTCCTCGGTTGGTGTGGCATTGTATTCGGTTGGCTCAATGGTGGAATGAGAAGAATAGCCCTTAAGTATCTTTGGTGTGATGGTGACTTGTTTGTGGTTGGCGCCACCGTCACAACATTTTGACCTTTGATCTTTTGCATTGTATGCCAAAATTGGTGAATGTAGATCTCCGACATCAGAAGCGAGTTGGTGAGCATGTTCGATAAGGGTGATTCTTTAGAATGTCCACAACAATAAGACAAGAAGACTCGAAGCGGTGAGACTATCAAAATCAACTCAAAGGTTATTCTTCCGATCTTCATTGGATAACCATGAGGAAGATATCTTCAACAATGAGAACGCTTGGTGCTTCCACATTTTGCATTCGAGCGCCCATGTCGTGATCTCGAAAGATATTTAGCCAAAAGAACCAACATATCGAAAGACATTACGTTAGTCAACAGCTGATTTTATTGTCTATTATTTGAATTTGATATGTCGATGATTGTTACGAGTCCAATGTCACTTGTTAATCCAATAGTCCAAAGACGCCATGATAAGTTTCGTGAGTTGGTTAACTTTGAGTTTTAAAGTCCAAGTTTTCACTTATTTTTCACAATTTATTAAACGCTTAAGCTTATTAGTGACATTTTGGTTTCGATGGCGTTATGATTTATTTATTTACAAGTTTGCACGCCGTAACAATTCATAATTTTGGTTAACACTAGGCTTAGCGAGATTTTGCAAACTTATGCGTAAACAGGAGTGATTATATGCGTAAACGTAAGATTATGCGTGGGTTCTTGACTTACGCGTAAGAAATATTACGCGAAGAAAAGAGGACCTTATGCGTAAAGCTTACGCGTGGCGTATATGGAACCCAGGCGTAAGGCTTACTCGTAAGAGTGAACCTTATGCGCGAGAGGTTATCACGCATATCCTTCACGTGATACGCGTAGTCCCCATTATCAGAACCTCACGCGTAAATGTTACGCAGAACATTTACGCTGTAAGGTGATCCTTATGCGTAGATGATCAAGTAACCTTGATTACGAGTTATACACGCGTAGAAACTTGAAATAAACATATCATAACACCAAAATTATCATCTATATACATTCCTTTTCAGTTCTAATCATGGAAACACTTTCAAGCAGTTATGCGTAAAAACTGGTTAAGCGCAAAACTTAAAACCCTAAAGCTTAATTTCTACGAGTAAGCCTTCTAGCCATAGGAATTGCACAAAACTTTTTCTGGTAAGTCTAAGAAGCCTAATGAGTTGTTATATCCAAGTTTTAACATCAAAGTCTAAGCGAATCAAAAATACCTAAATACTTATGAACATAAACCCTAATCTTCAATTTTCATGCAATTAGTGTTTCTGGGTAAATTCTCAGCATGGATATGGTCAATTCAACTTGTAAACAACATCACTCAACTATCTTTTATCCAAAACATTCTCAATTGAAAATCCCCAAACTACGCATAAACCCTAATTACCAAATTCAATCAATTAGAGTTTATGGGTGATATTTGATGATGAAAATGGTATCATTATGATTAAACAAACGCTTTGACACTACCATTTCAACCACAAACACATTAATGAAGAAGTTGTGTTCATAGCATACGCAGAGAACACAACAATCTCCCAAACTTGATTTTTAACCGTTGGATTCGTTTAAAATTCAAAACCAATGTTTAGAATCATGTTAACAACATAAAAACACTTACTAAATGATGATCGAAACACGGATTTGTGGATGGATTTTAGGCGTAAGATTGGGGTTGTTGATATAATAAATGTGTAATAAATGTGAAGTATTTGTTTGGTGGAGGTGTTTTGTTAAAAATACTTTTGACATTTTGACACAATTAGTCCCTCCACCTTTACCATTTACATCTCATGCCCATAACTTCCATTTTGGTTACCAAACGACGATATTTGAAAGAAATTTGACGACACTCCCCTTGACTTAAGAAATATTGAAATTTTATAAATTTTAGTCCGAGGAGTGTCAAGAAACCGTAAATATGACCACCATTATTAAAGAAACAACGGGATGAAATAACATGCAAGTACAAGGTTTTATGAAACCGAAAAATATTAGCATTCTCCCTCAACACTTGATCAAGAAAATACCAAATTTTGAAAGAATAAAGTGTTGTGGAAGGTTTGTACTTGCAATGTTAAAAGAAATATAGATTAGAAGAATATTTTTGTTGTTTTATCGATTTTATATTTTTGTATTTTGTTTTTTGAAAAATATTTACAAAGAGGTTTTGGTGTTTGATTGGTTTTAAGAGTTCATCTAGTTCCTCTTGAGTCAAACACCGCATGCCAATCCGGTGGACCAACTCATTAAACCTAGCGTGAGCTAAGGCTTTGGTGAGAAGATCCGCGATTGGTATTCAAGACCCACAAAGTATAATTCAACTGCACTGCTCCACGTGGTCCTCGATGAAATGATATCAAAGATCGATGTGCTTTGATTTTGAATGTTGAACGAGTTGCATGAGATCGCAATAGCACTCCGATTGTCGCAAAGACATCGATTTTGTCAACACGTAACCATAGTCTTTGAGTTGTGTTCTCATCCAAATGACTTGAGCACAAACACCGACATGGCTACATATTCTCGCTTCATTGAGGACAAAGAATGTACAATCCTCGCTTCTTCAATTGCCATGACACCGCTTATCACCAAGAAATTGTAATGCTCTCAAGTACTTTTCTCGTGAATCTAAGCATCCCGCGTGATCAAGATCCTCAAAAGCTATTAGTTCAAAACCGAATCCTTCGGATACCGGATCCCCAAATTAATGGTTCCCTTGATGTATCGAGGATTCTTTTAGCCTCGAGAGGTGGGTTTCAGCTTGGTCTCGATCGATAACGGAGCAAAGATATACTGGCAAAAACAATATCGCCCGCTAGTGTTAGATACATGAGAGACCCAATGATACTTGGTATTTGGTAGGGTCCACCAATTTCCCATGTAATCGGTGTCTAGTTTCTTGGTATGTGCCATTGGTGTGGCATAGGTGTCATGGTTTGCATTCCAAATTTGTTTAAAAGTTCAAGGGCATATTTGGACCGACTCAAGAAAATACCACGGGTGATTGATGAACTTGCGTCCTAGAAAGAACGAAGTTCACCCATCATGGACATTTCAAAATGTTTTTCATTAATTTTGAAAACGTTTTGAGTATTTTAAATGTGTTGATCCAAAATGATGTCATCCACATAAATTTGAACGATTAAAATGTGGGCCCGTGATATTGTATGAACGATGTAGGGTCGACCGAACCTTTATGAAATTATTGGCGATAAGAAAGGATGATAACTTATCATACCACCGAGGGGCTTGTTTGAGACCGTAGAGAGCCTTCTTCGTTTGTAGACGTGATTAGGGAACTCGATCAACGAATCCTTCGGCCGGCTAACGAGACCGTTTCTTTCGGCTGTCCATTGAGAAAGGCGGTTTGACATCCATTTGAAAGACCGTGATGTTCATGTGAGCCGCAAACGCCAAAAAATCCGTATGACCTCAAGACGAGCAACCGGAGCGAATGATTCTTCAAACTCAATACCCTATTCTCGTTTATAACCCTTAGCCACCGACGTGACTTATTTACGATTACGGATCCTTCAAAGATCAAATTTGTTTTTCCAAATCCATTTGAGACCAATGGCGAAGACCCCGTTGGTCTTTCAACCAATTCCCATACTTCAAGACGTTTAAAGCGGTTGAGTTCTTCTTGCATGGATTCAATCCGGTTGTCTTTGTCATTGCATCTTTAATGTTTTTAGGTTCAGATTGGCGAGACGGTGAGTGCATAAATGCAATGTTCACCATCCGTGTGAAGACGTTGTCGTGTTACGACCGGTTGATTCATGTTACCAATAATATTCTCTGAGGATGGTCTTTTGTCCAACGATGAGTGGATGGTTGATGTTGATATACATTCGCAGTTGGGAGGATTCAAATGGCTTTTAGATGATTCTCGCAACTTGTGGTGCGGCAGTTTCATTAGAAAACGGGTTGAAGAACGATTTGGATCAAAATCTGCAGTGTGGGTACTTCATTGTTCGTAACATCATCACCGTTCGGCGTCGTTGGATGCGCTTTGTTCAATTGTTGTTGTAGAGTCAACCGGTGTGTGCTTCAATAGTAGTTGTTGTAGCGTGTGTATCGTATTGGAATATGATCAAGTTGAGCAAAGAAAACATTGGATACACCGAGCACGCTCATCAATATCATCACTAAACAGAGGAGCAAATAGCTTTTCCATTTGTTGAGTATCTTGCCGATCTTGGTTCATTGATGATGGGGTTTGAGGAAGTTTAAACGGTTATGACGGGTTCCAAGTCGTTATGCTCGAAGCCATTTTTGTAAGCTCATCAAATTTTGTATGAATCGCTTCCATAACCTCGCTTTGTACGGCGATTCCTGATCCCAGAACCTTTAGAATTC
Source organism: Chrysanthemum lavandulifolium (assembly GCA_022545495.1). Taxonomy (NCBI): domain Eukaryota; kingdom Viridiplantae; phylum Streptophyta; class Magnoliopsida; order Asterales; family Asteraceae; genus Chrysanthemum; species Chrysanthemum lavandulifolium. Next base: position 17,859,929 of record CM040243.1, read on the forward strand.
TCACAAGATCCAATAAAAGACTCAATGGCTTTGAGCTTTCCAAAGTCATCACGATCATTATTTGGGTAGCAAAGGATCCAAATACATGAAAGTGTTTGAGATTCGATTTTCGTTGTGGATAAGCTCAAAAGGTGTTTTGTTGTATGCTTAGTAATCATTGAGCGATTTTGAGTGTAGTATGCAGTTGATACTGGCTCAAACCACAAGTAATCTGGAAGTTTAGCATTGATTAACATTGTTCTTGCAGCTTCCACTAACGCACGGTTCCGTCTTTCAACAACTCCGCTTTGTTCGGTGTGCGTGCAATAGATGTTTGATGCTCAATTCCCACTTTCTCATAAAATTCCGAAGAGTTTGATTTACAAATTCGGTTCCTTTGTCTGCTCGATTTGTCGACGGTGTTCGGAGTCGAACTTGAATTTTCATGAGAAAGGTGATGATCATCGTGGAGCTTGATCTTTGCTTCTAAGAAAGTAGACCCAAGTCCATCTTGAGTAGTCATCTACAATTACCAATATGTAGCATTTGCCATTAATCGTCTGACGCGATCGGACCACACAAACCATGTGAAGAAGATGAAGCACATCTTTGAGAGATGTGTTCCACCTTGAAGAAAAATGAGCACGAGTGCTTTTCCCTTGTTCACAAGTCGAGCAAAGGTGATCTTTAGAATACCGGAATCTCGGAGACCTTCAACAAGTTTGTATCGAGCAAGGTTGGTTATGGTTTGAAAGTTTAAATGTGAGAGACGCGATTGCCATAGCCAAGATTTTGTTGATGTTGCCTTTGAAAGTAGACAAATGGGAGATGAAGCAATCATGTCTTGCATTGAGATTATGTACGCACTTGATTTATGAAAGTGCCGGATATAAGATCGCTTCCTTGTAGATCACGAATGAAACAGTTTTCTCCCAAAAGCAACTTCCAAATCTCCATCACGAATCGACCAACAGTAAAAGCAGTTGTGACCGAGACCTTCCACATAATATACCCGCTAATTTCGATGTTTCCATTGATGTAATCTCCGTAGCCCATGATAGTCGCTAAGTGATCATTCCGAATAAGCGATGCCAATGAACTTTGCAACATAGTTTAATAACGCTTAAGATTGCTCGTCATGTGTCGGGAACATCCGCTATCAACAATCCAAGGATAATCTGTATCACCGCATTACACATGCACGACACGGATGGAATAGAAGTAGATGTGGAACCCGAGGAGTTAGAGGGTTTCATGCGATTATAGTTGAAATACACATCAATGATTTTAGGCATCCATTTAAATCCTAGTGTATTATGTATCCATTTCGCCATCTCCAACTAGTCTTTGCTTTAGTCTTAGTGAATGTACTATGTGGTACTACATTCCTTGGAGGTGATATGGGACTACAGGGGACATCAATCGTTTCTTAGAATCTAAAGAGGGTGGTTTACCAAGCACGAGACTTAGAAGCATTAGTGGGCCTAGAGGTATTCCGTTTCTTAGGATTAAAACGAGACAAGATAGCTTTAGCAACACATTTATCATGACAATCGAAAGCATATTTTACGACATATAACACAAGAAGCTTGGACTTAATATCAAAAGTACTTAATGGTTCAAAGATTCGTTACAACACTTTTTCCATTACATTTGTCGACGCAATATCTAAAGTGGGTGCAACTTGGGTCTTATTCAAAGTCCTAGGGTGTTCTTCTACTTCAAAGATTCTTTGTTGTTCTTTTCTTAGGTCGCAACTTCCTATTCTTCCTTGTACTACTCTAGACCGTGAAGTGCGGACGTTGGGAAAAGAGGCAACTATTCTGCTCGAGAGGAAGCACATTAGTATCTTGTGGTTTGTCAAGAGGCATTCTAGGGTCACGTTTGCTAAGTGTTATAGTGCAAGTTTCTTAATGATGCTAGGTGAACTTGTTCATACTTTCCTAACATCTCTTAACTTAATGATAGTGTGCACCAAATCTTGATTTTCGTAACTAAGATTTTTAAAAGTTCATGACTTCTTTAGTGTGTGCAAGATAATGATCAAGTTCGTTTGATGCTTCATCATGAGTCTGTTTGAGTAAATCAAATATGACACCATATTCCTTTTAACTTTTGCAAGTTCTTGTTCATATTTTGAGATTTGACATTTCAAAGACGCTGCTTTGATCATCCGCTTGCTCGTGTTTTGAATTAAAGGTTTTGCTTGCAACCGAGCGATTTTGTTTTGCAAGCGAGTTCACGAGAATGACAATCTTTTGACACCATTGAAGATGACGTTTTGCATTTGAAAGCTCGTTTAACATTCGCTCATTTTCAACTTTTAAAGACTCGATCCGATGCACATTATTAGTATTCTCAACAATTTCAACAGATGCAACAGAATCAGCAGAGATATAATCGGATGCATATGACAAAGTATGGAATAACACAACATTATGGATATCAAGAGATAACATCTTCCAAGAGTCGATCAACATCTTTTCGTAACATTTTCTTTTACGTTTTGTATTCGAAACAGATGTTTCGTTTTCTCAAAACGATTTTCATCAATCCAAGTTCATTATGAAATTCCTTTCCAATACAATGCACAATTTTTCAAATATTTTACATGGGGTAAAAATTTTTTCTGAAAAATATCTCTTTGTTCTTGTGCCTGAGGCGATTGAAAATGTTCAACTTTTATTTCAGAATGAAATTCAATCTCACGTTCTAAAAGTTTGAGGTCAGAAGTGAAAATATCAAAATATCTAAGAATTTGACGATTTTCGGGTTTTGATTTTACTTCACTGAGTGAAGGTAAAGTGTAACACCCCAATCCGACAAGGGTCCGAGTGTCACATTATGGGGTCAAATCAGAACATACATGCAAGCGGAAGACTTACAAAACCAAGTCATGAACCCATGACCCAACATACAAACCCAAAAGATTACAATTACAAATGAAACAAGAAAATCAAAATACAAAGTCCAAAATCATAAGTCTGCAAGAATGTGGTAACTCTAGGGTCGGTCTCAATCACTCCTACCTCGACTCTCAATCCCAAAGATCCCGCTAAAATACATGCCGCCAAAGAAAAGAAAGTGCTACCGAGCTTAAAAGCCCAAAGTGAGCAGATATAGACAATATAGTAACAAGGTAATCAAAATAAGAAATGGATCAAATCGTACAACACAAAGAAAGGAAAAGAGCACGGTGAGAACATGTCGACGAAATGAAGCGAAACGCATATGAGTCAAATACTAAAACAGAGTGCATAACGAATATCATAGGATCGGAGTGCATTGCCCGGTGCCTAAGCATGCCACATGAATAGGCCAAATAATCATATCACAAATCATATACCGTCAAATCCAAAGTTGTACATGGAGTAGCTAGCTCACAATGTACCAGAATGTGATGGGGTGTAGGAACACACACCAACCAACCACCGACATCTGATCTGGATACAAATTACCTAGGATGCATCCATACGCCCCGCAAAACATATCATAATGGCCCAAGAGATCTCATACAAACATAACAAAAGGGAACGCCGAGGACCAATCACACCGCCCCAGATAGTGTCATGCCACCGGTGCCTCGGTGACATGGCCATGGTACCTCCATGGCTAGGGATACAGATACAGAAGCTGGGCAATACAAGAGCAAACATAATCATATCAAATCAATCATAACAAATACCGAATGAAGCATATCATATCGAATATCGAATCGAATCATATCAAACGGGTAACCAACGAATATCAAAATGAGATAGTAGATTAAATATCAAACGAATATCAAAAGGATATCAATCGATAACATAATGGATATCAATAGCATTAACGGTTAACAATACCAAAGGATGCCATTATGAAAAAGGACGGATATTTGTACTAATATTTACGAACAAATAATGTTTTAGAAAGAGAGACCGAATATCCGCACCTTAGCAAATGAAAGTAAATGGAAATGTGAGCACGAAGAAATAACGCCACGCCTTCTTCAACGAATCTACACGGATTATGGTCCGTATAAAACTTATTAGCTCATTTAAGTCATAATGGTATACTCGTTTACTCTTTATTCACATTATACGCTTTTTATTCACGTAACATGCATGTCCTTTCATATTTCTTTAAGTTTTATAACCGGATTATAGAACGTATATTAGAGGTCGAAAAGGGTGTCGCAAAGCTATACAAGAGGCGCATATAACAACCAGATACTAAATACCCAAACAGAGTGAAGGTCGACCCATGCGTTTGATGATTTCATGTGTGAGTACAATATGTTAAAACCCTCGACTTATTCGTCCTTCATATATCGATTAGGTTTCTATTATATTTTAGTCGTATACCTTTAGTGCATGATCCAAATACAAGTTTACATGCACATAACTTGACACCAGCACTCATAAAGCATGACACCAAACAGACTTATGGTTTGACATAAAACGTATGCATATATCATTTCATTCGCATGATTAAATTACGACAGATTCAAAGACATATTACAAGTTTTAGAAACTGATTCAAAGATATATAAAGGACAAAACCAAAACTATTTCATTCGTATGATTATATCATAGCATGGTTATATTACGAGTATCGCAAGGTAATGATGTATACGTATATAGTTATATATATAGGTTGCATGTTCAGGAATTAAACGAAGAAAGAGATCAATATACCTCGAAGACGACCAAAAGAACAAACAAGGAATGCGAGCAACACACCCCGAAACCCCTCGAACCAAACCGAAATGAGATCACCCCACGATCAAGCCAAATAGAAATCACCAACGATCACCACATTGGTTTGAATGCCAAGAACCTCCTCCGGTACCTCCTTCAGACTTGGTCTTTTTAGAAAATAACCACCGACTAGTGATGTGTTTGTAGGGTCGTGCGTGAGTTTTCAATGTGAGATATTGTTGGTGAGAATGAGCAACTAAAAGGGAGATATAGGGGTAGTAACATCCGAGTCTTATGGCAGCTATGGAGACTAGTTCTTCTTAAATTTTCAAACGAAATTCATATCCTCAACGTTAGAAGTTGTGTTCAAAATTTTAATAAACCGCCCTTAATACTTGTTGGTGACCAAGGAATTTAATAATGATATTTTATAAACTAAAGCCACTTAAATAAATCATGTTATAGATATGCAGTATCCTTTGCTTCCAATGAAGAAACAACTTACTTCTTGTAACAATCATAAGAATAATATATCCGCTCAACTTGTAGGTTCATTAAAAAATTTCAATTATGGCGTAAAATATGAGCTTAAGTCACTGGAAGGGTGTTTGTAATCATATACTAATGTCTATCCAAATTTATAGTTTTGACACCACACTTTTCACAATCGTGTGATAATTTGTAACGTATAAGTTTGTGTCATTTATATAGTCTTGGGCTATGGAGTTCTTATATATTGTAATTATATATATAACATTTGTACATAAGTTAGTCAAACGTTCAAAAGCTTTAACAGATTTTAGGTCATGCTCGTATCAAGGTCCACATGTCGTTTTAAGTTTCGTGTTATTATATAAAGGACCATAAATTTGTGCATAATTTGGTTGGGGAGCAACATTAGAAGACTCGAGATGTTTTTGTGATAATCCTAGGTGTGTTAGAAGAATCCTTTTGTGTGTGAAAGTGACGACTTTTGAATAGTTAAATGGTTTGTTATAAACAACATTTTCTAATTTTGATCGACTCTCTCTCGCATCTAATTCCTCTTGACGATGATATTCAACAACACTCATAATGTAATCATCAATTTTGTATTCTACACTGAAAACTTGAGATTTGGTTTGAATGCTTTGGTTGAAAGCATTGGTTTGTAATCGAAGATTCGTCCATATCCATTTGGATTGGGTTTTAAAGTAAACTTTTGAATACTTGTGATTGACTCACCATGTTTATAAACAACATTTCGAAACTCTTTGAGTTTGTTTTGTAAGCCGACAATTTCTTCAAGATGGTCATCTATTCATTTCGTTGAATGCTTTTTGTACGCAGAGAACTGTTGTTGACAAGTTAACAACTCAGCCTTGGCTTTTTGAGTTTCCAAAGTAAGAGCGTTAAGTTGTTTTTTATGTTCATGTTTCAGCTGTTCTATCTGAGACAACAAAGCATTCTTCGATGCGGCTAGATCACAAATCTGTCATTCCAAAGATTTTCGTTTTGGTGTGATTTAGCAAAAGCGACTTCAAAACCTTTTTCACGTTTTTCTTGAGTTTTGAAAAAATTGAGTTGCCGTTTTAAGCATTCAACATCCCTGGTTAATAGTGCATTTTTATTGTGTAATTGCTGATTTAATGAACGACATTCATCCATTTGGGATTGATAATATTTAAGTAAGATGTCAATATCTGGATTAGGCAAAGGTTCAGCGTGTTCAACGTGATTCACAACATGATCACTATTCGATCCTCAAGTATAACCACGGAGTCAATTTGAGTATCAAAGGTAACCAAAGGATCATCTTGATCATCAAATGTAACTACGGGTCTAGTTGAGAATCGTCAAAATGAGATGTGGACGACTCATGTTGAACATTACGAGCCTCGTCGGATTCGAGATGTTGGCGGACATAGTAGATCGAGATGATTATGGTTTGTTCAGGGTCCCGAGACAAGCCATCGTGTCATACATCTGGCCTGTGTCACTCATGTAAAGAGCTTGCATTTGTGCCATCAACATCATCTGCGCATTTGCTTGCAAGTCCTCCATATCATCATCACGAGTCGCATCGCCATAAAGCTATGTTCTTGGTTGTGAGGGTTTCACCAGCTTCATCCTTAAGAGCCAAAAGTAAAGCCTCCTTGTGATAAGCACTGCCTCTAGTCCTCGGCTTTGGGCATGCATTAGCCAGGTGACCCTTCTCATTACAATTGTAGCAACGAAGACCATTAATCCCATTCTGAGCATTACCCTGTTCAACCACTTGAGCTCTCTGATGTTGTGGAGCACCCATGTTATTCCTTCCCATAGCATTAAACCCTTGACCACCTCCCATCTGACGACCATAACTACGATTCTGAACTTCAACTCATCCATTGTTCACAACAGCCTGATTCCTTGTGTTTGATGAGGAACGAATCCGATTGTTGGATTGGTTTGCATAACGGCCAAAAGCTTTAGCGATCATAACAAATCCTTGTTGCAATGCATCAAAAGCATCTGAGTCCTCATTAGCTTCACTGTAAAAAGTGCTTGATCATTTTTGTTGTTGTATGGAACTAATTGATTTTGTTGAATTTGTTGTTGTAATGGATCTTATGGTGTAATTGTTGCAGTTGTTGAGGAGCGGGTTTAGGAGCGGGTTGAGGAGGATAACTAGTTTGAGCCCACAAAGCAAGTTGTTGATTGTCCGGAAGTGACGGTGGAGCCGGGAGTCCACGGATAGCCCTTTCTTTGTCAACTTCTTTTTGGTGAGGCTTCAAATAGTCGTACAACAATCCGTATGTAGCATGATGAAGATTCTTAGCTTGACGGATGAAAATAACATACTTCTCCCAATCAGGACCAAGACTACTTAGGAACTTAGTATTGACTGCAATTCTTGGCACGATGATGTTGTGTTTATCCAAATCATTGATGATGTCTGAGAATTGATGATGATAAGACTCTAATGTCTCTCCTGGTTCAATCATGAAGTGTTCATAAGCCAAGTAAATTTTGGATTCCATATCCTCTTGATTGAGTGCGGTGCCTTCCATAAGAAGATGAATATGTTCCCACATTGCTTTTGCGATCTTTTGAGCATCAACACTTCAAGGATTGGATTGGGTAATCCTAAAAGGATATATTGCATTGCAAGCTCATCGACTTAGTAGTGTAGAAGTTCATCACCGTAAAGGTCGAGAATAGCTTGCAATGTTTGTGAGATCATCTCTTGGTGGAATAGCATTAGATCTACGGTGTAGTGACAATAGGCATCCGGAATGGTGTCACACCCCAAATTACTGCTTTTGCTTGTGAATGGAATTTCGGGATTGTTGTCATAGCATCACAATCAAGTTATATTGAACGACCTAAAGTGTCGTTTGGAAAATACATCGCTTGATTTAATAAAATAATCGAGTTTACAAAGTAGGTCCCAAATGTAAATCAACGTGCGGAAATAAATTTGTTACAATTCAAACGATGTTTTAGAGTACATAAACCCAGTGAGACGCGTCGTCACCACGACTCCATGATGTGTCCAAATGCGTGCCATGAAGTGAATGCCTTAGATACCCGAGATAAAACATGCTAAAAGTGTCAACACAAAGGTTGAGTGAGTTCATAGAGATTGTTTTGAAATGTAAAGCCTTTAGAAATCGTTTATGCCGCAAAGGCATTGTAAATCGTTGAAATGTAAAGACTTTCAAAATCGCTTATGTAGCAAAGGCATTGTAAATCCACCCGCCCAAGTCCCGCCCATACAAAACTTGCAACTGTGTGTTCACAACCCACCGCCAAAATGTGTAAAGTTTATGTTCCAAACATATGATGTCAAATGAATTCACATAATAGTGCATGACTTAATGTATCGATGTTTACTTGATCTAATTATACCAAGACCATCAGTTCATTGAATGTACCAAGACCATCGGTCCAATGAATATACCAAGACCATCACCCAATGAATATACCAAGACCATCATCCAATGAATGTACCAAGACCATCGTCCAATGAATATACCAAGACCATCACCCAATGAATATACCATGGAAATACTACGATGGCCAAACTGTTACTACGCATGACTAAGCATTTCAATTGCTAAACATGTAATTTGCAAATAGTCATGAATGCAATAAACATTATTGAGCATGTATCTCCCCCAAAGAGTTTAATAACAGCATTAAAACAAGAAAAGTGGGGCTATGGAACTCACGGTAATCCATAAAAGTTAATGCACTTGTGAAAGTAAATGAAAACAATTTGAGCATGTATCTCCCCCCAAAAGTAATTCAAAACGTATAAAAGTAGGGGCTATGAAAACTCACAGTAACCCATAATAGTTTAAAGTACTTGTGAACGTAAATGAAAACAGTTTGAGCATGTATCTCCCCCAAAACAGTTATAAAAGCATTAAAACAAGAAAAGTGGGGCTATGGAAACTCACGGTAATCCATAAAAGTTAATGCACTTGTGAAAGTAAATGAAAACAATTTGAGCATGTATCTCCCCCCAAAAGTAATTCAAAACGATAAAAGTAGGGGCTATGAAAACTCACAAGAACCATAATAGTTTAAAGTACTTGTGAACGTAAATGAAAACAGTTTGAGCATGTATCTCCCCAAAGCAGCTTATAAAAGCATTAAAACAAGAAAAGTGGGGCTATGGAAACTCACGGTAATCCATAAAAGTTAATGTACTTGTGAAAGTAAATGAAAGCAGTTTGAGCATGTATCTCCCAAAAGTAATTCAAAACGATAAAAGTTAGGGCTATGAAAACTCACTTGGTAACCGCGAAATGACAAGAGTGAGTACACCGAGGTATAATGAGATGCGTTATCCGCGACCTATGACGAATGATATGATATGTCATGAGTTGCAATGTAATGTTATGCATGCACTTCAGATGTTATTTATACCATTTACGGGTTTTTGAAAATACTACTGTCGTCGAAAAATACTCTTTTGACGCCTCGACCCTTCAAAAATGACTTTACATGTTTTTACGCCAAAATGTCATCCTACAATGGTTTTATAATGATTTTGGTGAAATTACCATTTTTCGTCGCAAAACAATATCGCGGAAAACCATGAAATCAACAAAATGGCTCGGGAAAAGTAGTCGAAATGGTGTACGTCGGTCGTTAGAGAACGAACTCGACGGTTTTGGAAAGTTTGTATCGATATCTAAAAGTTTCAGTTCAGGAGTTTTCGCTCAAAAGGTCTCGATCATAAAGATATCAAGGGCTAAAGTTGGTGGTTTTTGCTAATGTTGTGCGTAAAATGAGTTTCGCCAATGTTTGAACATCCAGAATAAATAACCATAACTCCGCTTGACAAACGGCTTTTTGTTTTGAAAATATGGCCGATGAACTTGATTTTTCTAGAAGACACTTTGGTATAAAAAGTTTTGCATCATGGTTAAAAACTGCCGCAAACATGGACGATAGAGCTAATGAAATACTTGTTACGTCAAAAATAATAAAATTTTCGAAATTAATACTTACGGCAACTTTATGAAAACGGCCATATATTTGTCGCTTTAAACTGCTTTCACGTAAAATATGTCCTTAGCTTCGTATCAAGTAAACTAATATATTTTGACTAGTCGAAATAATTTGTGAAGCTTAAGGCTCGTTTTGACCCAAAATATACAAAAACTGCATGCTGTCATTTTCAGAAAATAATACTTTTCGTCAGAAAACTTTAAAAATTCACCACGGCTTCGTTATAACTCCGCTTTTATCCGCTCAAGCGGCCACGGATTCGCTTTTAAAGTATATTTTCTAAAATCAAGGCCAAAGGGTCGTACCATCAGTGGGTTTTCCAGAATTTCATTTTAAGGACAGAACGTAAAATATAGTTTACTTAAAATAGTTTTCTCGGACAAAACCTATTCTAATCCCTTCAAAACAACTCCAAAGCTAATCTAATCCTACCATACACCTTCTTAGGGTGTCATGGGTTCCTAATCACCATCAAGACCAAAGAATAACTTGGGAATAATTATAGGATGACTAATAAGTATATAAAACCTTAAAATCAAGAAATAAATGGTATAAATCACAATACATGCATATAAGCTCCAAAATGACAAGAAGCATATAAAATGATAAGGAAACATAAGGATGATAAAAACATGCTTACTAGTGATTATGAAGAGGTGTAGGTAACAAAGGTTTAGCCTAAATACTCTTGGTTTTTATTTCAAAACCTTATATAGAGTATATACTAGATTGTAATAACACTTGGACTTGAAAAACTTTTGATCCCTTTGAAGAACTCTATATGGCCGGTTATGAAGAGAACCAAGGAGAGAAGAAAAGTGATCTTGCTACTATGTGAATTATTGTAAGTGAAAGTAGTAAATACTTGAATGAAATCTTTGAATATATAACCATAGAATCCCATATTTTCTACCAATCTTAAATGCAAATCCATAGTGGCCGGATTTTTGGGGACTTTTGTTCCCCAAATATATATTTTTTTTTTTTCATTTTTCTTGTATGCATTATGTAATTGTGTAATTATTGGAAATGTAGGAAAAAGTGTAAGTAATAAGGTAATTGGTAGATTTTTAGTACAAGTAAGTTTTTAATAGGTCAAAATAGAATGTAATGTGATAATAAAAATTGTAAAAATACTTTCCTTGTGAAATTTGAGTGCTAAAATAATTATCGTAAGATTTTTAAGAAAACGACGTAATAATTAAACGTTAACGATTAAAATACCAAATAAATGTGAATCACTAGGAAAACTAAAATGTAGTTTTTATGAACTAAATGTGAGTTTAAAAATACTTGGGATCATTTTGAAAGTAACGGATAAATATTCGAATAAAACTCACGCGATAAAAATTATTAAATATAAAAATTACGCGTTGAAGGGTGAAATGAAATGTCGCATGTACTAATGAGATGCACATGATGTCAATGAAATGTAGACTAATCATAGTCCATATGAAATGTACGTGATGTCATGATCATGAATTCGCCGCTAAACCTCCAAGGTTACGCGATTTGAAACAAGTAAACCAAGTTTACTAAAATGTTGAAATAATGAAACATGAACGGTGTCTAGAAATGACCGAAAGTACGGATTGTCACATTCACCCATCAAAAAGGAATTCGGTCCACGAATTCAATCGTTGTTAGGTCTAACGGGTTTAGGGTTTGATGTAGCAAACTTTCCCATTCCGAGCAAAACCCTCAAAGATTTTTGGTAACCGATTTTTACTTAATCTCACAACTCATCAAACAAGAACCGCCATGAGATTAGGCTAAATCGGTTTAGTAACAACTTGTTTCTAGCTCGATCTTTGCAACTCATCAAACAAGAACTGCCACGCGGATCAAACTGGAAACAAGTGGTTTTGAAGAAAATCTTTGAAAATTTGGCTCGATTACGGAATTGTTTACTCATATAAGACTACTACTCCTTCATTGCATGATTCTTCCCGAATTAGACATAGGTGATCGTGCTATGTATAATTTAGGAGTAACTATGCAATGCTTGGACTAATCGACTCATATGTTTGTTTGGTGTTGGGTCAACTGTTGTTAAAATTGTGATGAACATCGAGGAGAAAAGACATGGAGAAGTATCGTTAAAATGATAGTTAATGTAAAAGAATTAAAATTCTCGTAAATGATATCGAATCGAAAGGAAATAAAGTACGATAGATGAGAATATTTTACAACGAGTAGTTTAGCAAAAGTAATACATCGTTAAGTTATAAAGTTTTGGATACGATGGAAGACATAAAATTAGTACAACATAGTACATAAGAAGAAATAAGATCATTAGTTTCCGAACTTCTTCGTCTTCCGCGTCGCTGATACCTTGACGAGTTCCTTCTAACATATATACATTCCCATGAGCACCTTCGACTTGTTGACCTTGGTTTTGAGGACATTGATTCCGATAGTGTCCTTGCTCCCATGATCGTAACATGTAACCATGGCCTTGCCTCTACAATTCTCGGCAAGGTGTCCCGATTGTTGACACTTGTAGCACTTAGCGGGACAAAGACCCGTGTGATGATACTTACATCGATTACATAGTGGGTAGGTTCCAAAGATAACCTCTCGCTTATTGGTGCAAGAACATATACCATCGCAGCTTCTTGCCTCTTTTCTGCCGTTGATGATGGTTAGTGTTGTGGTTGTGGTTGTTATAATCTCCTTGGTCGCCTTCCCATTTCCTTTTGTTGTTGTTGAGTTGGTTATCGCCGTTGTTGTTGTTGTTTTGTTGGTGTTTGTGTACTTGCCTCTCTTCACTACCGGGCCGTGAGCTTTTGAGTCAATCGAATAGCTTCCTCAATCGCTCATGGTCGAAGAAGTCGCACACCTTGAATAATTTCGTGAAGTCCCCGATGAAAGCCTCTAGCAACTTCTCATTATCGTAAACCATGGACGGCATAACACGCCCAATTCTTGGAATCTCCGAATGTAAGTGTCAATATCGCACTCCAATGGTTACTAATTCATAGAACTCCGTCTCTAACTTTTTGATTTGCTCGAGGACGTAATTTCTTAGTTACCAAGCTCTTGAATTCCTCCCACGTATGCTTAAAAGCATTCTCCATACCAATCGGTTGAGCGATGAATTCCACCATGACAACGCTCCATCGAGCAAAGTACTCAGTAGCATACTTAACCTTCTTGTCATCCGGACGATTATAAAGCAAGAATACCGACTCCAACTTTTCAAACCATCTAACCATTTGTTGCTCCTCGGTACCTCGGAACTTAGTGGGTTCAAGACTTTTGAAATCTTTGTACGAGCATTTCTTAACCCCGATCCTCCTGCATTACCAAGAGAGCAAAGAGCCTAGCCTAGCGGCTTCAAAAGAAGACCATGGCCTCAAGAATGCAGCAGCCCACCGCTTCCTTTCAACTCTTAGAGCATTTGCAATGCTATCATTCACTAACTTCGAATAGCCGCTTGGGTCATTTCAACGTAGCTTTCTTGATTGCCATATCTTCTTCAAAACAAGAGAAAATGTGAGACGAGCAAAATCCGATGTTAATAATAAACTCTCCAAAGAAATGTGATAAGTGATGATAAGTTTGAGATTATGTTTCAAAATGATCGTCGGTTTCGAAAAGATGGGTTATGAGGTGTTGTAAGCACTTCAATGAATGATGGTTTAGAGACTTAATGTGTGAATAAAGTGTAACTCGACATGTTAGTGGTGAAACAAAGGAGAGAGTGACTTCCCTATATAAAAGTTTATCCCGGCATTCGACGTTATCGATGATGAATCACCGATATAAAAATTGTGATAGGGAATGACAAGGAATTCTCCACGTTAGAGTATGGGGAAAAGATAATGGGATGGGCATTTAAGGGCATCCATGTGACAATCGTTATGAAATGAAAGTGAATAACTCGAAAATGTACGTAAAACCGCATGTAAAGTGAACATTCACTTATGATGAAATGATGAGATGCTATGATAATGTAGTTATAGTCTAGGGTCAATGATGCAACCTAGTTCTCTATAATCAAGCTCGATGCCAAATCACACCCCAAATTACATTTTTGGCAAATGAATGGAATTCGGGATTGATTGTCATAGCATCACAATCACAGTTATATTGAACGACCTAAAGTGTCGTTTGGAAAATACATCGCTTGATTTAATAAAATAATCGAGTTTACAAAGTAGGTCCCAAATGTAAATCAACTTGTGCGGAAATAAATTTGTTACAATTCAAACGATGTTTTAGAGTACATAAAACCCAGTGAGACGCGTCGTCACCACGACTCCATGATGTGTCCAAATGCGTGCCATGAAGTGAATGCCTTAGATACCGAGATAAAACATGCTAAAAGTGTCAACACAAAGGTTGAGTGAGTTCATAGAGATTGTTTTGAAATGTAAAGCCTTTAGAAATCGTTTATGCCGCAAAGGCATTGTAAATCGTTGAAATGTAAAGACTTTCAAAATCGTTTATGTAGCAAAGGCATTGTAAATCCACTCCGCCCAAGTCCCGCCCATACAAAACTTGCAACCTGTGTTCACAACCCACCGCCAAAATGTGTAAAGTTTATGTTCCAAACATATGATGTCAAATGAATTCACATAATAGTGCATGACTTAATGTATCGATGTTTACTTGATCTAATTATACCAAGACCATCGCTCATTGAATGTACCAAGACCATCGGTCCAATGAATATACCAAGACCATCGGTCCAATGAATATACCAAGACCATCGGTCCAATGAATGTACCAAGACCATCGGTCCAATGAATATACCAAGACCATCAGTCCAATGAATATACCATGGAAATACTACGTATGGCCAAACTGTTACTACGCATGACTAAGCATTTCAATTCGGCTAAACATGTAATTTGCAAATAGTCATGAATGCAATAAACATTATTGAGCATGTATCTCCCCCAAAGAGTTTAATAACAGCATTAAAACAAGAAAAGTGGGGCTATGGAACTCACGGTAATCCATAAAAGTTAATGCACTTGTGAAAGTAAATGAAAACAATTTGAGCATGTATCTCCCCCCAAAAGTAATTCAAAACGTATAAAAGTAGGGGCTATGAAAACTCACAAGAACCCATAATAGTTTAAAGTACTTGTGAACGTAATGAAAACAGTTTGAGCATGTATCTCCCCAAAGCAGCTTATAAAAGCATTAAAACAAGAAAAGTGGGGCTATGGAAACTCACGGTAATCCATAAAAGTTAATGCACTTGTGAAAGTAAATGAAAACAATTTGAGCATGTATCTCCCCCCAAAAGTAATTCAAAACGTATAAAAGTAGGGGCTATGAAAACTCACAGTAACCCATAATAGTTTAAAGTACTTGTGAACGTAAATGAAAACAGTTTGAGCATGTATCTCCCCCAAAACAGTTATAAAAGCATTAAAACAAGAAAAGTGGGGCTATGGAAACTCACGGTAATCCATAAAAGTTAATGTACTTGTGAAAGTAAATGAAAACAGTTTGAGCATGTATCTCCCCCAAAAGTAATTCAAAACGTATAAAAGCAGGGGCTATGAAAACTCACTTGGTAACCATTTAAATGACAAGAGTGAGTACACCGAGGTATAATGAGATGCGTTATCCGCGACCTATGACGAATGATATGATATGTCATGAGTTGCAATGTAATGTTATGCATGCACTTCAGATGTTATTTATACCATTTACGGGTTTTGAAAATACTACTCGTCGTCGAAAAATACTCTTTTGACGCCTCGACCCTTCAAAAATGACTTTACATGTTTTACGTCAAAATGTCATCCTACAATGGTTTTATAATGATTTTGGTGAAATTACCATTTTTCGTCGCAAAACAATATCGCCGGAAAACCATGAAATCAACAAAATGGCTCGGGAAAAGTAGTCGTAAAATGGTGTACGTCGGTCGTTAGAAACGAACTCGACGGTTTTGGAAAGTTTGTATCGATATCTAAAAGTTTCATTCAGGAGTTTTCGTTCAAAGGTCTCGATCATAAAGATATCAAGGGCTAAAGTTGGTGGTTTTGCTAATGTTGTGCGAAAATGAGTTTCGCCAATGTTTGAACATCCGTAAATAAACAACCATAACTCCGCTTGACAAACGGCTTTTTGTTTTGAAAAATATGGCCGATGAACTTGATTTTCTAGAAGACACTTTGGTATAAAAGTTTTGCATCATGGTTAAAACTGCCGCAAACATGGACGATAGAGCTAATGAAATACTTGTTACGTCAAAAATAATAAAATTTTCGAAATTAATACTTACGGCAACTTTATGAAAACGGCCATATATTTGTCGCTTTAAATCCGTTTTCACGTAAAATATGTCCTTAGCTTCGATCAAGTAAACTAATATATTTTGACTAGTCGAAATAATTTGTGAAGCTTAAGGCTCGTTTTGACCCAAAATATACAAAACTGCATGCTGTCATTTTCAGAAAATAATACTTTTCGTCGTAAAACTTTAAAAATTCACCACGGCTTCGTTATAACTCCGCTTTTATCCGTTCAAGCCGCCACGGATTCGTTTTAAAGTATATTTTCTAAAAATCAAGGCCAAAGGGTCGTACCATCAGTGGGTTTTCCAGAATTTCATTTTAAGGACAGAACGTAAAATATAGTTTACGAAAATAGTTTTCTCGGACAAAACCTATTCTAATCCCTTCAAAACAACTCCAAAGCTAATCTAATCCTACCATACACCTTCTTAGGGTGTCATGGGTTCCTAATCACCATCAAGACCAAAGAATAACTTGGGAATAATTATAGGATGACTAATAAGTATATAAAACCTTAAAATCAAGAAATAAATGGTATAAATCACAATACATGCATATAAGCTCCAAAAATGACAAGAAGCATATAAAAATGATAAGGAAACATAAGGATGATAAAAACATGCTTACTAGTGATTATGAAGAGGTGTAGGTAACAAAGGTTTAGCCTAAATACTCTTGGTTTTTATTTCAAAACCTTATATAGAGTATATACTAGATTGTAATAACACTTGGACTTGAAAACTTTTGATCCCTTTGAAGAACTCTATATGGCGGTTATGAAGAGAACCAAGGAGAGAAGAAAAGTGATCTTGCTACTATGTGAATTATTGTAAGTGAAAGTAGTAAATACTTGAATGAAATCTTTGAATATATAACCATAGAATCCCATATTTTCTACCAATCTTAAATGCAAATCCATAGTGGCCGGATTTTTGGGGACTTTTGTTCCCCAAATATATTTTTTTTTTTTCATTTTTCTTGTATGCATTATGTAATTGTGTAATTATTGGAAATGTAGGAAAAAGTGTAAGTAATAAGGTAATTGGTAGATTTTTAGTACAAGTAAGTTTTTAATAGGTCAAAATAGAATGTAATGTGATAATAAAAATTGTAAAAATACTTTCCTTGTGAAATTTGAGTGCTAAAATAATTATCGTAAGATTTTTAAGAAAACGACGTAATAATTAAACGTTAACGATTAAAATACCAAATAAATGTGAATCACTAGGAAAACTAAAATGTAGTTTTATGAACTAAATGTGAGTTTAAAAATACTTGGGATCATTTTTGAAAGTAACGGATAAATATTCGAATAAAAACTCACGCGATAAAAATTATTAAATATAAAATTACGCGTTGAAGGGTGAAATGAAATGTCGTGCATGTACTAATGAGATGCACATGATGTCAATGAAATGTAGACTAATCATAGTCCATATGAAATGTACGTGATGTCATGATCATGAATTCGCCGCTAAACCTCCAAGGTTACGCAATTTGAAACAAGTAAACCAAGTTTACTAAAATGTTGAAATAATGAAACATGAGCGGTGTCGAGAAATGACACGAAGCACGGATTGTCACAAATGGACCTTCCAATATAACCTTCTTTAAGAATTTTTCATGTGGCCTCTTTAGATCACAAAACCTAAAGAACCTGATTACCCATTGATCATAGTTTCCGGGAGTGAGCATTGGAGGTCTATCAAGTGATCCTGCCTCATGAATGGATTGTTGGCTACTTAAAGCTTCACACATCTTTGCAAACCAAGTTGGTTCCTTTATAGTATTCCTGGATGGATGTTGATTGTAAACGTTTGTGTAAGGTTGTACTTGAAGACTAGGTGGTGGTTGAACCATTTGAGGTGGAATTGCTCCTTGTTGTAGATAATGTTGTTGATTAAATTGTTGTTGATAAATTTGTTGTTGTTGATTGAATTGTTGATGTTGTGGACTAAGTTGTTGTTGTTGTTGTTGATTATACGTGTAAGGAAAGTAGTTAGAGTATGGAGGTTGAGACATGTTGAAAACTTATGTTTGTAAAATGGATCTTTGTAGTCGAATGAAACGTTGTTGATGAAGTATCCTTAGGCGTAGAAAACCAAGTTTAGGCAAAGCAACACTTAGGCGTAAAAACACCAAACTTACGCCTAAAAGTGATATTTACGCGTAGGATTAGCTTACGCGTAAGAATTGAGAAACACTATGATTAGGCGTAAACTGAAAGTTAGGCGTAGAAAACTTATGCGTAAGATTAGCTTATGCGTAAGACAATGCTTAGGCGTAAGATTAAGCTTAGGCGTAAAAGAGTTCTACGCGTAAGATTGAGCTTATGCATAAAATTAGGGTTTTGCCCAAAAAATCTTTTACATTATCACAGTGTAAAGGATATCCAAAGTCGAAGTGTTTTCAGGCTTATCCAAGCAAGAAAACACTGAGTAAACCACGAAAACTGAAGATCGATCCAAGGAAAAGTTATGCGTGACTTTAGGGTTTAGTTAAGCGTAAAACTTAACCAAACTTGATTTTTAGCCCAAAGTGTTTCTAAACCAGATTTTTGAGATGAAACAGCTTCAATATCACCAAAATAATACAAAAGTGTGAAAATTGATGATCCAAAACTTAGAAACACCTTATGCGTAGAAATGATCCTACGTATAAAACCAAGTTTAAAATCAATGAAATACACGTAAAGTTCGAAACTTTTTGCCAAAAACAGATATTTTAACACCTAAAAACGTTGAAAGTACAAGAATCTTGGATTGAAAAGTGTAAAAAATGAGTTTTTAAGAGTGACAAAGTTTGAGAACCGTGAGTTACGCGTAAGACTAAAACCAACTTCAAAAACGAAACCTTTTCACCCAACTATTTGGCGAATGATACAACTGTTAGGTTCCCATATTTGTAACACAAGCATCAATATAAGAGGTAGAGATAAGAAAGGATCGATTGAACACTAAACCAAGACACACGAATGATATAAGAAGAGTTATGCGTAAAGTGAAATGATAAAATGAACAACCAACCCTCAAGTGAGGGTTTACAAGCATTATTTATAAGAAGGAACTAGGGCAACATGCAAGTTCCCTTCCTTTCCTTTATGGGCTTGGGCCAAGGCTCATGGGCTTTCTACATAAGCCTTGGCATGATAACTAACATAAAAGCCATATTAAGCTAACTATTACATATTAATTACTAACACTTGAATTCTAGTTTAAGAGTGATTCCAACAGCAGCCAATTCAGGATATTGGTCACAATCATCAAAATGCTTTTCAAGTTGCAGACTGTGATGCATATGACTCGATGTCGATGATGAACCCATCGCTTGAGACAATCTTCATGGCTAGCATTTCTCCAATGGTCTCTCAAAAGGTCTCATCATCAAAGCAAGTCGGTCCATCCAAAGAATCAATCATCTCGAGGTATTAAAATTATATGATGAAGTTGATGAGCAAAGATACATGATAAAGTGCAAACAAATGAAACTTGTGAAACAGATATTGTTAATATGGGTAATAGTAATATTATCCCATATGATCAATATGTGGTCCAAAGTTAAAATGTGATTGAACCAAGTAATGCATCTTCTGCAGTCAATGATGACTATGTTTTTAATGAATTCACTCCATGTGCCCCTGATAATTATGTTATCTCTGAACTTAATGCCTATAAAGAACAAGTTGCCATTTATGAACAACGCGCTAAGTTTGAGTTAACCACTCGTGAGCAGGAAATGGATGACCAAATGCGTACAATTATTAGAAAAAAATAACTTTAGGGAAGAAATACTAAAACAAGAGCTAGATTCCTTAAAAGAAAAGCTTAATAAAACGGCTAACCAAAAACAAGAACTTCAAGAAAATATGAAAGTGCTTAAGCATGAATTTAATGCTAAGGAATCAAAACTTATAAATGAATTTTCCAACCTAAAAACTTTGAAAAACAAAATTGAAAACAAATTATACGTACAAGGAAACACCATTCAGACTGCTCACATGATCACTAAGCATAGAGTTCTAAGTGACAAACATAGTGTTGCATTAGTTGATGAACCAAACCACAAGCATGTAAGAAAGCTAGAGAAGCACAGAAGGTAATTTATGATGGCAATGAAATCCTTAAGCCTAGACAGAAACCTAGTTGCGTTGAGAATACTGAGGAAGATAGGCAGTTAGAAGAAGTCACTAGAAAGAAATTAGATGAAAAACTTAAGAGCCCTTCATGCATAGAAAAGAAAATCAGTTATAAAACACCCAACTATGCTAAAGATAATTGGATTGCATTTAACAAGTTTAGACCTCAAACACTGCTGACCCCGAACAAGTGTTCGGAAAAGGATATGGACATGAAAAAGCTAATGAGTTTGTTGAGCAGTAATCCCCATGTAGGAGAATGCTTCTCGCCATTGTATATCCCCAATACACCAATGCATTTAGTCCCTAGATCTATTCCCACTAAGAGCAAGACCTTAATCGGTCAAGATGTCATTTATCAATTATTTGTTGATTTTGAGAAGGCGATGTAAGAAAAGGATCACACCTCATTGGGATAATCGAAGGGAGAGGGTTTGAGCAAACTAAAGAATTATATTTAGCGAGGTCATGCCTTTCTTTATATAATTAAAAGGTCAATTTGAGAGTCTTAAAAGGGGATGGATTCGAGATATTAAGGAAATGGAAAAGGAATTTGATGCAATGATAGTTCGGGTCAATGACTATGAGCGAGAACTAAAATATAATGAGATTGAGAGGAAAACTTGCATACCTTAAATGAGAATCGATTTACAATGTATCACTCAAGATGTGTTTTACATCGCCACTAATTGTCCAATTAATGCATCTCAATTTCATGAATTATCTGTTGCTCGAAAGTCTCCCATGATCGTGCCATTGAGCTTGAGAAAACTAACTCTAAATTGCATGAAAATTTTGAACAGGATGATCATGATAACCTGGTGAAACAGTTTTATAAATTGGAAGTTGAGCATCTTGCTTTGCAATTAAAATATCAACATCTAAAAGAAAATGTTAAAACCTCAAATATCAACACATCCTTGGATGCTCCTGAATTTGATGTAGTTTTTGAAATCAGCAAACGTGATGAACAGATTCGAGCTCATTGTAACACGATCAGAAAAATGAGAACCCAAATTTCACAATTAAAGGGTGAAAAGAACAATGTGACAGGCTCCCAAATGCCTCTTCCTTTAGATTCTCAAAGTTCTCAAAGTTTTCATCTTCAAAACTTGGTTAATGTTCTACAAAAGGAAAATGAGAGTTTTCTAGAAGAAAATGAAAAGGTGAAACAACACTTTAAAGAGTTACATGATTCAGTGAAAGTCACTCGTGACAAAAACAACGAAATAATAACGTCTTTACAAAAAGAAATTGAGAATCTGAGGAGTCGGGTAAAAGGGAAAATGCCACTTGTCTTTAAAGAGAATGTTGCATCAAAGTCATCTCGCAGATCGCAAATATCTCGTGATCATTAAATACATCCTCCTCATCTTAGAAATAATGAACTTGCATTTCATAACTATCTCGCTCACCTTAAGGATAGTCTAGAATGTCTCCGTGAGATTGTAGAAGAGGATTTCATAAATAAGCCACTTGATAGAGAAATTAGGTTTGCTTGCATTCAGGCCAAATGATCTCAGGAGCTACTAGAATTTTTAAGAGCCACTTGTCCTAAATCCTTAGGTGCGAAAGATAAAGTTGTGATGCCTTGTTCTATGCATAGTGCTAAGTATGCAACCCATTTTATGCCCAATATTAAGAAAGTGAACTCTAGAGTACCTTCAATTAGTTCAGATCCCTGCACGTCTAATTCAGGAATGCAAAAGGTAGCCCAACCAACTAATGTTCCCATAATTCCCTCTATAGGAGTAATCAGTGACACAAAAGCAAGCGGGTCAAAGCCTCCAGGCAATACAATGCAAGATAGGACCTCACAAGCTAAGAATGTGCAATGGAAGAAAGTAGAAGATCACCCTAGGAACATTAAGTTTGAGCTGAATAAAATGAATCGTGTTGATTCTAGTATTAGCTATAAGCGTCATGTAATTAATTAATTACGCTACTTTTGGCAAAACATGTAATGATGATTGTTTGGTTTCTGTTACTAATCATGAATGTGGTGTGAATGAGTTGATTAATACTGCTAAATGCCCTGTTATGGTAGTGAATACAAAAAATCAAGCTAAGAAGGCTAGAAAGCAATGGCGAAAGAAGGTTAGAAAACATTGGAAACCCACAAGAATGAAATTTAGTAACATAGGTTATCAGTGGATACCTACTGGCCGCAAATTCAATCTTAATGAGATGTGTCCTAAATTATCTAGATCAATGCCCATTAGGAAATGGATGCCTACTGGTAGAACTATTCCTTTAAGAAGTGAACATACTTTGAATAGGTGTAATATAGACACTAGCACTACATCTATCCCTGATGATTCCATTGTTTCTACTTCTGATGTGGGTGTTCCAATCACAGTTATTAACCAAATGGAATCCATTCTTGCATGGGGATCCCAATTATCCTGTTATCCATTCTTATGCGTGTTCAATTGCGGATCGTTCAAATCGCTCGTGGTACCGGACTCAGTTTGTTCCAAGCATATATTTGGAGACCGGTCATGCTCATAAACTTCGTGAGTAAATTTATCGGACCGTTAGATTCGGGAATGATCATTTCGGTGCAATTATGGGTTATGGAGACTATGTTGTCGGTGATAGTGTTATCTCCGGGGTATATTACGTTGAAGGTCTTGGTCATAACTTATTCTCTGTCGATTCAATTTCGTGATTACGATCTAGAAGTAGCCTTCATAAAACATACTTGTTTAGTTAGAGAACTTGATGGTAAAGAACTTTTAAGAGGAAAGCGTGGTTCAAATCTATACACCATCTCTATAGAAGATATGATGAAGTCTTCTCAATTTTCTTGTTGTCAAAGGCTTGAAAACAAAGTCATGGTTATGGCATCGTCGTCTCAATCACTTGAACTTGGTACCATAAATGATCTCTAGAAAGGACTTAGTTGTAGGCTTACCTAGACTAAAGTATGAAAAGGATCATCTTTGTTCAAACATGCCAATTAGGAAAAGCAAGAAGTATGCCCACAAACCCAAACCTACAAACTCGATTCTGAAGTTCTTCATAACATTCACATGGATTTATGTGGACCCATGAGAGTGCAGAATATCTTTGGGAAGAAATATGTGTTAGTTGTGGTTGATGATTACTCTCGATTTACTTGGGTTAAGTTCTTAAGGACAAAGGATAAAACTCCAAATATCATCATCAAACTTATCAAACAGTTGCAGATTCGACTTAACAAAACTATCAGAATCATCCGAACAGACAATGGAACTGAGTTTGTTAATAAACAATTAACTTAGTGAGTTTTATGAAAGTGTTGGAATCAGTCATCAAAGAAGTGTTCCACGAACTCCTCAACAGAACGGTGTAGTTGAAAGACTAAATCGAACTCTTGTGGAAGCCGCTAGAACAATGTTGATTTACTCAAAGGTTCCAATGTTTCTCGGTGAAGCCATTGCCACCTGCATGCTATACTCAAAATCGATCCCTTATTCACACTTCTCATGGAAAACTCCATATGAACTTGTCCACAATCGAAAACCTAATCTTTCATTCCTTCATGTGTTTGGTGCATTGTGTTATCCAACTAATGAGGGCCAAGACTTAGGAAAACTTAAAGCTAAAGCGGACATTGGAGTATTTGTAGGATATGCACCAAGCAGAAAAGGATACCGAATCTACAACAAAAGAACCCGAAATATCATGGAAACAATTCACGTTACGTTCGATGAGTTGACCAGTCAAATGGCTCCAGGACAACCCGGTTCTGGACCCGCATCATCAAGTAGTCCCATCAGTTCTACTCTTGTATTCGATTCTTCGCCACACCTCCTTATGTACCTCCTTCAGAAGATGACTTGAAGAAACTATTTGATCCAATGTTTGATGAACACTATGAGCCAACTACTAATGATCTGTCAATTCCATCAACAGAGGTGCTCATATCTCCGTCAATGAAGTTAATCCTTCGGTTTCTATGTCGTTAAGTCAAGAAGCGCTGCTGCGATCACTCTGTCTCATCAACAAATTATCACTCATCGAGTGTGCATCATGGAATTGTTTCGCACCCTTGATGGAGAGAATCCCTTGCTACTCCCCAAGATGCCCCATTTGAAAACATATTTGCTCACGAATCATCATCGAACCATCTTCATCGAGAAATCGACTGCCACGCCGGTTCCTCAACAACAACCACACGAACACCTTAGAAAATGGACACATGATCACCCATTGGACAACATCATTGGAAACCCTCTCGTCCGATCCACTGTCGACAACTTGCAACCGATGCCTTATGGTGCTTCTTCAACTCTGTACTCTCTAAGATCGAACCAAAGATGTTAAAGCGATATGAATGAAGGCGGTGGTTCAATGCCATGCAAGAAGAAACTCATGAGTTTGATCGACTAGATATATGGGAATTAGTACCTGCTCCTGATTGTGCTATGATCAATGCCCTAAAGTGGATCTTCAAAGTAAAACTTGATGAGCATGGTGATGTATTAAAGAGACAAGGCTCGATTGGTTGCAAAAGGATACCGTCAAGAGGAGGGTATTGACTTTGAAGAATTATTTGCTCCAGTTGCTCGTATCGAAGCAATCAGAATCTTCTTGGCTAATGCTGCAAGTTAGAACATGGTAGTCTATCGATGGACGAAGACGGCTTTCCTTAACGGAGATCTTAAAGAAGTTGTATCGTCGACCAACCGAAGGTTTTGTGAATCGAGCATCCTACTCATGTCTACCGCTTGAAGAAGGATCTTTACGGCTTGAAGCAAGCTCCAAAGGCATAGTATGATACGCTATCAAATTTTCTTCTATCCACTGGATTCAGGAAAGGAGCAGTTGATCCGACATTGTTCACCAGAAAGTCAGGCAAACATTTAATTCATGTTCAAATATATGTTGATGATATTATCTTTGTCTCAACTGACCCCAATGAATGTGATCGTTTTTCTAAGGAGATGGGCTCCAAATTTCAAATGTCAATGATGGGACAAATGTCATTTTTTTTAGGATTACAAATTTCACAAAGTCCCGGAGGCATTTTGATAACATCAAATTAGCCTGATCTTTTATATATCAAATTCCCGTGTTTATGGCCTCATTTGGATTAATATGATACTTAATTCGTTCATATTCGTTCATAATTGCATTTCAGGTTAAATGAGGCGTTGGAGCGGAAAAGATGTGATAAAAGGCCAAATATAAGTTCTGAAGATTGATTTACAAGGGCCTATGGTAACTATTTGTGAAGGTTACGCCGTAACTAATTAATGGTGTTACAGCGTAAATATGAGCTTTGAAGGATACGGCGTAACCATCTAATATGGTTACGACGTAATTATTTTTATAAAGGTTACGCGTAACGTGGAATTAGTTACGCCGAGAGACAATGTCGGAGTGGATAATCATGAGCAAGCGAGGCTTACGGCGTAACCAATTAATTAGTTCGCCGTAATTAATAACAGGCGCAAAGTTTCGAGGTCCGTGGATCAAAAGCGGCAAGTTAATATTTATTTCATTCACTTCGAGGACTAAAGAATAAACACAGAAGTTCGAAGAGGGGCTAATATGCAAGTTTTATAACACATTTTATGTGTTATATTCATTATAAGTGAAGACAAGGACTAAGGTGCTATTTGTCTTAAGTTGGAGGTCTAATATGCAAAATAGCTAATACTTTACTAGTATATATATGACATTATTATGTCATTGAAATTCATCATTGTGGTTCGTGAGTTTTGGTCTGCCGCCGAATAGGAGAAAAGGACATCACTGTACGAAGGTTTTTATGGGGTTTGCCCCGGTACTCAACTAGGGGATCGATAGCTTTATTTTTTGCACGATATGTAATTATTTTCCGACTCTTAATATTATTTTGGTTTCATTATTCTATTATAATTTTGATTCTGATTTAATTGTTAGAGCATTTTTATTTATTGTGTTTTATTTAATTGATTATTAATTTATTACTAGTCAATTAATTATCGGATGTTATGTCTTTGTTTATTTATTGTTTTACATGGTAATTATATTTGTCATCCCACTTGGGTATTTAAGAGATGTGGAAATTAGGTCTTGGCCTAGTTTAGATTTTTTTTTTTATTATTAATGGTTTTGCGTTATTAATTGTTTCTAGTGTATGCATGCATAGTTTATTGGTAGCTACCCTTGTTTCGGTAGTTTTGAATGGCGGTAGAGGCCAATTGCCTAGGAGATATGACCAACTGACCCTAGGTGAGCGGACTGAGACTGGAAGGGTAAGATATGACCAACTGACACCTACCGTTTGGATGAACTTAAGAATTAGGGGGTGAGTGTCTAAGTTCCTAACGGCCGGGCACTCACTATTATAAATCTAGCATTTAGCGGTACTTAATGACTTGGCTTAGGGACTAGGAACAACGGGACTTATGAAGGTGCCTGATTTCTCGTGGTGGCATCTTTCCGATAGGTTAGGCGAATTGAAAATGTTGTCCTCTCGACTTTAACCCCACTTGAAACAGGAATCTAGTGACATTTAGAACCCATGTATTGCGATAGTAAACGACCCGACTCTTAATGACTGCTATTAGATTCCCGAATGATCCCGAGTGACCTGTTCATCTTGGTGAGGATTCTAAGAACCATAGGGTAGGCGAATTGACCAAAGGAGTCTATCGACTGTTGCCACTTGTGGAAGAACTCGGTTTAAGAATTGCATCACTATCTTTACCATTAGCTTGTTTACCAGAAGACCAGCCCAATTGATCATGTGACACCTTAAATATTATCAATCTTTACATTAAAACTTATTTATTTGACCAATTTAATTAATTAGACAGTTAGGAATCAACCGTTCTTGGGACGACCTCGGTCTTACCATTCCCTCAGTACATGCGATCGGGTACACTGCCCGTTAGTGCATTACCTAGGCCATAGGTAGACGAGTTACTATAAATGTAAAACCTGGTCAGAAATCCTGCATCACATTTTTTGGCGCCGTTGCCGGGGAACGGTTTTCGTATTTTTGGCTGTTTGATTGATATTATTCTGCAATTATTTCTTCTGTCTTGAGATTACGGAGTAACCTTGGCCATGGTTACGGCGTAATCTATTCTTATTATATATCAGGTATCTTTCAGACTGAAGTTACGGCGTAGTTAGTAATTGGACTTACGCCGTAACCAAGTGTGAGGCATCTTAAAATTATGAATTATGTGTCTCATCTCACTTGTTGCTCATGTTTAATATTTTTACACATTTAATGCACGAGGTTGTTATAGTGTGCAGGTTGAGCAAGAAGAACAAGTGGAGGAAAATCTCGACAAGATCATAAGCCGAGATTACGATTGCAATGGACATTATTGGAGACGTCCGATTGATGGCTGTTGCGGGAGTCTAACTTAAAGACTCAAGGGAGATAAAGAAAAGTGCTCTTCGGGAGACTACCCGTCCCTATCCTAGATTTAGTTTTTGATTTGTTTTTCTTAGACCTTTTTGGATATTTTCGTATTTTATTGGTTTTGTTTTGGGTTTGGTATGTTTTGTTTATCTTGTTTGCAGGTATAAAGATCAAGGATAGATGATAGGAGTTCCAATAACTCCTCTTGATCACGTAGGAAGAAGTTGACATTGTGGGCACAACAACATCAGAAAGTAATTACAGCGTAATGGGCCGATCCATTTACGCCGTAACTAACTATAAGTAAGGCCATCTGCCCACTTCATTCTAACTACGCCGTAACTAGCCCGATCTAGTTACGCCGTAACTCCTTGTTCCAGGTATTTTCTTTCTCGGGCTTTCTTATTACGCCGTAACTGGGCCGATCCAGTTACGCCGTAACCCCTTTCCTGGTACACATTTTATTAAGTCAACTGAACCTACGCCGTAACTGGGTCGATCTTGTTACGCCGTAACTATCCACTGTGACTAAATTTTTCTAAAACAGTTTCAAAACATTTTTATAACCTTGTATTAGTAATTAAATGAACTTTGTGGGTGTGTTCCCTGTAAACCCTCACAAGACTTCACTCGTTCACTCGGGACACCGAGGGGTTTAAAAGGCTTGTTGAATGCGCTAAATGCAACCGTGATTCTTACGAAAGTGAGTTAGGTTTTGTTTTGTTTTTTACATTTCGTGCTATTTTTGCTTTTTATCCGGAATTATGCTTTTTGGTATTAGTTTTTCTTGCAGCAATACAGGTTGAAGAATTATGGAGTTATGATTGGCTGCAAGGAAACACTTTTTATCCATCCTAGTTGAGTGCTATGGTGTTTGCAAGGAGAGTTGATGAGAAGATGGATGTTGCTCGTGGAGGCACATTGGGAGCATGTTTTAAACATGCATTATTATTCATGTCGAGCAAATTCAGGGGAGTTTTTCGCTCCATCTCTAACCCTTACTATTTTTCAATTACATGCTTAGTATGACCCAAGTGGGGGGAAGGGATTAGACGTAGACACCCACTTGTTTTTACTTGCCTTTATTTTTCTAGTTTTTGGTGAAAAGTGTTTCATTAAATTTTGACATGTTTTTCTTTACTTAACTGGATTAATCTAGACTGAGCACACCTACCCTATATTTCCATTGTGTGAGGATAAGCCTTTCGTTTTCCCTTATACATAATACCATAAAATGAGTGTCTTGGGTGGTTGTAGTGACTTTAGAACTTGGCCTTGTATATCTTTTTGAGACCATTATCATGAGCATTACATCGAGGTAACTTGATGTGATCGGTGCAGCTAGGATATAAGGCAATTCTAGGATTAAACCCAAATAGCCCATATATGTTTGTGTATATTGACTTTTCACATCGATTATTCAATCCCCCTGTTAAACCTTGTTTGTTGCACTCATCATTAGTGCAAGATACCCCTAGATACACCCCTCAGAGCCTTTCCTCTCATTTTGTTCACCCAATATATGTTGTTTCGTTACACCTATCGCCTAGCCTACCCTGTAGTTTCCTTATGTCCATGGTCCGGGCGCTGTTGGTTTCACTAGTGAAAGTCGCGGGTTTTGAATAAAGGGTTTTGGAAGAAAAACGGGTTTAGATGAAGGTTGATCTCAAGTGGGGGGATGCTTTATATGTTCGTATTGTTTGTATTTTTATTCGTGTATACCTTGTCTTGCATCAAAAAAAAATAATAAAAAAAAAATGCAAGCAAGAGTTTATTAGTTTGTTTATTGCTAATCGTTATAATCAGCTTTTGTGTCGTGTTGTGTCAAGTATTCTCGCCTTGTTCAATTAGGCGCAAATGTTTACAAATCCGTTTTGTCTTACGGATAAAATTAGAAACCCGTACATTTCTATCTCGCCTTTCGAATTGTAATCAATATTCGTACAATGGGGACATTGTACATGTCAACTGGGGGGATGGGAGATAGAAATGGTTGATTTTAGTAAAAATATGTGCTAAAAGTACCTAAATTTTAAATTTTTTTATATAGCACATACTTTTTTTACATTAATGATGAAGGCCGAGTTAATGCATCTTATTTGCCTGGTTTATGGAGATTATGAGGCACTACACTATATTTTATATGCATTGACTCGTGTATGGATGACCCCTTGACTCTTGACCATCGATTTTTGTTATGGGATTGAATGCGACTAGTGGTGGGGCGACTATGGACTTAGGAATCTATTTGTTTCGTGTCTTTTTATTTACACCCATTAAATGTTTCACATGTCTTATCCTTACCCTTAGTCATGAATCGAGTTTAGGTGAGGAAGCGAGCAATCATTGGTGTCTTGGTCATGGATTTGGTCATGTATCATTGGTTTTGTCCCATTCGCCGTAGCTCGTTAGTAATGACAAATTAACCCCATAAGCCTATGTTGTGTCAACCCATTGTCTTTTAGAATAGCTGCATCTATAGACTCTAGTGGTGGAGATTAGTATTTTTGCCAAGCTTATGATAGAATACTCGCCATTACTGAGCAGTTGAGTGATCACCCAAAAATATTAAACACGTAAATTATGAGAGAGTGTGTGATTTCAATTCCCTTTTCGTGAGGTGCTCGGTTTGGAATTTTCTAGCTTAGGTGATTTTTAGACTCATATTTTCCAATTAATCTTGGGAGATATCTTTTTAAGAATTATTTAAAGGGTCTACTTGAGGACAAGTAGGATTCAATGATGGGACAAATGTCATTTTTTTTAGGATTACAAATTTCACAAAGTACCGGAGGCATTTTGATAACATCAAATTAGCCTGATCTTTTATATATCAAATTCCCCGTGTTTAAGGCCTCATTTGTATTAATATGATACTTAATTCGTTCATATTCGTTCATAATTGCATTTCAGGTTAAATGAGGCCTTGGAGCGGAAAAAATGTGATAAAAGGCCAAATATATGTTCTGGAGATTGATTTACAAGGGCCTATGATAATTATTTGTGAAGGTTAAGCCGTAACTAATT
Source organism: Chrysanthemum lavandulifolium (assembly GCA_022545495.1). NCBI lineage: Eukaryota > Viridiplantae > Streptophyta > Magnoliopsida > Asterales > Asteraceae > Chrysanthemum > Chrysanthemum lavandulifolium. Next base: position 17,890,856 of record CM040243.1, read on the forward strand.
AATGGTGTTACGGCGTAAATATGAGCTTTGAAGGATACGGCGTAACCATCTAATATGGTTACGACGTAATTATTTTTATAAAGGTTACGACGTAACGTGGAATTAGTTACGCCGTAGAGACAATGTCGGAGTGGATAATCATGAGCAAACGAAGGCTTACGGCGTAACCCAATTAATTAGTTACGCCGTAATTAATAACTTGGGCGCAAAGTTTCGAGGTCCAGGGATCAAAAGCGGCAAGTTAATATTTATTTCATTCACTTCGAGGACTAAAGAATAGCGAAGTTCGAAGAGGGGCTAATATGCAAGTTTTATAACACATTTTATGTGTTATATTCATTATAAGTGAAGACAAGGACTAAGGTGCTATTTGTCTTAAGTTGGAGGTCCAATATGCAAAATAGCTAATACTTTACTAGTATATATATGACATTATTATGTCATTGAAATTCATCATTGTGGTTCGTGAGTTTTGGTCTGCTGCCGAATAGGAGAAAAGGACATCACTGTACGAAGGTTTTTATGGGGCAAACCTTTTGGGGTTTTCCCCGGTACTCAATTAGGGGATCGATAGCTTTATCTTTGGCACGATATGTAATTATTTTTCGACTCTTAATAATATTTTGGTTTCATTATTCTGTTATAATTTTGATTCTGATTTAATTGTTGGAGCATTTTTATTTATTGTGTTCTATTTAATTGATTATTAATTTATTACTAGCCAATTAATTATCGAATGTTATGTCTTTGTTTATTTATTGTTTTACATGGTAATTATATTTGTCATCCCACTAGGGTATTTTAGAGATGTGGAAATTAGGTCTTGGCCTAGTTTAGATTCTTTTTATTATTAATGCTATTGTGTTATTAATTGTTTCTAGTGTATTCATGCATAGTTTATTGGTAGCTACCCTTGTTTGGTAGTTTTGAATGGCGGTAGAGGCCAATTGCCTAGGAGATATGACCAACTCGACCCTAGATGAGCGGACCGAGACCGGAAGGGTAAGATATGACCAACCGACGACCCTTTCTACTTGTGCGATTTGACCAACCGATCACCTACCGCTTGGATGAATTTAAGAATTAGGGGTGAGTGTCTAAGTTCCCAACGGCCGGGCACTCACTATTATAAATCTAGCATGTAGCGGTACTTAATGACTTGGCTTAGGGGACCGGGAACAACAGGACTTATGACGCAAGGCCCGATTTCTCCTGTAGTGGCATCTTTGCTGATAGGTTAGGGCGAATTGACCAAATGATGTCCTCTCGACTTTAATCCTACTTGAAACAGGAATCTAGTGACATTTAGAACCCATGTATTGCGATAGTAAACGACCCGGCTCTTAATACTTGTATTAAATTTCCGAATGATCCCGGGTGACCTGTTCATCTTGGTGAGGATTCTAAGAACCATAGGGTAGGCGAATTGACCAAAGGAGTCTATCGACTGTTGCCACCTGTGGAAGAACTCGGTTTAAGAATTGCATCACTATCTTTACCAATAGCTTGTTTACCAGAAGACCAACCCAATTGATCACGTGACACCTTAAATATTATCAATCTTTACATTAAAACTTATTTATTTGACCAATTTAATTAATTAGACAGTTAGAAATCAACCGTTCTTGGGACGACCTCGGTCTTACCATTCCCTCACTAAATGCGATCGGGTACACTGCCCGTTAGTGCATTAGGTAGGCCATAGGTAGACGAGTTACTATAAATGTAAAACCTGGTCAGAAATCCTGCATCACATATTTATTAATCAATCTAAATATGCAAATGAAATTTTAAAGAAATTTGGATTTGACACTTGTGACACCGCTGACACTCCCATGGTGGAACGTATCAAACCGGATGAGGACCACTCGGGGATCATGATAGATCAAACAAAATATCAAGTATGATTGGATCCTCGATGTACCTCATGACCAAGAGACCGATATTTTGTTCGTTGTATGCATGTGTGCTAGATACCGTGCTAAACCTACCAAAAGCACCTTGAAGTGGTTAAACGGGTCTTCGGTATCTCCAAGGAACCATCAACATGGGACTTTGGTACCAAGGACACCGGTATGTCACTAACAACCTATGCAGATATTGACCATGCAGATGTCAAGATACACGTCAAGCACGTCTCGAAGGTGCTCGATTTTTGGGTGATAAGCTTGTGAGTGGTCTTCAAAGAAACAAATAAGTACTTCTATATCCTCTACAGAGGTCGAATACATAGCCATGTCATCTTGTTGTACTCAAATCCTATGGATGAGATCCCAATTATCCGACTATGGCTTTGAATTCAACAAGATTCATCTCATTGTGATAACAAAAGTGCCATTGCTCTCTTGCAACAACGCTCAACATTCAAGAGCAAAGCACATTGACATTCGTCATCATTTCATTCGGGAACAAGTGGAAAAAGGTGTGGTGGAACTCTATTTTGTAAGGACTGAATACCAGTTAGCAGACATCTTCACTAAAGCTCTTCCTAGAGAACGTTTTGAGTTTATCCTTCCATGACTTGGTCTAAAGAGCCTACAACCGGAAACACTCAAAAGTCTTCAAGAGGAAGACGAGGAGTAAAAAATGGTTTCTTTCTTCATCTATCTCTTGTATATATTTATTCAAAAAACAAAATACAAAATTTCAAAACCTACAAAAGAAAATATAAAAATATAAAATTTTCAAAAAAAAAAATCCATAAAAAAAAATAGAAAATCTTGAAAATTTCCAAAAATATTGTTATCTTGTCATGTTTTTTTATTATTTTTATTTGATATCATCTACGGACTTTGTGTTGACATTCAAAGAATGTCACGGGTTTTAGATGTTCTTCAATGTACATAACTCGCTTAAAAAATAAATTAAAAAAAATGAGGCGGAGAAAATGGTGGTTTATTGTCATTTCAGCAAGAACTGCTTAAAAATAAAGAACAGAGCCATGCTTTATCTTATTTTTCAAATCTCATGCTCGATTCTTAAAACAAATGTCCGTCAACAAAAGAAAAATGTTTCCTTTCCAAATATTTTTCGTCTAATGATTCTTGAAAAATATTTGTCATCTAATGAAAACAAAATTGCTTTGAAAATACCTCGACTCTATTATTATTGTAAATCATCCGTGCTTATCATCTGTCAAAATCTCTATCTCTCAATCAACAACTTGTGTCATTGATTGAGGGGGAGAATGATTTCAATTGAATTAAAAGAGTATTTTTAAACAATTGGCACGTTAACGAGCAAGGTCGTCTTTTGGATAATCAAAATGAACAATGTTTTATACAAGTGGTTCAAGACCTTTGCTAATGTTATGTTTTCAAAAGATAATCATGCATGTTTAAACAATGTGTGTAATGTCTCAGATTTGATCCTTATCGGTTAAATGTTTTAATCTGATAACTCGATAATTGGTTTTATAAGTGTTTAGCAAACTCTCCATCATTCATGTGCCAAACGATTTTAAATTTTCCATGCACATGTTAAGGGGGAGCATCTATTTTAAACCAAAAGGGATTGAAATATGATTACTTTGTTTCAAAGTGCAGGTTTTCCCTAATATGTGCAAAAATCATTCAAATCTCGATGCACATATTGAGGGGGAGCAATTTTTTGGAAACCACATTCTTTCCGAAAATATCTTTAATCAGATGTGAATCTATGATTTTTTATCGGGAAAGTAATGTCGATATTTTTAGAAAATATTTATCAAAAGAAGTGAATTCTTCCTCTTGCCTCCATGTGCCAAAATGATCTTAAACATATGATGCATATGTTGAGGGGGAGCCGTTTTCTAAAATATCAAAAACGATTCAGGTACAAAATGCTTTGATAATATATCACAAGTACTTGGATTGATTTTCAAATGGTTTTCAATTGGTTCCAACGGCTAATGAACAATACCAAAAGACCGACCAATTTATTTTATCCATGGTGTTATAAAGATGGTTAGGTTAGGTGTTAGCCTCGCTTTTTCTAAAGATAATGTCACTTACGTGAATTGGACTAGACGCGTAGTATACTTTGCCGTTAGGGACTAGTATCGTTTAAGTGGCAAAGTTAGAGCCTATATATACCCCTCATGACTCTCCATGAGGGGTGAGGTGAATCATTTGGCTAGTTGTATTGTTTTGTTCTTATCAATAAACCTTGTGTTTTCTCCTCCCTCTCTCTACTTTCTCTCTCAAGAAAAGATGAATACTTTCATCTTAAATCACCAACCAAGACCTCCCGAACCACATAAATCTTATAGTATTCGGTCCTGACAATTGGTATAACGAGCCAAGGTTACTTTTTGATGATTTATGTGAGTTTGTTATACATGTTTTTGACTGTTTTTGGTATTTTTTGTTGCTCGGAAATTTTTTTTCCGTTTAATCTGTGGGTAAACAGTCTAAACATTATTTGGTGTATCCTTGGTCAAAAAGTCCTGGTCTTTCACTGTTGACATATCTGTTTTGGGTCAATCTTTTGTCCAAACAGTCTTGTGTCTCATTTTTGTATGACTTTTTAGCACCAAGCCACCAATACTCTGAAATTTCTTGTGGTCAAACCGTCAGTTTCTCATGGTTTAATGGGTCAAGAAGCAGTTTTTATGCTTTTTTCTGGGTATATATGAAGCTGAACGGAATTTTTGGTCGGAAAAACTCGCAGGAAAAATGGTCAAAGGGTCAAAACCCTAAACTTACGCATAAGGTGTATCTACAGAGTTGTTACGCGTAAGGAATGGTTTACGCGTATGGTTTACGCATAACCTAGACCATGCTTACGCATAAGCAAGTTTTGTTACGCGTATGTTTTTTACGCTTAAGAAAACATGTTATGCGTATGGTTTAAAGAGGTTACGCATAAGGAGTTGAAGAAAAAAGTTACGCGTAAACATGACCTCGACCACATCTGAATACCACATACCATATACCATCCCTCGACTTCAGTCCATTAGTCCGAGACAACCAAACCCAAACCTAACTAGACTCACCCCAAAGGACCCTTACAATCACTCTTCATCTCTCATTCATTCAACAAAATAACTCGAATTATCTTAAAAACTATCTCAGAAACGCTTCAAGATTTCATCTTTTTCAGATTTTTTCTTGAAACAATCACCATCATTGATCCTTTTGAAGCTAGGCTTCTTTTCATTTCCGAATATACAAAGATTGAAGTTTAACAAGTATGTTAACCTCATTCTTAGATTCGTTTTAATGAAACGATTACATCAAACTTATTACAAACCTACCCGAGACCCTCGAATGGATCTTGAAGCACTCATAAAGCTCTCTTAATTCGTATTTTGCTGAAACTGTAATGTTTAAGGTTCGGTAGTAATTATGTTTGTGTGATTTGGTTATTGAGTATGATGTATTTGTGATGGTGATGGAGATTAGATTGAGGTGATGATAGATTATCTGATTGGTTTGAGATGGGAGAGATGAGTTTGGAGGGGGGCGGACAATTTTATGTCTGCGTTTTTGGGTTGTGAGAAATATTAGGTTTAGGTCAAGTGAAGTGTAAAGCACCAAAGTTTTATAACCGGTAATTTAAGTGGTGTAAGGATTTTGGATTTGGATCGTGGGCTTATGCTGCTATCAATTGTGATATGGGCCTGATGATTATTTCGTTTGTGGACTGGGCTGAAAGTATGGTAACGAAATGATGGAGTGGGCAATTTTAAGTGTAAACAAAGATTTGTTATCCGAATTTTTTTTTGTTATAAAAATCTTTGGATACAAATTTTTGTTATTAATTTAAGAGTGGTATTTTGGTAAGGTATATTTTCACAGAAGGATACAATAATTCACGGCTTGCGCGAAATTTGAAAAATGACTACGGAGTTTTTGTACGGTTTTATTGATGCGGAATTGAAGTGACATTTCAAGGATGTACTTCTTTATCTTTGAGATAAGTCGATGGTCTCAAGATAACTTGTCTGGGCACATTATGAAATTTGAAAATCTGGTTATAACTGGTAAGGAGTTACGTTGTAGTGCTCACACTGTGTAACCATCACTTTAAGGAGTTACGTTGTTGTGCTCATTGTCACACGAAGTTGTGGATTGTTCAAAAAATTTAGAACAAGCAGCAAGTCACAAGTTGGGATGCTTACTTCCTTTTCAAGTTAGTTGTACCGGGCTATCTCCATATGTGGTCATTACTATTAGCCGGTGAATTCAAAGGAGGTTCGATAAAAGGTTGGTTTGAGAGAAGTTTATTGAGAGTATTTTTGCGACATATTCTCACGGAAATTTGATCAAGCTATGATGTTAATATTGCATCAAAGAAGGTAATACGACATGTACGCAACATTATGATGATTCCGATAGCTCGCAACCATCGGGAGGGAGAAGTTGGTATTTCATCTTCCGTGATTGGATTACTGAAGGGATTTTGCTTCGATCAAGAAGGAGAAGTAGTGTGGTGTACATCGGGTTTTTACCAACTTGGATGCAATACTAAGTGAGTTATGTTGATGTTCCCGAACGACAACCATTGTGCTTCAAGAGTTTACTTTCTCATTGCGTGTCTCAAGATTAAAGACGTGTTGGAAAAGTGTTATCGGTTCGGGAGGAGCAAAAAAAAAGAAAAGGCTCACTAGTTAGGATGGAGTAATAACCTAACTAGACCGTTCTGATTGAAGTTCGAGCTACAAGAAGATCATTTGTCGAGGTCATCGGAAGGAGAACTTCATGTTTGCCTCATTATCTAGACTACAGAGACTCTGCGCTTCAAGAAAGTCAACATTGTTCATTACTATTGTAATTTACTTTGTTTTGTATTTATAGGTCTCATTGTAACCATTCATGTGTGACGCTATCTTGGAGGGAGATTCTTAGCCTCGCTTTTTCTAAAGATAACGTCACTTACGTGAATTGGACTAGACGCGTAGTATACTTTGCCCTTAGGGACTAGTATCGTTTAAGTGGCAAAGTTAGAGCCTATATATACCCCTCATGACTCTCCATGAGGGGTGAGGTGAATCATTTGGCTAGTTGTATTGTTTTGTTCTTATCAATAAACCTTGTGTTTTCTCCTCCCTCTCTCTACTTTCTCTCTCAAGAAAAGATGAATACTTTCATCTTAAATCACCAACCAAGACCTCCCGAACCACATAAATCTTATAGTATTCGGTCCTGACATTAGGTATTCGTTCCCACGATCCCGCCAGAGCCGGAGGGATCTACCCAGGGACAATCCACTAGATAGTGTAGAAGTCCTTAGGTATGATGAAAAAAAGGAGAAAAATGAGAATATGGGAAGAGTGTCGACTGAGATAGAGCTAGAACTGGAATAAACCCAACAAGGTTCTAGTAATGAAGTCTTGGTAAGCACTGAAGGGGTTGAAGAATGAAAAAGAAATGAAATGAGAAAAGGGTGAAAATAAATAGCCCTCCAATAATTCAACCTTAGGGCAGATACCGGGTTCAATACATATGCTACTGGTGTTCACTAAGGTAACACTGGTATTGAAGACAAGACATCATGGACCCAGTGATGCATTGCACTACATCTTCCCAAGCTACTCAAGTTACTCTTAAAAGGACTTGTTTCATTCTCACAAGGAACCGACATAATCTATCGACTTTCTCTTAGAGATTGTTGATATTGAAGAAGGAGATCCTCTCCCTAGTCTCCGGCATAGGAACCAAATGTGCACAATTGAGTCTAGAGCCACGAGATCATCAATAAATCTCATTAAGGACACAATCAATGAAGACTCTCTGTTTCACACAATGTGGAAAGAGAGAATATACTTTTAGAGTCCTTCGCATTATCCTTGTGGTATTGCCAGAACATCTGAGTGATAAGCAAACATACTCACAATGAAGATGGAAAGCCTTCTAGAGCCATCATCAAACAAGCTCTTGGTAGGTGGCATGTGAGATCTATCCAATAGATCAACCATGTGACAACTGAACAGAAACAATGGGGCGATTCAAAATTTTAAATCAATCCTGGTTCAGGTTATGGATTGACGGATATCTTTGAAAAACCGGTCGTTATGCCTAAAAATCTTTTCTCTTGCACATCGACTGTGTATTAATATTTCAAAATTAAAAGGTATTTATGATTGATAATTGATTTTTCGTTAAAACCTTCGTTGTATTGCAAAAACACTTTATTTTGAGCAAGACACGATTGTTTTCAAATTTCTTTTCATCAATCGCTGAATCGCAAATTACCGGGTTCACTCACTCCGTGTTGTCTTCTTTGAGACGTTCGGTTTGAGAACAACTAGAACACCGCGAAACCCCGTCAAGGAGATTCTTCGAATTACACCGATCACAGGCAAGATTTGTCGATCAACGGGAACCGCGGGTCGTGTACCTCAATTCAACGAAAGTGATCAAAGGCACTTTCATGCGCTTTATTGCTAATCGTTGTATGCGGTGTGCACCCGACGTTTGTACCGATCGTAACGGAGAGGTCAATCCATAGCCGCATGATCACACAACACATTCATCTCAAAAGAAATCATGATTAGTGCATCAATGTCTCGATATTCTCACTCCGTGCTTACGCTCTGCCGCAAATATCATGAATCATCTAAAGCTTCCGCCACTCGATAAGAAGAAATCATGATCCGTAATGTGAGCATGTCGGTCCACCGTCACATCGTCACATAATATCAACACCACAATGGAAGAGTCGAGATTTATGCAAGCCGATGATCTCAAAGTCGGCTCAAAACTCATCATCACGTGGATCGCTTAAAGACCTCCACTTGAACTATCCAAACATGGATAACATGAAGAATCAAATACTACGAAGCCATCGAGCAAAGATCTTAAACAAGAATTCAAGAACAATCTCAATGTAATATCTGTTTGTATTATGTGTAATTGAGGTGACCTCCTGTGGGGAGATTGTTAGAATTAGAAAATTCGGTCATTAAAGTGTCGGTCACCTCAAGTATATGTAATCATTAGAAAGCTCGTAGTCGTAGTTATTTAATGTTTTGTAAGAAGTTAGTTAAGTAAAACGATTGGAGGACGGACGGGTCTTTACCCACCGTATGCCCGATCCTGGCCGTAGGAGACGTTTATTGTAAAACACTATAAATACCTCTACCTCCCAAGGTAGAGGGTTGGAGCTTTCAATACCATTTTTCTTTGTTTCACATAGTTCACAACTCTCTTCCCTTTCTCTCTCTCTAACTTTCTCTCTCTAAACATTGTGAACGCCCCATATGGTTTGTGCTTTAATGTGTTTATGAAATCCTATATCTTACATTAATGCTGCTGTGTATGGCCGTGTGTCGGTGCTGCTGATACCAATCTGGTGCCCTTGTGTAGGTGTTGCTCTTACTATTCTGGGCCTGAATAGGCACATAGTCGTTTAGTGTTGAATGGTAAATCTTTTTTTTGCAAGTGTGCATAGTCACTAGTTGGTAGTTATTAGTTGATTGTAGAATACGAATTGTAACAACTAGAAGGACTCCTTGGTTTATAAAAGTAGTCCATAGGGAAAAGAAGTTGCCCTACGTACAACAATTAGTTGCCAAATTTATTTTGGAAACAACTGCTAGTTGCCCAGATTAAACAAACATGTATAATGGGATTACAGAACATAGGAAATAGTAAATACGTTGCCATACAACGTTTCATACATACAACCTACTACATATTACGATTACTACATAATTATAAGTTTAATGGTTACATATTATATAAACACTTGATTTATAACATTCACCGAATACGCAGAAAAAGCTAACCACTCCATGCTTCCTTCCCATAGACAACGTACTAAAACCACAAAGCTTCATTCCCATTAAGCATGATCCCTAACCACGAACAAACTGTTGAACATGAATATAATGGTAAGTTAAAATAAAACATGAATAGAATGGTAAGTTAAAAATAAAACCTACTATAAACAAAGACGGTGCAGCCGATTTAACAAAGAAGAGATTTTTGTATAGGCGATGTAGAAAGATCCGCATCTTCTAACAATCCCATGCAGACAAATAATTCAAGTTCTTTGTTGTACACAAATACCGAGTTACCCAAATGATTGCCGCTGTACGCTTCCACTATTGGAGCCTGATCCTTTGTAAACCCAAGCAAACAAACCAAACATAGGGTAGGGATGGCGAATAGGCTTCTAAATGATCTTATGGAAGAACCATTCACGTCCAACAACCATCCGCAAAACAATGGAATATCTTCACCAATGATCATCCGTAAATCACTAGAGAGGTTCCAAGATCGAAAACATTGAATGGGCTGGAGTTCATTTTTAAAATCGGTAGGTCTATAACTTTAAATTGTCTCGGTTACCAAATCAAAAGAAATCAACATATAAATCTTGTAAATAACATCGTCCTCATTAGTTAACTTTTCACTCCAATTCAATAGATAAAACGACCTACAACCGCATGACTTTTACGTTTCAATTTGATAGTTTCACGAGGGTGGAAATTTTCAAGGCATGTCCACCTTAACGAGTTCAAAGAAAGATGACACATACCATAAACCACTTTGGAAAACAGGATAGGAGACCTTCATGATCGTCGGGTCAAGAGTGTCCAGACGGACGCCAAAACCAAAAAAAATCTTTTGACATTCAATTTGATTCGTGTATAGCAGCACAAATACTGCAAGTGATTTTTTGATTGCCGGGTTCCAAATAACAGACATTAGATTAGAGCCATAGGAAGGGGTGGAGGGATAGAATTAGGATTTGCGGGTAGTGGTGCTAGGTGCTTTGCTTTTAGGTTCCCCCTTTTGCCTCCTTGCGTGTTTTGTTTTGTGGCTTCTTTTGCTTTTTTTGCTTTGCCATTGCCTTAGGCCCCGTGCGTGGTTTGCGTTGCTCTGTGGTTGTTCCCTTAGGTTTTGTATGCTTTGTCTTGCTCACTGCGCTTGGTTTTTTGGTGCTACGTGTTTTTTTTGTGCATTAGCTTTATGCCTAGTGTGCTTCTCTGCTTTGCCCTGTGTTGCCCTTTTTGTTGGTCTGCTTTTGGTGATTTGTTTTTGCTGTATACTATCTCTATCATTTCGCACTAGCACACATGCACTTGCCGGAGGTCTCGTTGGAAGCAGTCTCTCTACACACGGGTTTACCCTGGGGTAGGGGTAGGATCTGTCTACATTTCACCTCCCCCATACCCTGCCTAGGCGGGATTGGGTCTGTTGTTGTTGTTGTTGTGTAGATTAGAGCCATAGACAAAACACGAAAGACCATTAGAATTACCAACTGCAATCATAGATGAAAGCATTAAATCTGTATGAAGTGGCGTAGCGATTAGCTGTTCATCTAAACCTAACATAAAACCTTGGTGATCCATATCGAATGTTAGCCTAAAAAAAACTCATCATTACGACGAACACCGTAATTAAAGATGAAGCTTACACAATCTATACTAGCCTTCCATAACTTGCAAACACTACGTAGCTTGAGTATAGACTTAGGAGGTAGCCTACGGATGATATCTAGTTGAACATCCAGTGGGATATTGTCAAAAATAATTTGTTAAACAAAAGCAGAAAGATTGGGATAAAGATATGAAGTGAATAGACCAAAAGAAGAAAGAAATATTTTGTTAAACAAAATAATAAAGATTTGTATCGAAGAAAGAGATTGGGAACAGAAGACATTAAAGGACATGTACCGTGATGTACTTTTGGGCAACAAAATATTATATTCTGCTATATACCAAATATTAATAAAGTATACATAACCCATATAAAAGTGGTTTGCAAACCATAGGCCTTTTTGTGTATGTGCACGGGTATTTACAAAATTGTGTATGTGCACGGGTATTTACAAAAGAAATGCCGTTGAGTTAAAAAAAATATAATAATCGACTAATATATAACATAAGTAAAAATACCTATAGTCAAAGTTGAAAGATAAAGACTTCACAAGTGAACATTTGACAATAATTATGGGTCAAACGGACATTAAGGATCGTACCTTGAAAGACGGCTATCAATTTGTGTATTCAACCTTGTGCTTCCAGAAGTATTCAAGCATCCGTTCACGGTAAGCTAACGTTGTTTGAAGAGGGTCGTCTGCTTCCGGAGGTGGTTACGAGCAACTGCATAAAATAATGCACACCCATACTCCGCAATCGCCATATAAGTCGATTGTTGTGGGACTTTTGGACCGGTATGTGATTATATAATCCCGGTGATATGCCCTTACTATGCAAAGACCCAAACCTTAGTTAGGTACAATTTAAGCGTGTTTGTCACTTTCTCTTCAAACCTCACCACCACCGTGCACCTCTTCCTACCGACGAGAGAGTCATAAAGGTAAACAATGCCGGTCGGATATGGAGCACAACGAGTACCCAGTGATTTCGGTTTCATTCACGGAAACTACACGATATATAAAACAAACGCAGAATATTATAAGTTGTTTATAAGCGTAGTGTTGTACGGTAAGAGTGCATAAACTGACATTTTCAACATCTCGACAAGCCACGTGGTATGTTGTGCCATCCGAATAAGTGGTAGGCATTTTGCCATATAGGATTTGAGTGTGAAATTACACCTGTCAAAGCCCAATCTGCATCGGTGGTCTAAACACCACATCAAATCAACCCATACATCCAAGTGTTGCGGACATATAAAAAGTACTTCCAAACTCCCCTTTTAGATTGAAAATAGTAGATATAAACTTCAACAGCTACTTGAAAAGCTTAAGATAAGATATAAAAGCTTAAAGGTTAGAAGTATTTGTATGCTAGAGAAAATCAATTCAAACAATACCTTAAAATATCATAGAAACGAAGTCCTAACAATCTATAGTTGCTCCATTTGCAAACCAATGTCTCACATTCAGAACACCATTCCTCCTAAATATATCTAGAGTATAAAAGAAGATATAATAATCTTTAGATACAATAATCAATACCGAGCCTGAATCTAGAGTATAAAAGAAGATATAATAATTTAGATACAATAATCAATACCGAGCCTGATTCACATGTTTTTTAGCAGAACATAATTGCATCAAATTAAGAAATTTACAAAACCTGAATTTCGGTTTAGGGGTGATAACCCTAATTTTGACTTTCATCAAGGGAACAACCACAAATGCAAATTTAACTAAAATTACAGATTAAATCGAAGATAAAACACATTAACTAGACAATAATAAAAGATTGTGTTTGGATACGAGCAATTTTGAGAGGATTCATTTTTTTGACACTTAAGTAGATAATAAAAAAAGATTTCTTCAGGTGATTTAAATTACCTGTAACAAGAACAGGCCACTGCAGAAGAAGGTTCAATTGTGTGGAGGTGCCGCCGGATGGTGGTGGCGTGTGTGGAGGCGCGGCCGGATGGTGGTGGCGTCGGGTTGTTGGGTGGTTGTGGTAGTGTTAGTTGTGATGGTTTATGTGGAGGACAAGAGGTGTGTGACTGTGTGAGTTGTGTTTTGTGTGGGCGTTTGATTTCTTTTTTTTTTTTAATTTAAAATGTAAAATGACCAAACTATCCTCGTGTATAAATACAAGTTGCCCAAAAAATATAAAGATGCCCAAAAAATAATACAAGTTGCCCAAAAAACAATACGTTACAATACATGACATATACTTTCAAAATATGTACTTGTGTCATAAGTTGTCGGACACATGGCAGCCCCTGGTTGGGTCGAAGAAAATCGGTGGGCAACCAGTCTATTTTCAAATTAAAAAAAGGCGTGGTCCGAAAAATGATAAGCCTCAGGGCGCCTGGTCTATTTGACTAATTTTCCCTTATAATTATCTTCAAGTTTCAAATCTTCTGTGTTAATGTTTAAATAACCACTTTAATACAATCCTTCAAAATAGCATTAATTACATAGAATTTTCCTTCTAGTTATTCAGTTTCCTATAACACCAATGAGATGCATGGTTTAAAAAATACATGTCACATTTGGTTTGAAAAATAATCACTTTAATACATAACTACGTTTAAATTATCAAAGAGAGCAGTTAAAGATTCCTAACGAACAATGTTATGCAAGAATCCTAATGAACAATGTTACTAGTATGTTTTAACTATAACCACTAAAAGAGTACTTCTTGTTTGCCTCGGGGAAACATATGACCAGTAAAAGAGCAGTTTGACATTTGATATTGCTGTAATTCTTGTTTGCATCACCTGCTAAGCCTTCAAAAGCGCAGTTTGTTCCAGGGACTTTGCGAAGAATCATCAGCAGGATCAAAACTAACAACTTGCTTTCCCTTCGTTCGTTTCGTGGGGCCAAAAGCCTCAAGCTGTATTACATCAATTAATATATTGTTTTAAAAAAACAAAGATAAGAGTACATGTGTATGTAAGCAAATAACTGCACAAGCAAGAAAACTTTAATTGTGATCTAGTTTCAAAATATGGAAAGAGACTGACCAATAAATTTCCCCGGCTGAACCATGTATATATAGTTACATCGAATCTAGGTGATCCTTCTTTCGAAGGAATCAAATAAGCAACGTAACTCCACGGGAAAAGGTCTTCAAATACCAAACTTCAAACTCGAATCGATAGTCGTTGTAGTATAGTGGTAAGTATTCCCGCCTGTCACGCGGATGACCTGGGTTCGATCCCCGGAAACGGCGCCATTTTGATTTCTTATTTTTAGTATATATAAATATAAGTATTAAAAGTAGGAAAGACGACTCGAAAAGGGCAAAACGGTAAATTTACACTTAGAAAAGCGTGAAAGTCCCAAATTGGGTCACGAGAAGTCAAACCACCAAAAACACGTATATTACCAGAAGTATGGAACTCCCGGGTCGTTCTCCCAACGAGGCGTGCAATGGAAAATCGATTCATCATTTAAGGTCAGGTGGTTTCAATGTTTGAAAGATTTTGTGTTTTGGAATTAAAAGACGAGACAATTAATAAAATGACAAGTAATAAATAAATAAACAATAATAAAGCTATTAGAACAGATAAAATAAGCAACAATTATCTTAAGTGCGATTAAAACAAAAAAAACGTAAAACTAGAAAACGTAAACGCAACCTAAAAACCTAAATCATGCAATTCTACCCCTAAAAGTGCAAAACTATTTTTTCCTAAGTTCTAATTGACCAAAAATAATTTTAGAAAAAGGTTTGGTATTTTTCTGAATTATATTTTTATTAATTATGATTTAAAAATGATTTTAATCTAAAAATAACATTGAAAATATTAAATGGAAAATGAAAAATCTGAAAATTTCAGGAAAAGTATTTTTGAGTATAAGGAATCTAATAAAAATAAAAGTGAGATACCAGCTTATCCAGATAAGCTGGAAATAAGCTAAAACTACTAATAAACTAAACCTGAATAAATGTGTATAAATATAATAGTGTACAAGGTATAACCAAGCAACGCCCTTAGAGCAGATGGTTGGGCATATATGGTTAGAATGGTTGAGGAGGGTAGGTCAAGGGTCAGAGCCTTAGGCTCACCCTTGACTTCCCCTCTTCCCATTTTTCATTTTTCTTTTTGAAACCTTAAAAAAACTGGAATAAGAAATTTTGAAAAGTAAAATATTTTTTAACACTTTTTATAAGCTGGAAATAAGCAGGAACAACAAGACAAATTATAAAAAGCTAAAAACCAAATGATACTTAACTGATTAATGAGAATAAGCTCTAACAAGCTTAAACTAAATCTAAATAACTATTAGAAACTTAAAAACTAACCTAATAAGCACTTATGAATCCTAATTAAGCCAGCAGCACTAAGCAAAAAGGGAAAAGCTCAAATAATCTAAAGGCACTAACTGATAATTAAACATCCTGAGAGGCTAACTTCAAGCTTATGCAGAATCTCCAAATCAATAAGCTAATGTACCACTAAAGCAAATAAGCAATAACAAGCAGCTAGGGAATAAGTATGCCAAGTTTCATACTATTTAGAGCTTTTTAGATCTTATTTTAAAGCCTTTGAAAACTTGTGGTTGCATATATGCTATAACCTGCTATCCCAAACAGCCCTAAGTGGTCATGTTTGAGCTTATTCACCAGCTTCAAGGCAATAAGCTAGAGGCTGATTTTAACAATAAATGATCTTAAGCTAGCAAGGAGCTTAATTACCAAAAATAAGACCAAATAGAGCTTGTAAGACCTTATCTAAAAGCTTATGAAAACACTGGGTTGAAACACCCTTTTGACCCTTTATGAAAAACAGACCTAAAATACCCTTTTTAAGAAAAAATTTAAGCAATTAAATCAATAAGCTAGATCCTAATTACCAAAAACAGATTAAGAATGGCAACCAGAGAGCACATAGAAACACTTTTTAGAAACCTTTCACTCCAAAATAAGCTACTAAATAAGCTGATAAAGATGGGCAGTGGCACTACTTTTTGGAATTTGACTTATACTAGAGATTTGCATTTTCAACACTAAGACTTAGAACCTATTTGACACTTTACCATAAGATGAAATATGCAAACTTAGACTAAACTTAGACTGATTATGACTCAGATTAACAGCTAACAAAACCTATTTATGATTTTTCCCAAAAGGAGCATATTAAAACAGTTTAAGATTATGATAATATGAAAACTTAAACAAAAGCTACTATACCTACTAAAAACTCTTCAAACTTCTAAATAACTACTTATTTGATAAGCTGCTGTGCACAAACATACATACATACATATATTTGGCAATTTTTGGTCGGTTTGTGGTTATTTGGGACTGTTTTGGATAAAGAAAAATTATGTGTATTCACACATACCAGATAATTTTAATAAAACATAACAAAAGAAAGACCAACAAATTGTTAATGCAATGCATTAAGTGAGGACTTCTAAAGAAAGATTATAAGACATGAGGAAAGGAGGATGGGAACTTATTGATTGTGAACTTATTAATATGAATGTTGCATATTTTGATGGGCTAAGCCGTCGCATTGGTTCAAAGGTTAGCAATTTCCACTATAATATTGTTGATGTATTTGTTTGACTAGTTCACACTTAACAGAATAACCACTAACAATATGATTTAACTATTTTTTAGGTTAACAACTAACAATACTCGGTTATTGATATGCAACTTAAAGAGCTCAATCATCGTTTTAATGAGGTGAACACGAGACTACTTATTTGTATGTCTTCTTTGTGCCCAAGTAAGTCCTTTGAAGCCTTTAAAGTCGACTGTCAAATAGAATTGGCTACTTTTTATCCGGAAGAGTTTCCAACACCTTATGATTCACTTGAATTAGAACTTAGACATTATATTGTGGATGTAAGTGGAGATAAAGATTTTGCTACCTTGAAAGATATTAAAGATCTATGCAAGAAGATGGTTGAAACAAAGAAAATTGAAATCTATCCAAATACTTAATACAAATAAATCGTAAAAATGTTTATTTATATTTCTCGATCACTTTAAGTTTTGTTGATAACAATCATAAAACTATCTCAAGTATAAATCTAAGATTACATGTTTACTTATTAGTTATCATATTTATTTTCACTAATTATATACATTCATTAGTTAGTCATTTGTTAAATAAATATGTAAGTAAATGTGTTGGGTAAAATCCATGACCCATGAACCAAGACCCATCGCCGAGTGCATTGCATCATGTATGAAAGCCAGTTGGGTAAAGTCCATGACCCATGACCCAAAGTCCATAACTCATGACCTAGAGTATGCTTTGCATCATGCATGACATCATGTTGGGTACCCATAACCCATAGTCCAAGACCCATTACCCAAAACCCGAAATTGTAACCCAAAATCCGGACTGGCTTACCCAGTTTACGGATCCCTTGGATTACACTGGCCGGATACCTTTTGAAAGGGATCCTCCAGATCCGGTAGAACAATGATTTGTTTAGCATATAAATAGTGAGTCATTTCTTCATTTTTTCTCACCTATTCTCATATATATCTTCTCTCATTCTTATATCCCTCTAACCTCATATCTAAGGATCATTCTTGTAGTTATCTTCTTGTGTTTCTCAAAGTTCTTCTTAAAAGACGAGATCACGTTCTTTGCATACAAGTCTTCCAATCTTCAAGAGAAGAGTTGCTAGGCTTCATCGTCACTACAAGATCACTGAGTTGTTTCTTGTATTTGATACATCATATTGTAATCATAAAGTTGTTGTGTTAGTTGTGAAAGTTGTGTTAGTTGTGTTGGATTGGTTCTTCCGTTGTAAATAACCCGGTATTTAGCTTTGTACCGAAAAATGTGTAAGCGACGTTGTGAGGCTTCTCCATTGGTTAAGGAGGTGTTGACATAGTGCTTAAGAACTCTCGAGTTGGGTAGTCAGGGAGTGGAGTAGGGCAAAGAATGTTTCCTTGTAGCCAAACAACTATATATCATTGTGTCACAGTTCAATCTCTTCATCTCTTTACTTTATCGTATTTATTTCTTTAATTAGTATCTTGCATTATCTATATCTCATCATCCAAAGGTTTCACATACAATCGATCTAAAAGTTTTATAAACTAAATCTAAATCGGTAAAACTATTCAACCCCTTATTCTAGTTTTCTATAATTGGCATCAAGGGAAGGTTTTCTAAAAAGTTTTTTAAAGTATAATAAAGTATATTATACTTTAAAACTTTTTCGATCAAATGGAATTCGAAAACTATCAAGAAAGCCAATCTATGCAAATACCATCACTCTTTGAAGCTAATGGTTTTATATATTTGAAAAATAGATTTGAAACATATGTGAAATCTAAAGATTATTGATATTTGAAACATTATTGTTGATGGTGATTATGTGTCGGTATTTGAGAGCATCTCTACCGACAAAAAATGATGTTGGTTCTTTAGAAAGTCGTAAAGATGAACAAAAGAAAATGCTTTCTAAAAAATGAAGCAAAAATGATTTTATACAATGCTTTACCTAAAAAGGAATACGAAAGAATTTTTATGTATAAAACGGCTAAAGATATTTGGAATTGTTTGGTGATCACTCATCAAAAAAACAAACAAGTGCAAAATAATAAAATTGATTTATTTGTTCAACAATAAGAACAATTTTCAATATCGGATGAGGAAAGTATTGATAATGCATTTTCTAAATTAAATACTATTATTACTTCATTACAAGCACTTGATGA
This sequence comes from Chrysanthemum lavandulifolium, assembly GCA_022545495.1. Classification (NCBI taxonomy): domain Eukaryota; kingdom Viridiplantae; phylum Streptophyta; class Magnoliopsida; order Asterales; family Asteraceae; genus Chrysanthemum; species Chrysanthemum lavandulifolium. The sequence continues at coordinate 17,909,868 of CM040243.1, forward strand.
AACTTTTTTCAAGCGTAATCATGTCAGGAGATTCTTAAGAGCACTTCCAACAAAATGGAGACCGAAGGTAACGACAATAAAAGAATCAAAGGACTTGACAATCCTTTCTCTCGACAAGCTCATTGGCAACCTAAAGGTGTATGAAGTGGTGTTGGCAAAAGACTCCGAGGCATCTAAACACAAAAAAGAAAAGTACAAGTCACTAGCTCTAAAGGCCAAAAAGGAATCAAGCGACGAAAACACCTCGTCCTTGGATAGTGATGATGACGAATATGCCATGGCGGTAAGGGACTTCAAAAATTTCTTTAAAAGAAGAGGAAGATTCGTGAAACAATCCTACAATGACAAGAAGGGCTTCCGAAAGTTCAAGGAAGACAAAAGGGGAAAAGATGACCGAAAGTGTTTCAAGTGCGGGGATCCAAATCACTTCATTAGTGATTGTCCCAAACACTCAAGTAATGAGCAAAAGGACTTTGTGAGCTGCTCATGGTGTCCAAGTGAAGAAGACAAGGATGAAATTTGTCTCATGGCTAAATAATCTAATGAGGTACGTTCTGACTCTCCTTAATATAGTATTTCTTCTCTAGATGATAAATCACTAAACTTAGAATATAACAAACTTTGCAAAATTAGTCTTAAGGTCATTAACAAGAACAAACATTTGAAAAGCAAAAATAAACTCTTAGATAATGAAGTGTTTGAGTTAAAGGAAACGATAAAAAGAATTGAAAAGGTAAAGAAACTAGCTTAGAATGCAAACTATGTGTAGATCTTCAAACGGTAATTAATCATCTTGATTCTAAAATTGCTAGACTTAGTACAAAATGTTTAGATGAAATAATAGATACTCAGAAAGTAAAGAATAACAAGAAAGGTGTAGGTTTTAAAGAAAATATTCCTTCGACTAGCGAATAAAAACCAATCAAATTTGTTAAAACTGTTGATGCAAAAGTCTCTGATGTGACGGATCCGGCGGATCCTTTGAAAAGGGATCTGGCCAGGAAAAAGCAAGGGATTCGGCGACCTGGTACAGCAAAAACAAAATTTGACTCGACCAAATCTTCTAGAAATGAGTTTGTAATTGTAACTATAAATAAGTTGCCTAATGCTACTGTTAGAAATGTTAATCAACCACATCATGGTCAAGGAATTCTAAGAAATAGGCCTAGTTTACGACCAACTTTCACAACACAATTTAGGAGACCAAACACTCCTTACCCAAAAAGTGATCATGACCAAATAGGATGGAATAACGGATTCCACAATGGTTATCAATTCCAAGCACCTAACTTTGGACCTTGGAACCAATTTCTTTTTGTGAACCAAGTAAATAGTTTGTATAACGCAAATGGATCCATGAGATATTGGGGACCAAACGCTTGAGTTGTTATGTTTATGTCTAAAGGTTGATCTATAACCAAATGAATGGATCAAAGACAGCGGATGGACAAGACACATGACGGGAAATAAAAACCTATTCCCATTCTACTAGGCTTGTGACGATGGTAACGTAGAATTTGGAAATAGCAAAAGCAAGATCACTGACAAAGGTACGATCTCTCATAACTCTTTTATTATTAATAATGTTTGTCCCGTAGTTAATCTAGGATTCAACTTACTAAGTATTAGTCAACTAGTGGATAAAAAGTGAAGTTTTATTTAGTGAAACCGGAAGTAAAATACTTAAAGACGGCATTACCATAGGAAAAATGGTCTTTTTGTAATGAAAATCAGTAACTCTCCTAAAGATAAACTTTGTCTAACTTTGATAGATAATACTTCGAACCTATGGCATCGAAGATTGGCTCACGCCAATATGCGACTTATTCAATCGCTATCATCTAAAGAGCTTGTTAGAAACTTACCCAAACTAAAATATGAGCAATATTTTTGTGATGCTTTTAATATAGGAAAATAAGTCCATGCGAGTCATAAAACGAAAAACATGGTTTCAACTTCTAAATGTATAGAACTTTTACATATGAATTTATTTGGTCCATCGGCTATTCAAAGTTACGGAAGAAACTTCTATACTCTGGTAATAGTTGATGACTACTCAAGGTATACATGGACTAGATTTTTGAAAAATAAAACTGAAGCTTTTGATCATTTTGAAATCTTAAGTAAGAAAATTTAAAAACAACTAGGTTCTCCAATTGTGTCGATCCGTGCATATCATGGTCGGGAGTTTGACAATGAAGTAAAAAGCTTTTTGTGATGCTAATGGTATTACTCACAATTTCTCAACTCCACGTACTCCACAATCAAACGGGGTAATTGAACGTAAAAATCGTACTTTACAATAAATGAGTCGAACCATGTTAAATGAGCAGTCAATCCCTCAGAAATTTTGATGTAATGTCGTCAACACATCTACATGCATATTAAATAGAATCTTAATTAGACCTTTCTTTGGTAGGGAATGGATCCGGTGAGAAGAATTATTGAGATGAGAAGAATGAGAAAAAATACTAGCCACATATTTTTAGTAAGGAAAGAGAAGTAATAGGGAGATGCATCTATTTTTGTAGACGCATCTCCAATTTGTGATTGTAATTTTTTCTCATCTTTCTCATCTTAATTATATTTCTCATTTGATCCTCACTAGTTATTTAAAGGTAAAATGCCGTTTCTAGATTATTTTAAAGTCTTTTAAAGCAAATGCTTCATTTTAAACACCAAATATTATCTAACCCAATTCGATCCTAAATCCACCGGAGGTGTTATCTTAGGATACTCACCAAATAGTAAAGCCTACGTAATTCTAAACAAAGAAACCATGAAAATAGAAGTATTTAAATGTCAAGTTTGACGAAAGTCCTCCTCCTAAATCCCAACCTCTCGTAGATGATGATATAATAGAAAGTCAAATTCTTGATAATTAAATTCAGAAAATAAAAGACAAGGAAGATAAACTATTAAATAAAGAAATTGTCAACGTTAAGAAATCTAAAAATCATCCTCTATAAATTGTCATAAGAAAATTAAACGAAAGAACAATACGTTTTCAAGCTCAAAACCAAAGTAACTTTTTATATTTTGTATCTTCAATAGATCCCAAAAATGTTAATGAGGTTATAAAAGACGAAAGTTGGATATTATCTATGCAAGAAGAATTAAATCAATTTGTCACTAATGATATTTGGAACCTTGTTCCACCTCCTAAAAATCAAACCGTTATTGGTACAAAATGGGTTGTCACAAACAAATTAGATGAAAATGGGATAGTATCCCGAAACAAGGCTAGACTTGTTGCACAAGGATATATTCAACAAGAAGGAATAGATTTTGATGAGACATATGCTCCTGTAGCAAGAGTAAAATCTATAAGAATTCTCCTTTCTTATGCTTGTGCTAATGATATCAAACTTTATCAAATAGATGTTAAAAGTGCTTGTCTAAATGGGTTTATTAATGAATAAATTTATGTATCACAACCTCTCGGGGTTTGTTGATTTTGAAAAACCAAAATACGTATACAAACTTAAGAAAGCTCTCTATTGTCTTAAATAAGCTCCTAACACTTGGTATGATAGACTTAAAACATTTTTCTTAGATAACAAATATACAATGTGTTTAGTAGATAACACCTTATTCACCAAGAAAAACAAATCACATATCATTGTTGTTCAAATATATGTGGACGATATTATATTCGGATCTACTTCTCAAGAGATGTGTGATGATTTTTCCAAAATTATGCACGACGAGTTTGAAATGAGTATGATGGGAGAATTAAACTTCTTTCTCGGTCTACAAATCAAATAATTAGAATATGGTATCTTCTTCAACCAATCTAAGTATATCAAAGAAATGCTAAAGAAATTTGGGATAGAAGATTCCAAACCAATTAAAACACCAATGTCTTCGAACACTCAACTAACCAAGGATGAAGACGGTTAATCGGTAGACAATACTAAGTATCGTGGCATGATTGGTAGTTTAATCTGTCTCATGGAAAGTTGGCCGGATATCATGTTTAGTGTTTACCCATGTGCTCGTTTTCAAGAAGATCCAAAATCTTCTCATCTTGAAGTCGTTAAAAGAATTTTTAGGTATATAAAAGGTACTACTTAATTGGGGTTATGGTATCCTAAAGGGACGGGTGTAGAAACAATTATATATGCAGATTCTGACCATGCAGGTGATTATGTTGATTGCAAAAGTACAAGTGGTTTTTGTACATTTATGGGATGTTGCTTGACATCTTGGTTCTCTAAGAAGCAAACTGCACTAGCTATCTCTACTATAGAAGCAGAATATGTATCTTCGGGCAAAGCATGCCAACAAGACTATGGATGAAACAAGCTCTAGTTGACTACGACATCCAACTTAGAGACATTGTCATTCTCTGCGACAACAAAGGCGCCATAGATCTTAGCAAGAATCCAGTTTTGCATTCTCGCACGAAGCATATTGAAATACGCCACCACTCCCTAAGAGATAATGTTCAAAAAGGGAACATTTCGATTGAAAAGGTTTTGTCTGAAGACAATATTGCCGACATTCTTACTAAGCCATTGAAACGTGAAGTCGTGAACCATTCAAGCTACTTCGCCTAGGTCTTGGGCTTATGGAACTATCTTCGTAAATTCTCTTTTTTCTAACAAGGTACGTATCTTTAATTCTTCTTATGAGTCTAGGAATTATATTTTGCACAAATCACAAACATCAAAGCCTATGGGGATTTATGTTCAAACTTATATACTAATATTCTTAGTTAGAAATTGCATCTTAATCTTATCAAACCGATTTTTCAAAACTTACACCCTATATTCTTAGTCAAAGATTCTCACGTCTAGGACACTCATATCTTTTTATACATAGTTAATACAAAGTAAAAACTTTTCTAATGCATTATCTCATACGTCTCTTGAATGTTAAAGGGAATACATAACTAATATGTATTTTCAGTTACATTTAAACATAGATACATTAAATTAAGGAGTGTTTGGGTTATCTGACATATATATATGTACATATTTTACACCTCTATCTTTCTTTTTCATCTTAGAGTCGAGATAACCGCAACTCAACAACATTTTCATATAGACATACACTAGGTCTTGCTATTTCTTATGTTATTTTTGTGTCTGACTCTGTCAGATACCTGGATCCCTGCGTTAAGGCATGTCGAATCCCTTCTTGGATGGATATGTGGGAACCGACATATCAGAAGAAATATTTGTCCTTATTTTAACGTTTTCAACTTGAAATTTCTTACTTTTACTACTTTATACTTAATATTTATTGAATTTGAGACTTAGTGCTTGACCTCCTATCATTACATGCATTTAATTCATACCTAATAAATAGATTATGAGTTATTTGTGGTTTTAGCATTCATTGCAATGCATAGATCTTTCTCTACAAATAAGGTCCTAAAGTGCTTGCATCTCCATCTCCAAAATCTTCTAAAATCTCATATTCATAGACAATCATGGCACCCAAACGAGTTCAAGCCACTCAAGAAAAATCACTAACCTGTGAAGACATTGAGCATGAAATCAATGAACTTCAAAACATCAACAATCTCATTGAATCTCACATCCAACAAGCCACCATTGCTGAAAGTTCCAATTTCACTCTACCACCTTCCATTGTTCCTCCACCACAACTACTTAGGAAAACCGCATGAATTAGTGTCCGACCTTGTTGCTTTAATAATCCATTATCTTCTTCAACCAACTCCTCACCACCTAGCACCTTTTCCCTACCAAATAGCCACAACATAGTACCTCCATCAACTCCATTGGACTCACAACCACACTATCCTCTAGCCAATCACATCACCTCTTTCATTGCTCCTACAATCACAACTCTAGAAGAACAACTAGCAACACCAAAAGTAACTCCACCACCATTATCCACTCCACCTCCGGCACCAACTGAACCATCCAAGACATCATCACCTATTTCATTCAACATCAAGCCCATTATGCTTGTCTTCTCCACACCTCCAACCTCTCCAACCCCTTTCTTTGATGATCTTGAAGATCTTCCACCTAGAAGTGTCAATCCACCATCTCCAATCTCTGATATAATGGATGTTGACACGCCTTTACCAACCATTCCACTATCACTTCCGCAACATAATGAACAATCTTGGATCAATGAACCTCTACCACCACTTCCACACTATCTCTTTTGTGTCCATTTTTAAAGTTCAAGGCAAGTTGCCATTGAAATAAAGGATGAAATTTGCTTCATACTAAACCACATCATCGATCGCATCAACATCATCACCCATCGCACCCTTCGTTAAATGGATATGCAAGCATCCAAGACCTATAATATATTTTCCTATTTTTATTTTTCTTTTTTCTTTTAGTTTTTATTTTCATATTTTAAAAGAACAAAACCTTTTTCTTAGTTATACAAATGTATGAGGTAGAAATACCACTACATTATGGTCATTTTATTGCAAGGATTATTGTTTACATACATTGACTCTCGTTCACATCATACCTTCTTACTCTTTAGTTACTTTTTTGCTCTATTAGGCTCTATTATTGTTTGTCACTAACCTTATTTGGTGTAGGTTTTTGATTCCATTTACTTGATGTCCTCTTCTATAGGGAGTTCACGTCAAGGGGGCGTTTTGCATTTTGGAATTCTTATTCCGTCATATTATCTTTTCGACACTCTTTCTGTTTCGACAAAAAGGGGGAGAAGAGAGTATAAGTTATACTTTTTCAAAACTTTCATTTTTCAACTATTATAAACATCTAAATTTTAAGTTTTACTCACTATAATTTTATGTTTTGTCATCAACAAAAAGGGGGAAATTGTTAATAAAAATAAATCGTAAAAACTTTTATTTATATTTCTCGATCTCTTTAAGTTTTCTTGATAACAATCATAAAATTATCTCAAGTATAAATCTAAGATTACATCTTTACTTATTAGTTATCATATTTATTTTCACTAATTATATACATTCATTAGTTAGTCATTTGTTAAATAAATAATGTAAGTAAATGTGATGGGTAAAATGCATGACCCGTAAACCATGACTCATGACCCATGACCCATGTGCATTGCATCATGCATGACATCAAGTTGGGTAAAGTCTATGACCCATGACCCAAATTCTGTGACCCATGACCCAAATTCCATAACACATGACCCAAAGTATGCTTTGCATCATGCATGATATCATGTTAGGTACCCATGACCTATAGTCCATGACCCATGACCCAAAACCCGAAAAATCCGGACTGGCTTACCCAGTTGCCGGATCCCTTTTGAAAGGGATCCGCCAGATCCGACAGAACAGTGATTTGTTTAGCCTATAAATAGTAAGTCACTTCTTTATTTTTCCTCACCTATTCTCATATATATCTTCTTTCATTCTTATATCTCTCTAACCTCATATCTAAGGATCATTCTTGTAGTTATCTTCTTGTGTTTCTCAAGGTTCTTCTTAAAAGACAAGATTACGTTCTTTGCATACAAGTCTTCCGATCTTCAAGAGAAGAGTTGCTAGGCTTCATCATCACTACAAGATCACTGAGTTGTTTCTTCTATTTGATACATCATATCGTAATCATATGTTGTGTTAGTTGTGATAGTTGTGTTAGCTGTGTTGGATTGGTTCTTCCATTGTAAAGAACCCGGTACTTAGCTTTGTACAAGAAAAATTGTAAGCGACGTTGTGAGACTTCTCCGTCGGTTAAGGAGCTTGTTGACATAGTGCTTAAGAACTCTTAAGTTGGGTAAACATAGAGTGGATTAGGGCAAGGAAGGTTTCCTTGTAGCCGAACCACTATAAATCTTTGTGTCACGGTTCTATCTCTTCATCTCTTTACTTTATCGTATTTATTTATTTACTTATTATCTTACATTATCTATATCTCATCATCCAAAGATTTCACATACAATCGATCTAAAAGTTTTATAAACAAAATTTAAATCGGTAAAACTATTCAACCCCCCCCCCTTCTAGTTTTCTACACAAATGTATATCTTCTCACCAAATTAGTATTAATTTTTCTGGTTGCAACTTCTACCGTGGAACGTGCGTTTTCGGAAATGAAGCTCATTAAGAGTGATCTACGCAAAAAAAATGGGGAATAACTTTATACATGATTATTTAGTCTTGTATGTTGAAAAGGATATATTAAAAGGAATTGGTAATGATACAATCATTGCTCGTTTTCAAGTTATGAATCCTAAAAGGACGCAAGCGAAAGTGAAATTATAAACGTATTAACTATTATGTTAGAATTCTATGCTTAATCTTTTTTCTTATTATCGCACTTGTAATATTGGACCCGATCTGACCCGAAAATTGACCGTTTGGTTGGTTAACCTATTGAATTTTTCAACTTGGCCAAATCAAGGAACCTCCTTAGATTTCCGGCTAGATCCGCCACTGCTTAACCGTAGTTAAATTTGAAGGGAAATGATGCTCAGACAAATGATTGGATGTCTATAGATGTGCGTCTTTATTGTAGTTTTAGCTTGTGATAAAGTGAGTTCTCATGGTTGTAACAAAATGTTGTGATGCAAGTTTAGACATAAAATTAGACATATCTTACATCTCCATATCAATGCAAAATTTACATTTTTAGTCCAATCTGTCTCCAAAAGGTGAAGAATGGTGAGATCACCGCAGTCCCATGCATCCTAAGGATGCCAACCGGACCTCCCCAAGGACCCTACCCTGCGTGCAATGAGCACATGTCCCGGTGTTGTCTTATCAGAGGTTGGGCTTTGAACCCTAGTCATTTTCTCCAATAGGCCCCTCGTTGACCAGTCAATCTGAGCATTTGCGGTGGGGAGATGGTACCAATTGAATGCTTTTAGGCCAATGGAGAGATTCGAACCCCGGTCTATTGACACAAGGTTGGAAGCTCTTACCATTGGACTAAAGGCCCATTGGTATTTTTAGTCCAATCTGTAGAAGCTTAATGTTTGTGATTTTGTCATCGTCCCATCTTTTATACTCCATCCGTCCCACAATTATTGTCCACTTTGACTTCTTTGAGTATTTCTTGTTCAACTTTGACCATTAATATTTTTATTTGTGTTATATAATCCTTGATAAAAATTATACCAAATGAAAATATATTTAAAACCCAATCTATTTATATATTTTTCATCAAGTATTATATTGCACAAATAAAAAAAAATTATGGTTAAAGCTGAATAAAAAAAATACTTAGAAAAGTCAAAATGAACAATTATTATGGGACGGATGTAGTATAATAAAGAAAAACATCAAGTGGGTATTTTTTTTTATTTCGAGAAAAAAAATATTTTCTTATTTAGTAATAATTGAATTTTGTTTTATTATTTTAAAAGTCTAATCATTTCCTCATTTGGCAAAAAAAAAGGTTTTATGTTTTTTTTTTTTTTTTTTTTGAACGGCAACATTTTATAAAAAAAAAAAAGCTACAAAAAACGATACAATAAAAGGCATCTCACCCCAATAAACAAGATAATTAAAGAAGATGATACTCATTGTAACACCCAAAAGAAATCCCACATCCGTGGCGCGGAGAGATGTTGGGCTCATAAGATAACATTCGCCTTTAAATGACACAACGCGTTTTGTGGTCATCATGGGTGGAGTTCTTGGGAACTAGCAGTTAAGCGTCTTCATTTGAGAGTAAGACTTGGTATGGGTGACCGCGGGAAGTCTTCACATGAGGCCACAAAAACAAACCGTGAGGCTGCATGCAGCGGACAATATTGTGTTCAAAAAGGCGGGAGATGGCGGGAGAAAAAGCTGACGGGGCAATTTTTTCCCCGCAAAAGCAGAGTACGAAAAAAGTTCAACAACAAAATATAGTAGACTAGATTACAACTAAAAAATAGAAGTTTTCGAGAAAAAGCATTTATATTAAGAAAATAAGCTATAGAAATATTCAAGGTTTTGTAATAAGCGTGTTGGGGCAATAGAAAAAAGATATTGCAGCACATTTTTTCGCGTCTCTAAACATTTTGTGACTCACTTAAGTAAATTGTTAGAAATTCATGTCAGCAGCGGAGCTCAATGTTTACTGAAAATATTATGAAGATACCAATGGATACTGTTTTCTTAGCTATATACGTTGTAAGCATCGCAAGTTCCATTCATATACTCAGCTATATTCGTTGTAAATATTAAGATACCAATACAGTTAATATGTTATTTTGACATAGATAGTAAAATACTAAAATGTTACTGTATTATTAAAACAAGGATGGCTTCGCGCCGCCGCGTTGCGGCAGGGCGTTGGTCATGCACATAAATGGGTAACGATTTTTTACAGTGTGTTTAGTGTGCGATATATAGTGCGAGCTCAACCACGCGGCGGCGCGAAGCCATCCTTGTTTTAATAATACAGTAACATTTTAGTATTTTACTATCTATGTCAAAATAACATATTAACTGTATTGGTATCTTAATATTTACAACGAATATAGCTGAGTATATGAATGGAACTTGCGATGCTTACAACGTATATAGCTAAGAAAACAGTATCCATTGGTATCTTCATAATATTTTCAGTAAACATTGAGCTTCCGTCGTTGACATGAATTTCGAACAATTTACGAAGTGAGTCACAAAAATGTTTAGAGACGCGAAAAAATGTGCTGCAATATCTTTTTTCTATTGCCCCAACACGCTTATTACAAAACCTTGAATATTTCTATAGCTTATTTTCTTAATATAAATGCTTTTTCCTCATCGAAAACTTCTATTTTTTAGTTGTAATCTAGTCTACTATATTTTGTTGTTGAACTTTTTTCGTACTCTGCTTTTGCGGGAAAAACAAATTGCCCCCCGTGTTCAGTTTTTCTAGCTCCGCCACTGGATATGTATGATTGAGGCGGTGAGATATCTTCATCGTCATATAACGGGCAAAGAACTTGGGCTGGAGAAACGGTTGGGCCGAGCAGTTGGGCTGAGAAGAAAAGACACAGCCCTAAACGACAGGGATGGTCGCCGTTTTGTGACGACAAATTATATATATAGTAATGTATATATTATAACAAATTTAATAAATTATTTATAAACTCTTGGGTACCCCACTTCCTCATCCCCAACATCTCACTTTCCCCACTCCCTATGGCTCCATTTTTTCCGATCTTTAAAAATGTGGAAAACATTTCACCTCCCTTTTGACTCTTTTATTGTTTGTCCTCAAAAGTGCAGAGGGCACTCAGATAGTTTTGCTGAGGGCATTCAGTTTTCTTTCTACGAATTTGATATTTTTTCCTACTTAATATGTGTCTTTGCGAGATCTTCGTCGGGGGCATCTCCCCCCACCACTCACCATGTGGCTCCGCCTCTGAGGCGGGGTGTTACAAGTGGTATTAGAGCCACTCCGAGCCGTTCGGGATGGTGGGGCAAACCTCATCGAGGCGATGAGTCCCTAAGGGAGGTGATTGTAACACCCAAGCAAATCCCACATCGGTATTTGTGGCGCGGAGAGATCTTTGGGCTCATAAGATAACATTCGCCTTAAATGACACAACGCGTTTTGTGGTCTCTGCGGGTGGAGTTCTTAGGAACTAGCATTAAGCGTCTTTCGTTTGAGAGTAATCTTGGTATGGGTGACCTGCGGAAGTCTTCACATGAGGCCACAAAAACAAATCCGTGAGCCTGCGGGCAAAGTGGACAATATTGTGTTCAAAAAAGGCGGGGGGTGTTACACTCATGATAAAACGTTTTGTGATTCTTATGTGGAATCTTGTGATCATTTATTTTTTGGATGTTCGCTGCCATCGGAGTTGCTTAGGAAGTTTGGTCGTTGGTGGAATCTCCAAATCCCTTCTCTTGCTGATCCAAGTTCGTGGGAGATGTGGTTTAACAGCTTAAACATCAGTAGTCTTCAAAAACGTATCTTGGAAGCCTCTTTTTTCTCCATATGGTGGCATATTTGGACGTTTAGAAATGCAACTTTATTCTCCTCGAAGAAGCCTCTTAAAAGTATGATTTTTGACAACTTTGTTTCCCAAACTTTCATTTGGGTGAATTATAGGTGTAGGAAGCTTAATGTTAATCGGGTAGCATGGCTAAATAACCCGTTAAGCGCTATTTCTATGTAATTTCTTTTGCCTAGCTTCTTGCTAGCTTTCTTAATAATAATCCGCCGTTCAAAAAAAAACCAACACAATATCCTCAAACTATTAATTAACTCATGAATTATGTACCAAATAAAATGCAAACCAAACACTGACAAAAGCCAAGCATTACCAATGCCTTTTTGCTGTCAAACAACCAATTCACCAATGCCTTGTTGCTGTCAAACAACCAATCACAAATGCATTAAGAACTCTTGACCACTTGGACTTACACTGCGAATCACAAAAAGCATTGGGCCAATGCTAAACTTGACCAAATCAAAGAACCACCTTAGATTTCCGGCTAGATCAGCCATTGCTTAACTGTAGCTGAATTTGAAGGGAAATGATGCGCAGAGAAATGATTGGATGTCTATAGATGTGCGTCTTTATTGTAGTTTTAGCTTGTGATAAAGTGAGTTCTCTTGGTTGTAACAAAATGTTGTGATGCAAGTTTAGACATAAAATTAGACATATCCTACATCTCCATATCAATGCAAAATTTACATTTTTAGTCAAATATGTAAAAGCTTAATATTTGTGATTTTGTCATCGTCCCATCTTTTATTCTCAAGAGTATTTTTGTATTTAGAGAAAAAAAAATATATTTTCTTATTTAGTAATAATTGAATTTTTTTTATATTATTTTTAAAAATTCTAATCATTTCCTCATTTGGCAAAAAAATTAAAAAATGGTTTTTTCTTTTTTTTTCTTTTTTTTAAAGGCAACATTTTATAATAAAAAAAAATACAATGCAAGGCATCTTACCCCAATAAACAAGATAATTAAAAGAAGATGATACCCATGATATGAACAAAACAAAATATAAAAACCAACACAAAATCCTCAAACTACTGATTAACTCATGAATACCAAATAAAATGCAAACCAAACACTAACAAAAGCCAAGCATTACCAATGCGTTGTTGCTGTCAAACAACTAATCCACCAATGCCTTGTTGCTATCAAACAACCAATCACAAATGCATTAAGAACTCTTTGACCACTTGGACTTGCACTACCGATCACAAAAGCATTGGGCCAATGCTAATGTCTGTGGTCCCTCAACCCAACGCCCCCCACAAATAGATTTCGACCCAATCTCCCATTTGTGAAGCAGATCATGAGTGTATTCCGCCTACATTTGTTAGGTTCTTTGATTATGTACCCCCCACCCCCACCCCCAGCTCAACCGGTGGTAACTGCATGGTTTGAAAGTTGGGATGACCAAGTGTTGATTGCATGCATGTGTTACGAGTTTGGGTTTGCAGGTTAGATCTTTGCATGCAAAGAAATGGCATGGTGAGTTATGGTTTTGGAGTTGGTTCCGACCTTTGCATATAGGAAACATTATTCCAAAGTGTGGATGCAAAATGGAAATTTGCATGACTTTGTTTAATGTTGATGTGTGCATTGACAGTTCCTAACACGTTTTACATGGTTCACACATTCCATGCTTGTTGCCAACTTTGAATAATGGAATGTTGCATGGAAAGTTGAGATAGAAACATGCACTTTTATATACTTGATGTATACATGCAATGTGTGGTGTTGGATGGATAACACGTTTGTTTACTTAAAATGTGCTTATCTAGCTAGTAAAAGGTTGTTTAGTTAGTATGGGCATTTGACCGGGAAAGCATTAGAGAGGTGTTTGGCCTTAAAGCAACAAATTAAGAGCAACAAAGTAGTAGTTTAAGTTTGTTTTATCTTTTATCGTAATATTTTTTATTTTAGTTGAATTGTTATTGTAATGTTTTTGTATTATGAATGAAATTTAAAAAAAAAATAAAAAAAAATAAAATAAATAAATAAAGGTTACGGTTGTTATTATAGTAATCATTAGCAAGTTGCTACAGATTTTATATAATAGGTTGATAGATAAATGATAAATGAAGATTAATATATCAAGTTATACATTTTCTAATTTAGTTATTTGAGTAAATAAGTGAGCCAAGATATATGATTGCACACTAGAAAGGTAGGACACGACCAATGTAATCGACCTTATTATGACACTCGTTACAAAACCTTTAGACATATAGTTGTTTCAAATCTTGTTTTAATTAAACTTTCACGAAGCATTTAGTTATTTTATTTTTGTAAACTTTGTTTGGACTCCATGAAGAAATTAGCATGCATAAGTATAAAGCAACAGCAACCAAAGCAGTCATAACCATTGATCCCACGGCGTTAGCTTTATGAGCTCCAGCAGGAGGAGGAGGAGGAGGAGGAACATTGTTCGACCAAGACACATTATTAGGAGATGAGGATGGTGTAGGTGCAGCATGCATGCTTGTGGAGGAACAAAAACTCTTTCAGTGGCTTAAAGGTTTGTGATTTTTCTTTCAAGTTGGGGAAAACATTAAAGCTTTAATTTGATTAATAAAGATGGCAAGGAAGATGATTAGAGAGTAAGTGGATTGGTGACCAAAATATTTAAAGCTTTAATTTGATTAATAAAGATGGCAAGGAAGATGATTAGAGAGTAAGTGGATTGGTGACCAAAATATCTCACATGTTGGATTGGAATAAGTACAAATTGCAAAGACTTAAAAGACTTTTCTGCCCCATGCAATTATTCTTTTTCTAAGTCTATATATATATATATATATCAGCTAAAATAACATCAATCATTACAAATTATATACACTATAAGAGAAAATATTTGCTTTTACATTATGGAGACTCATGTTTTGTTTATTTTATCACTTGTTCTATTATGGTTTAATGCCACAACAACCACTTCCCTTGGCCACAAATTGGTTGTAGCAGCAGGAGGAGCTACTAATACGTGCATCGATAATGAGAGACAAGCTCTTTTTGGTTTTAAAGCTCGCCTTCTAGACCCCGATGACCGGCTCTCTACATGGAGACCTAAAGAAGAAGATGATGATTGCTGTAAATGGAGTGGAGTCACGTGCGACAACCAAACAGGTCATATCACGATGCTTAACCTGTTCGACTATGGTGTTGGAGGTGATATTAGCATTTCATTGCTTAACTTAACCTACTTGAATCATCTAGATTTGTCCTCGTGTTCTTTCCATGGAACGATCCCCCCGTTCATTGGCTCCATGACTCGTTTAACTTATCTTAACCTTTCTCAAAATGAGTTTATTGGAACCATTACCACGTTCATTCGTAACATGACCCAGTTAATTTATCTTGACCTTTCTTTCAATCAGTTTACGGCACCTTTCCCAAGTCCATAGGTTCCTTGGCGGTTTAGCTTTTCTTTCTCTTAAAGCGAATCATTTTGTTGGAACCATTCCCATGTCCATTGGTTATTTGACAAATTTAACAACCATCGACCTTAGTTGGAATAATTTCAGTGGAATCATTCCGAGATCCATTGGTTCATTGACCAAATTAGAAGAACTTTACCTTTCAGAGAACTCTCTCCATGGAACCATTCCTCCAGAATTCGGAAACCTAACCAATTTGCTAGCTCTAGAACTAAGCTCCCGCAGTCGTTGTACAGTTGAAAATTTAGATTGGTTGTCTTCTCTATCTTCTTTAAGTCGCCTTTATATGGATGGAACTTCTCTGGCCAAAGCAAACAATTGGGTGAATGTAATTATAGGTCTCCGAAACCTAGAAGATTTAAGGTTAAGCCGATGTGATCTCTCAAAAGTCATGCGTCCTTATTCTTCGGTTGTCAACTCTTCTTCATCTATTGATACCCTTTATCTCAATAACAACAATCTCAACTCATCAGTTTATCGCTGGTTGTGCCCATTACTTGGCAATAGGCTTAAGAATTTTTTTGTTTCTGGCAACTCATTTGATGGGAAACTTTCGGATTTTCTGAACAACTTGTCTCGATGCACATCCTTAAATATGTTATCTTTCTTGAATGCTTCAAGTAACCTATTAACAGGGTCTGACGTGTCAAACCTTTCTCGAGTATAGAGCATATTGATTTCAGCTCTAACAAGCTAGGACCTCGTTTCCCAAAGCAATACAAAAATGAAAAACTTAGGCATCTTGATCTTTCTAACAATAGAATTTCAGACACAATTCCTACAGAGTTCTGGAACCAATGGCGCCCTTTTCAATTAATTTATTTGGATCTCTCTTTCAACAACATAAGTGGGAAATTACCAAGTAGATTTGAATTCCTACAGTCAAGTCCTGACCTTAAAGAAGTACATTTGAGTTCCAACAGCTTTTATGGTCCAATACCAACTTTTCCGGCACGTTTAAAATTTTTAGATCTGTCCATAAACAAATTCCAAGGAGGAATCTCTTTCTTGTGCCAAATCTATGAAAACTTTGAATATCTTGATCTCTCACGTAACTCATTGACCGGGCAACTTCCTGACTGCATAAAGAATTTGACGCATCTAAAAGTTCTTAAATTAGGCCACAACACTCTATCAGGATATATTCCTCCCTATGTAGGATGTTTGGGTCAACTTGAGACGTTAAGTTTATCCAACAACAGCTTCACTGGAAAATTGCCATTGTCTTTGAAGAATTGCACCAAGCTCAGCCTTTTGGACTTGGGGGCCAACGAATTATATGGTAATATTCCTGTTTGGATTGGTAAAAACTTGTCAAGGTTGTATGCCCTTAGCCTAAATTCAAACAGCTTTTCTGGAGCCATCCCTTCGCAAATATGTCAATTAGTAAGTCTTCAAATCTTAGACTTGTCAATTAACAATCTCCATGGAACAATCCCATCGTGTGTGCATAATCTTACTTCCATGGTTCAAAAAGGATTGTTTACAGAACAAAATCTACATGATTATCGTGGTAACTATTCTTTCGGAAACACGATTTGCTTTTATGGAAACAGCTACATTGACCATTTGTTTATTCAATGGCAAGGAAAGGTAAATGAGTTTAGTAGAAATCTGGGATTGGTGAAGACGATTGATTTATCAACCAACAGTCTCACAGGACAAATCCGTATGAAATTACCAATCTCCAGGGATTAGTAATACTAAACTTGTCAAACAACGCTGCACGTGGAGAGATTCCAAAGACATTGGTCAAATGAAAGAACTTCAAAGTTTGGATTTATCCAAAAACAGTTTCTCAGGAGGGTTGCCATCAAGCATGTCTGAGATGAATTTTTTAAATTATCTTGATGTGTCGCATAATAACTTGTCTGGGAGGATTCCATCAAGCACTCAACTCCAGTCCTTTGAACCATCAAGGTACATTGGAAATGCTGGACTATGCGGACCTCCCCTGACCAAGTATTGTCCTGAAGATAAAGAGCTTGAAGTGACACCTGTAGTTGGTGAAAGTGAGAGTGATGGCGAAGCAGATGAACTTAAGAGATGGTTTTATATTGGAGGGGCAACTGGTTTTGTTACTGCATTTGGGATAGTATTTGGCACTTTACTTCTTAACCGCCGTGCGAGACATGCTTTTTCTCAGTGTCAAGATAGCTTGAAAGATTGGATAATGTATGCTAAGGTGGTGATGTTTATGGCAAAATGGCGAAGGCTTTCACGTGTGTAGTTGTATATGTTTTTTGTGTGTGTTTTTCATCTCCTTAGTATTGTAATTTCATGCTTTCCTTGTATTTGGCAATGGTTTTAGTCCCAGTTATTAATAAAATTGCCACTAACACCACGGTGGCCATTTCCCCACGCTGTGTGATAAATTGTATAACAATATGATGCACGGAAAATGCTTTACATAGAATTGCAACTTGATGATGTTAAGGTATCATGGTTTGCCAAAGTGAACAAACATGAACCTTTACGATAAGATATCATGCTTCAAAAGCTACTGCTGGATGTAGTACAGGCCAATGTAGGCTATATATATTACGTTTGAAATTTAAGTGCGGTGTGAAGACTGTAACGTTGTTTTAGTCTTCGCATGAAATAACTCTCAATGCACCTAAGAAATCTGAATAATGATATCTTTTTACTTTGTAAACTTTAGTTTTGTTTCTCAATTGCTAAAATAAAAATCATTGGAAATTTTCTGAAGTCAGCACACTGTGGTTTCTACAATGGATTATTAGTCCCTGTTCTTTTTTTACTCCTTAAAGCAGACAGCCCGTCTTGAACTACTAAACTATCTTTTTTTACTCCTTAAACTTTCGTATGCACCCAAAGTAGACATTTACTGTCTTTTAACCCGTTTGATCGTTCTCTTTTTAACTATCAAGTATAGAATCGTTGTACAGGTTTATTCCATGATCGAAATGAAAAAAAGATTGACAAGAATAATTCTTTTATTGACAACAACATAAGATGGATTATATTGTTATACAAGACACACATTTACAAACTAACATATCGACTCTATTTATACTACATGAACCATCGTGACTTTTCAGAAATAACTAACTTTTGTAACCGCCAATAACTACCTATAACCGCTTTTAACCGCCAAACGGTTATTAACTATCAAAGTAACATATTCAGTCCCTTGGCTTTCGTTCGTTGTACTTTGAACCTTGTCCAACAAGACTTTTACAATTATCGTCCAACAATTCCTCCCTAATTGTTTAAGTCTTGTTCTTCACGTTGGTATCTCCTTTTGGGTCGACTTGAATTCCTCTATCTCAAACCGTGCCCTAGAACTTGTTCTCGGTTTTCTTCCAAACAGCCAAACGTTTCTCGTTGTTGTTTTTCTTTTATCTCGAATTCCAAGTCCTCTTCCACAAAACCTTGAATACCTTTCGGTATTCTTACCTAAACAAACGATTGTTTGTTCTTTCCATGTTGCTATCTTCCTTGACAATACCTTGAGCATATTTGCACCTTTTCCTTGGAGTCTCTCCATGTGCTTCCCTACTTCAACGCTCATCTTCGCTAAGCCAAATGGTTCCTCTTGACCGACCATATACCTTGGCTCTTCCCGCACCGATCTTTGCGCTCCTCGTAGTACACTTTCACCAACGCTATATATTCCTTATAGCATTCTTTCACCATATGCTCATGCCGCTCGTACAATCCCAATAACTTAGCAACCTTGTTAAGGTGTTGTTTTCTGCTTTGAAACAACACCCTTCCACCGAGACTCTTCCATTCCAACGTGTTCTTTGGTGTCTTTAACGTTGAATCAAACTTGTAATCTTGCAATCTTCATTTCTGATGCCACTTCCCAGGTTTTGAACCTTTGGCTCTGGTACCAATATAGAATCGTTGTACAGGTTTATTCCATGATCGAAATGAAAAAAAGATTGACAAGAATAATTCTTTTATTGACAACAACATAAGATGGATTATATTGTTATACAAGACACACATTTACAAACTAACATATCGACTCTATTTATACTACATGAACCATCGTGACTTTTCAGAAATAACTAACTTTTGTAACCGCCAATAACTACCTATAACCGCTTTTAACCGCCAAACGGTTATTAACTATCAAAGTAACATATTCAGTCCCTTGGCTTTCGTTCGTTGTACTTTGAACCTTGTCCAACAAGACTTTTACAATTATCGTCCAACAATTCCTCCCAATTGTTTAAGTCTTGTTCTTCACGTTGGTATCTCCTTTTGGGTCGACTTGAATTCCTCTATCTCAAACCGTGCCCTAGAACTTGTTCTCGGTTTTCTTCCAAACAGCCAAACGTTTCTCGTTGTTGTTTTTCTTTTATCTCGAATTCCAAGTCCTCTTCCACAAAACCTTGAATACCTTTCGGTATTCTTACCTAAACAAACGATTGTTTGTTCTTTCCATGTTGCTATCTTCCTTGACAATACCTTGAGCATATTTGCACCTTTTCCTTGGAGTCTCTCCATGTGCTTCCCCTACTTCAACGCTCATCTTCGCTAAGCCAAATGGTTCCTCTTGACCGACCATATACCTTGGCTCTTCCCGCACCGATCTTTGCGCTCCCTCGTAGTACACTTTCACCAACGCTATATATTCCTTATAGCATTCTTTCACCATATGCTCATGCCGTCTCGTGCCAATCCCAATAACTTAGCAACCTTGTTAAGGTGTTGTTTTCTGTTTTGAAACAACACCCCTTCCACCGAGACTCTTCCATTCCAACGTGTTCTTTGGTGTCTTTAACGTTGAATCAAACTTGTAATCTTGCAATCTTCATTTCTGATGCCACTTCCCAGGTTTTGAACCTTTGGCTCTGGTACCAATATAGAATCGTTGTACAGGTTTATTCCATGATCGAAATGAAAAAAAGATTGACAAGAATAATTCTTTTATTGACAACAACATAAGATGGATTATATTGTTATACAAGACACACATTTACAAACTAACATATCGACTCTATTTATACTACATGAACCATCGTGACTTTTCAGAAATAACTAACTTTTGTAACCGCCAATAACTACCTATAACCGCTTTTAACCGCCAAACGGTTATTAACTATCAAAGTAACATATTCAGTCCCTTGGCTTTCGTTCGTTGTACTTTGAACCTTGTCCAACAAGACTTTTACAATTATCGTCCAACAATTCCTCCCTAATTGTTTAAGTCTTGTTCTTCACGTTGGTATCTCCTTTTGGGTCGACTTGAATTCCTCTATCTCAAACCGTGCCCTAGAACTTGTTCTCGGTTTTCTTCCAAACAACCAAACGTTTTCGTTGTTGTTTTTCTTTTATCTCAATTCCAAGTCCTCTTCCATAAAACCTTGAATACCTTCGGTATTCTTACCTAAACAAACGATTGTTTGTTCTTTCCATGTTGCTATCTTCCTTGACAATACCTTGAGCATATTTGCACCTTTTCCTTGGAGTCTCTCCATGTGCTTCCCCTACTTCAACGCTCATCTTCGCTAAGCCAAATGGTTCCTCTTGACCGACCATATACCTTGGCTCTTCTCGCACCGATCTTTGCGCTCCCTCGTAGTACACTTTCACCAACACTATATATTCCTTATAGCATTCTTTCACCATATGCTCATGCCGTCTCGTGCCAATCCCAATAACTTAGCAACCTTGTTAAGGTGTTGTTTTACGTTTTGAAACAACACCCTTCCACCGAGACTCTTCCATTCCAACGTGTTCTTTAGTGTCTTTAACGTTGAATCAAACTTGTAATCTTGCAATCTTCATTTCGATGCCACTTCCGGGTTTTGAACCTTTGGCTCGTACCAATATAGAATTGTTGCATGTGTTTATTCCATGATCGAAATGAAAAAGATTGACAAGAATAATTCATTTATTGACAACAACATAAGATGGATTATATTGTTATACAAGACACACATTTACAAACTAACATATCGACTCTATTTATACTACATGAACCATCGTGACTTTTCGAAATAACTAACTTTTGTAACCGCTAATAACTACCTATAACCGCTTTTAACCGCCAAACGGTTATTAACTATCAAAGTAACATATTCAGTCCCTTGGCTTTCGTTCGTTGTACTTTGAACCTTGTCCAAAAAGACTTTTACAATTATCGTCCAACATCAAGTAGATAGCGATTCTTATCTAAAGGTCCCATGGTGGGTATTACTATAGAAAGTAAGGATAATTTATCAGCCTAATTAGTACCGGTCCATATTTTTTATAATTAAATTATATAAATTGAATGAACACACTACTTTTTTGTTGTTTCTTATAGTGAAACTAATCCGGAAAATTCAAGATGGAAATGGAACTGTGTTTGTGAATAAAGGAGATCATGAAAGCAAACAAGGGTGTTGAGTATATGAATATAACTACATCATATCAACCTCAAACATATAGTAATGACACCGAATAAATAAAATATATTTTTTCAATATTCTACTTTTGTAGCATGGTAAGCGAGAAAAAGCAGTTGAACTGAAAAATCCCTGATTAAGTCTGCCAGAAAGAAGGAAATATCAGCAGATAATAAAGGCTAGAAAACTTTACCGAAGGTGTGTGAAAATTGCTAAAACTTTAGTTCTGATGTGTTATGTTGTTTTAGGTGCTTATATTCGTGACACATATAATAAGTTATTAATGTGGGCATGAGCTAAATGTAATTCTACCAAAATAACAACCCCAGATATTGTTGAGGAACAGCAAGTTACTCAAAACTGGAATGTTCGTGTTGTTATCGGTTTGCAATGTAAAGCAGTGACATTATTACAAAGCAACAAACCTAAGCAATTGTCCAGTGAAAATGATCCACTAAATCCAGAGGCTGAGACACCGCAATATTTCACTGCATTGACCCCAAGACTACAGGAATCATGTACATTACAACGACTGTCATTTCCTTTCGTGCAAGAAGCCCATAATTATTTCCTTTCGTGCAAGACTATAACTATAATTTGTTTTCATGCTCTGTTTGCGGTTGACATTATTTCATATCCTCAAGATCCAGTTCAACTCTTCACTGATTTATGATCATGTTCCAGTTCGACTATCTAAAGGGTTTGGAATATGAAGAAAATGGTGCCATGTTTCTACTCTCCACTAATGATAAGACTATAATGTAGAAGTTAGAAAACGTAGTAGTTTCACATTCTCCATTGTTCATTTTATAAACAATTGAATAATCTATGTATCTTAAACAACCTAGGAGAGCAGAGGAGTAACCAGGGTGGCTTTCAAAATTTACAAATACGCTTTTCGTGAGGCTACAAACTAGGAGAGCAGTAACCAGGGGGCGAGGATTCTATGGAAGAATTTGTATGGGGCGGCAGAGTCTTTCAGAATGAAAGTCTATGAGGGACTTTCAACTCGGTCGGAGGACTTGACTGCTAGAGATGCGGACCAGTCGTGGTCCGTTCTGACCGACATCATTAAAGACGCAGCTAAAGAGTCCCTCGGTGTGGCTAGTGGGACAAATAGGACCCAACCACCCAACAGGGAATCTTGGTGGTTTTGTGAGGAAGTGCAATCCAAAGTTGCTGTGAAACAATCCAGATTCAGATAACTTCTTCGGTGTCGAGAGGGCCACCAAGCTGACATTACCGCCGCGGAGGAGAGGTATAAAGTAGCTAAAAGAGAAGTGAAAAAGGAAGTGGCTCAGGCGAAGGACAAGGCGTACGAAGATTTGTACAAGAAAATGGACTTCAAAGAGGGGCAAAATGTTGGTTTTATGGATATAAATTAGTAGACGTGAGTTAGGATCGAACTCGAGACCACGGGATTGCACACTTTGCGTATGAGAATTAAAGTTAATAATTAAATGTAAATGTTATATTTATATATTAATTAAATGAAATAATTATAACGGACGTTAAGTAGTTAAGTGTAATGGATTAACGGTCGTTAAATGTAATTGGAAAGGACTAGATTGCAAATTAATATTGAGAAGGTTCAGGAATCCCTTATGGGATACCCAAAACGATCGGCCACAAGAACTCCCAACCCAACCCAAGCTCAACTTGTTCTCCAAGTTTAGTTGAGTATATATACAAGGCTAGGGTCTTGAATTTGCATCTCTTGTACTCATTAGCTAAAACCACCAAGGGTGTCGATTCATAGCTTTTCCAAATCAAAGTTATTTTGTTTATTTAAAACTAGCATTCCTTTAATTCGTTATAATGCGTGTGTATAAGAAAGTGGTACTAACACATTATTGTTAGTATTCTTATATTGAATTACAAAATCGGTGAGGGTAATTCACATAATCCTATAAACCCTAATTAGGGTTCATCCTATTGCTAGTTTTGTGGATTTGATTCTTGTTCGCTAGAATCAAGAAAGTCTTATATTCTTGTTTATATTAATTAATTATTCGTTAATCTTTCCTATACGCTCGCATGTATTCTTTGATGTTTTGTGTTTTATTATTGATTGTCATGATATATAATTTCAACAGTGGCATCACGAGTCATTGGTTTTAATGAGTAATTAATTACATAAACACGTAAAAAACGTATATTGTATGTTGTTTGATATGGTTAATCTAGGGTTTTGGTTTATTTTTTTGCATGGGTAGATTTTTTTTTATATGGGGCGTACCCCTTTAAATTTTTTGGTCGATCACTATTTAAAAATTTTAGGATTTTAATTGTTATGTTAACCTTATCGAAACCTAGAATTAATATATATGTTACGTGATTAATTCATGAATAATATGTTATGTGACATGGAATTATATGCGATCTTGTGACTAATTGAATAATTGTTATGATATATCCATGATGATACATGCATCTTTGTCATGGATAGTTACTTGAATATTATTTAATTGTTAAGAATTTTTATCACATGTTTATTTATGATAAATCTTGAATTGGGAAGACTCAATTATATATTAATGAATCAATTATGTGCAATTTGGTATATTTTAATTAAGGGTTTACATAATCGATTCGTCGATGTATGTGGCTCACTTTCTATTGCTAGAGTGAAAGCCCTAATTAATATATACATTAATTAACCTAGGCATTGATTATTAATAGGGTTTTATCGAATAAGTTGCATGTGGGTACTTGTTTACACGTATTAATTGTTAGTTATGTGCGCATTGTTTTTAGTTATTTTTTTTACTTGTTTGTTTATTATGTGTGACAGTTTTAAGCAAAGGGTAATTTTGAATAGAAGAATAATACGGACTAAACAATGGTGAAATTTGATTTGTTTTGAAGAGTTAAGTTTTCAATAGTTTAATTAATTGATGATTTTGGTACAAAAGTGAGAACGGCTCACCCAATTTGACGGACTATGTGGGAAGTACCAGGAGGGGAGCGCATTAAATTGTGACCCTAAAGAAGGAGGTTATTGCTTCAGCGCTGACCGAATTCTCCGCTTGCTTGCGAGTCAAATTGGAGTTACCAAGTAGGCTATGCGTGCAAAATCATCTTAAGGGCGAATTAGCTTTAATTCCATGCGCCACTTCGGTGGTAATTACACGAAACACTAAGTGTTTACACTTATGCAAAAGTACGGTATAATGGACGATAATTTAAGGTAAATTCCTTGATTGGCGAAACCAATACCTCAATCAAAACTTTGATAATTTAATCTTTTTGAATTGGTAATAAAAAGTTTTTTATTAAAATGTATGCTACAAGATGAATGCATAACATCTTTGTACATATTTGATTTGACCACATAAAATCAAAACTAGTACCCCTTATAAATTAAGTTATGTGCCATCTAATTAAAGGGAACATGTGAAGTTGCAATTTACGTCATGTTAGAACTTGGTGAGATTGTAATGGAAAGGTAAATCTTTATGTAAAGTCAGACCTTACATGAACATATTTGCGTTCTTTAAGTTAGACACTTAAATTGAGTAGGAAGTGAAGCGGACTCAAGGCATAAGATGGGATGAAACATGTTTATATTTGCAATGGCGTTGGAAAATATAAATCCCATAATGATCTAGGAATTGGAAATTGTTTGCCAATTATTGTTCGACAGATTACCTTATTATATGCTTTCGTTACTAGCGGATCAAGCGATGTAATGAACCTATGATAATTTGGATCCTAGTTTTAGAAAATTATATGGTTATATGTTTATATTACCTTGGGTATATTTTTTTTCTTGAAAAGTGTATTATCGAAAATACTAATACTTGAACTTTTTCGTAGAAATGGCTCAAAACAACGATAACACTAACATCGCATTAAGTTCTGCGTTCAAAAGCTTTTTGATCGAGAAAAGTTGATCGCTCTAAGAATTTCAATGATTGGCACCGCTCTTTGAGAATTGTCAGTAGAGTTCTTGATCGGTTAGATTATCTCGTACACGCCTTGCCTCTTGAACCGACTGCGCCGCACCTCAGCGGAAAAGGATGCTTGGAAAATTAAGTATAAGTGTCATAACGATGTGGCTTGCCTAATGTTGGGAACGATGGAATCTGCTCTCCAAAAGCAGTTCGAAAACTACTTCCCATCTACCATGCTCGATGAACTTCGAACTATGTTCGAGAAACCAGTTGTTGTCGAAATTTATGATTTGATCGATGCATTACACAGCTGCAAGCAGGGAGAGGGTAAACCCGTAAGTGCTCATGTATTGGAGATGAAAGGATATATGGACCAACTACATGCACTTGACAAATTTTATGAAAATTACATTGCTGTGAACTTGATCAACAGATCCCTTAACAAGGATTTCAATGGTTTTGTTCGAACTTCAATATGCACTGCGTGGGAAGGCGATTCTTGACCTACACGCATTGCTAATTGACTATGAAAAGGGTTACCTTAGAAGGCTCCTACTTCCCGGTACTTGCTATTCGGGTGGAAGGATAAATAAGCCAAAACCGCGCGTGCGAACAACAAGAAGGTGAAGGGCAAAGGGAAAGTTGATAAAGGTAAAAGGTTATGGCCTATCAACCGAACCCAAGAAGTACCCTACTCCTAGGAAGGAAAATCCTAAAAGGATCAAGCATGCCACCACTTGCAAGGTCGTTGGGCATTGGAAGAGAAGCGTGCTCTATCTTGATGAATTGCGGGCAAATAAGATGAAGTATGACGGGTCCTCGGGCCGGTTCTTCAGGTAACTTATTTGTAATTGAATTATTTACTCTAAATCATAAAAATTCCTGTGTATATGATACTGGATGTGGTATTCACATTTTTAATACACTGCAGGGGTTTAGAGTAGAAAGGAAGCTAGCCTATGGGGAGCAATATCTGCACGTGGGCAATGGGGCACATGCAGCTGTTGAAGCCATAGGAACGTTTAGTTTAGTATTGCCTTCGGGCTTAGTACTGTTATTGAACAATTGTCATTACGCACGTTCTATAATTAGAGGTGTTGTTTCCTTTTCAGTATTATTGGATGATGGTTTTACTCATACTATTTCACGTAATGGAATTTGTGTTTCTTTAAATGGTGTATTTTATTTTAATGCGATTACTGTGAATGGTGTGTTTGAAATTGATGTGATTGGAAATGAATCTAACAAATATAATAATTCGATGTTTAGCATCAATAAGAAAATAAAGTTGGACTTGAATTCTTCTTATCTTTGGAATTGTAGACTTGCTCATATAGGCAAGGCTCGCATGCAAAAGCTACAACACGAAGGACTTTTGCAAAATATCAATGATGAATCATTTGATAAATGTGAGTCATGCATATCTGGGAAGATGACGAAGAAACCTTTTCATAGCAATATAGAGAGGGCTCTGATCTACTTGGTCTTATTCATACTGATGTATGTGGACGACTTAGACATGTGTCAAAGAGATGTGCTAGCTACTTCTTAACCTTTACTGATGATTTCAGCCGTTATGGTTATGTTTATTTACTTAAACATAAACATGAGGTGTTTGAAACATTTAAGGTTTTCAAAGCAGAAGTAGAGCTGCAATTGGGAAAGAAGATTAAAGCTCTTTGATCCGATAGAGGAGGCGATTATCTAAGCCAAGAGTTTAAAGATTACTTAGCTGAGAATGGAATTGTCCAGAATCTCACTTCTCCATATACTCCACAACAAAATAGTGTATCTGAGAGAAGAAATCGTACATTGTTGGACATGATACGATCTATGTTTAATCTTACTACTCTAACTTTATCCTTTTGGGATTATGCTTTAGAATCTACTGTTTGCATTCTAAATATGGTTCCCACAAAGAAGGTTGATAAGACACCATATGAAATATGGCATGGTAAAGCTCCTAACCTGTCTTATTTAAAGGTATGGGGTTGCGAGGCGTATGTTAGACGTGACTCAGCAGATAAACTCCAACAAAGATCTGTAAAGTGTATCTTCATCGGATACCCTAAGGAAACTATGGGTTACTACTTTTACTATCCATTGAAAATAAAGTAATTGTTGCTAGGTATGGAGACTTTCTTGAAAATGATCTCGTATCTCAAGAATTCGGTGGGAGAGTTTATGATCCGGAAGATGATCAAGAAGATGCATTACCTTATGAAAATACTAACGTATACGGTAGAACACGATAGTCCGGGTCCTCCACCGTGAAGTTGAAGTGATTCCGTCAGAGATCCGTAAGGTCTACGCGTGCATCTAAACGTCTATGTCTTAACGTAGAGGTTGAGGAAACTATGTTAGGAGATCTTGGAGAGCCTACTAGTTATAAAGCTGCCATGGCGTCCTGAAAAGGAAAAATGGCAAGCTGCAATGAATGGGGAAATGCAATCCATGAGAGAAAATGAAGTCTGGAAAGAGGTCGATTTACCTCCAAACGCCAAGGTGGTTGGAAGTAAGTGGCTCTATAAAATAAAGACTGACATGGATGGCAATATACATGACTATGAGATATGGCAGATGGATGTCAAAACCGCCTTCTTGAATGGTCGCTTAGATGAAGACATCTATATGAAGCAACCTGAGGGGTTCGTGAATCCACAATTTCCAAACCGTGTATGCAAACTTCAAAGGTCCATTTATGGATTGAAGCAAGCATCGAGGCAATGGAATAAGAGATTTGATGAAGAAATCAAAAGGTATGGGTTTATTCAAAATCTTGATGAGCCATGTGTATATCACAAAGTTAGTGGGGGTGATGTAATTTTCCTTATCCTTTATGTCGATGACATATTAATTATGGGAAAATACATTCCAAGTTTGCAAAATGTTAAGGCATATCTTGGGAAGTATTTTTCCTTGAAGGATTTAGGAGAAGCTGCATACATTTTGGGAATCAAGATCTACCGAGATAGGTCAAAGCAGTTAATTGGTTTAAGTCAAAGCGCTTACATTGATAAAATATTGAAGAGATTCAATATGCAAAATTCCAAGAAAAGATATTTGCCGATGGAAGTAAAGCATGGCTTATGTAGCGATATGTGTGCTTCAACACCTGCTGAAGTGGCACGCATGCAGAAAGTTCCTTATGCTTCGGCAATAGGATCTGTTATGTATGTTGTGAGATGCACAAGGCCAGATGTGGAGTTCGCTCAAAACATGACCAGTCGATATCAACAGAATTCGGGTGAACTTTAGTGGACTGCTGTTAAACATATTCTAAAGTATCTTAGAAATACGAAAGATATGTTCTTAGTGTATGGTGGAAATCCAAACACTAAGCTTGGTGTTACAGGTTACTGTAATGCGTCCTGGCAGTGTGATAACGATGATACGAAGTCTCAGACGGGTTATGTCTTTGTCATTAATGAAGGAGCAGTTGATTGGAAGAGCAAGAAGCATAGTACGATTGCGATGTCTGCGATAGAAGTGAATACATAGTCGCTTCAAGTCGCAATGGAAGTTGTTTGGATTAGGAAATTCATTTCGGGCTTGGTGTTATGCCTTCAATTGAATCGCCTATTGATATGTGTTGTGACAATTCTGCGCAATCATATTTGCCAATGAACACAGAGTCATGAAGGGCACCGGACATTTTCTCTGAAAGTATCACTATGTTCGGGAACAAGTCCGTGAAGGTGAAATTAATCTATTGAAAGTTCACACAGATGATAACTTAGGTGATCCTTTCACTAAGGCTTTGGCTAGAGACAAGCTTTTGGACTTGCCAATGGAATTGGACTTCGTTTAGCTAATAGTTTCATGCGTAATCGTGATTAGTATTTGGATAAAGGATATTGTAAAATATTTATTATTTTGATGAAATAAAATTTTGATTATGTTTATTTTCATTTATAATATTGTTGTCCTATATTTGCATGTTTAATCCGTGAGTAACTAAGTTATTCTAAATTGTCCGTTGTTGATTAATGATATGGGATTATCATTAAACTAAGACAAATATGAGAGATGTGGTAGAATATACTTGAAAGTATATTGATGAGCATACCAATTTCAGATGATATTCAATGAATTGAACATAGGACTTATCCCAACTACATAATTTACTTTGTGGATATTGTTATAAGTAAATTATGAATAGTTATCCTCGGACTTGAGATACCGGATAAGTGTCATGAATGTAGTGCATTTACGCGGAGCAACTTAACGCTATACGTAATTGGTAGTCATAAGGGTTGTTTCGTAATTACAAAGTTTGTGGGTTAGTCTCGTAGTTAAGATAGAATTTGTTCCTTCAAATTTATTTGGAGTTTAATCTTCTTGGGCCCTCATATGGTTGACAAGATATTTGTGCGGCCGCACCCAAAATCTCCCTAAATATGTTTAGAAGATTTGGTAATCTTGGTCATCACTTATAACGAGAAATGAATAGTTGAATAAAAATGACTTAATTTCATATCTTTATTTAACGTGGTATTAGAAACAAAAGGATAATAATAATGAGAAATCATTAAAAGGTTTTCCAGAGCCTTACTCGAGTTGTACTAGAGGCATCAAGTGTTGCTAGACGCTAACCGATGTGATCACTCTATTAAGATATATCCAGTGGGAGTGTTGGTTTTATGGATATAAATTAGTAGGCGTGAGTTAGGATCGAACTCGAGACCACGGATTGCACACTTTGCGTATGAGAATTAAAGTTAATAATTAAATGTAAATGTTATATTTATTTATTAATTAAATGAAATAATTATAACGGACATTAAGTAGTTAAGTATAATGGACTAACGGTCGTTAAATGTAATTGGAAAGGACTAGATTGCAAATTAATATTGGGAAAGTTCCGGAATCCCCTGTGGGAACCCAAACCGATCGGCCACAAGAACTCCCCAACCCAACCCAAGCTCAACTTATTCTCCAAGTTTAGTTGAGTATATATACAAGGCTAGGGGTCTCGAATTTGCATCTCTTGTACTCATTAAACTAAAACCTAAAATGTTTGTGTGTGTTTTGTGCTTGAAACCGGTCGACAACCACCAAGGGTTTCGATTCATAGCTTTTCCAAATCAAAGTTATTTTGTTTAATTAAAACTAGCATTCCTTTAATTCGTTATAGTACGTGTGTACAAGAAAGTGGTACTAACACATTATTGTTAGTATTATTGGATTGAATTACAAAATCGGTAAGGGGTAATTCACATAATCCTATAAACCCTAATTAGGGTTCATCCTATTACTAGTTTTGTGGATTTGATTCTTGTTCAGCTAGAATCAAGAAAGGTACGCATATTCTTGTTTATATTAATTAATTATTCGTTAATCTTTCCTATACGCTTCCGCATTTATTCTTTGATGTTTTGTGTTTTATTATTGATTGTCATGATATATAATTCCAACACAAACGATATTTTCAGGATTGCTAAGGCCCGAGAGAGAAGAAGTTGAGACTTAGGAAACGTCAAATACATCAAAGATGTAGGCGGACGGACCATTGTGTTCGAAGAAGATATTAGGAAAAGATGGGAGAGTATTTCTCCTCACTTTTCATTGGAGGAAGGACCTGAAAGAAGCGGGGATGTAGAGAGTGTTGGAATTATATAACATGACAATCATATATAAAACACATGAAACATCAAAGAAACATGTGGGCGTAAAGGAACATATAATGAATAATTAACTAACATAAACATAAAGTATACGTACCTTTTTTATTCTAGCCGAACAAGAATCAATTCCACAAAACTAGCAAGTGAAGAACCCTAATTAAGGTTTATAGGATTATAAGAATTACCCCTTACCTTTTTGTAATTCAATCCAAGATATAATCAATAGTATGATTATATCACGTTCTTGTACACACGTACTAATACCAAGTTAACGTTAACACTTTGTTAATTGGAAAACAAGTCCAATCGACCCTAGAAGGGTTTTGGTCGATCAAATCACCAAAGAAAAGATAAGAGAAAAGATTAGGGTATTGTGTGTGCACAAAAGGTGAAAAAGAAATAACCCTTAGCCTTGTATTTATACTAAAAGAAACTTAGAGCTCAAACCTAATCCTAACCCACGACCGGCCATATACCCTTATGGGTTTCCGGAACCTTCTTGAATTCTAATTTCAATTTTAGTCCTTTCCTTTAACACATAACGACCATTAGTCCATTACGTGTAATTACTTAACGTTCGTTATTCGTTTCGTGTAATTAATAATTAAAATATGACGTTTTATATATTAATTATTATTCGTTAACTCTTCATACGTAAAGTGTGCAATCCCGTGATCTCGAGTTCGATCCTAACTCACGACTACTAATTTATATCCATAAAACTAACAGCTCCCACTTGGATATATCTTAATAGAGTGATCACATCGGTTAGCGTCTAGTAACACTTCGATGCCTCTAGTATAACTCGAGCAAGGCTCCTGGAAAACCTTTTAATGATTTCTCATTTTTATTATCCTTTTGTTTCTAATACCAAGTTAAATAAAGATATGGAATTAAGTCATTCTTTATTCAACCATTCTCTTTTTTGTTTTAAGTGATTAACCAAGATTACCAAATCTTCTGAACATATTCAGGGGAGATCTTTGGGCATGGCCACGCAAACATCCTGTCAACCCTACGAGGGGCCCAGCAGTATTAAACTCCAAATAAATTTGAAGGAACAAATTCTAACTTGACTACAAGAATAACTCACAAACTTTGTAACACTTCTGGAAACAACCCTTATGACTACCAGTTACATATAGGGTTAAGTTGTTCCACATAAGCGCACTACATTCATGACACTTATCTGGTATCTCAAGTCTGAGGATAACTATTCATAATTTACTTAACAACAATATCCATAAAGTAATTATGTAGTTGGGATAAGTCCTATATTCAATTCATTGAATATCATCTGAAACTGGTATGCTTTCTCATCAATATACTTTTAAGTATATTCTACCAAATCACTTAGATTTGTCTTAATTTAACGATACTCTCATATCATTAATTGACAACGGACGATTTAGAATAAAAAAATTAATTCACGGATTAAACATGCAAACATAGGATACAATATATTATAAAATCAAACATACCAAGTATTTGATTTATTATAATAATTGTTTAACATCCTTTATCCAAATACTAAATAGATCAATGCATGAAAATTAGTAGGGAGTTACTACGCAGGTTGATGAATTATGCCTCAAGTAATGACAATCATACTTGTTGACAAAGCATAAATCAACCAATTTGATCTATCGTAATTTTGAGAATACTTATTTCAAGAATTCAATTAGTGAAGTCCTTGTTACCAAAGGGTCTTGTCTACAAATCCACTAGAGATTATAGACTCCTACTCTAAAGCGCTCTTCGGATGGTTTAGCCTACAATCACTCGGGTAATCATACTCTAAGGTTCACGAAGATGAATCAAGCATTAAGTACACAACGAATGACCTATCGCATTACTAAATCATTAATCAACTAAGATAAGAAACAACCAATCAATATTTAATAATTAAGTTTCATACTTCCTAGCAAACACACAAATAAATTATGGGACATGGAGAACATGCAAGCATACACACAAATAATCAAAGACATAATTGAATTAATGAAGCAAAGACTTATCTTGGTGTAAGATAGGGTTAAAACCTAAAATCTCGTACAAGACACCTTATGTTCGGTTTTAGGTTTTTACTCCAAAGACTCTCCACACAAAGGCGAAAAATTCGGATTCTATATATAAGATTACAATTGCGGCGTCACCTTATGTTTAGTGGCCGTCGTGTCGCCGCCGTGGGGTTTCGTCTTGGCCACGTTAACCTTGCGACGGCGTTACCTTATGTCCGTGACGCCGTCCTCTTGACCGGCGTCGTGCGGATCGCATCTAGGCCGCCCGAGTAGCGACGGCCTACTCTTTCACAACTAGACGCCGTCTCTTGAAAACACGAGTTTTGAGTTCGACCGTCACAATAGTGCGGGACGGCGCCGCAAATAGCACTTGACGCCGTCGCCTTCTACATTCAATGATCGCGAGTGTCTCGATTTCGACTTTGGCCATTTTCTTCATATATTCGCGCCTTTTCGTCCAAATAAGTGTCATTCCGGCATTTTTCCTTCACGAGACCTAAAAGTGAAAGGAACGATATTAAGCAATAACGGATACAAAAGTGATCAAATAAGGACTTAAATGACCCTCAAAATGGTACCTTTTAAAACCTTATCAAATATCCCTACACTTGTTATTTGCTTGTCCTCAAGCAAATGTGCTTTTAGCCAATTAATTTATAAGTTAGGGTCATTCGGCATTAATTCAAAACGGTCCACAACACATATAAGCCCAGCAAAAGTCATAACAAGCACGGAAGTACATACTAGCACCTCACATGGGGTGTTTGGATACTCGCATCTCTCTCGGTGTATAAATGAAATATAACAATATAGGAAATGGAAGATAAACACTCATTAACCGGTCCTAGTACATAGATTACCATAGGCTTGAGAATAGATCAAACCTCCATCGCTTTGGCGTAAGCACCTAGGAAAGACTATCAAAGAGGTCTTTAAAGGGTTGTAACGTTAGGCTTACGGTAGGGAAATAAGGGTTTGGTGGGATAGGCTATTTAGTGGTGGTAAGTCAAAAATCTTTATGTTAAGCGCATATGAAGAATGGCGTTGCTAAGCCAAGATTCGACACTCTAAACTCTAGATAATGAAATAAACAAACATAATTTAAAAGATAGATGTAGGATGGTAGCCCGTATGTTTTTTTTTTTTTTTTTTTTTTCACTCAATTTTTTTTCTTTTCTCTTTTCTAATTTTTTTGATTTTTTTTTTTTATTCATACACTTTTACTCTACCATCCTCTACGATAACATCAAAATGATAAGGATTTATAGGCACATCCTATACTTGAGTTTTTATTACTCTAGCACTAATTTGACCGATTTGAAAAGATCAAAACACTTGGGGTACATTATTACGTAAACAAAGGGAATTTGAATTTAACGTTCCCTTCCGTCATTTCATAAACTTTAACTTTTCCATGAATCCCAATCATCCCAAAGCGTATACAAAGGATATGACTCGACTTAGCAACTTATGCAAGCAACTAGATAATTGAACTAAGGGTTTAAGGTGATAACAAATAATTGCACTAAAAGTGAGTGCATAAGGGGTAAGGCTAAGGCGATTTGGGTGTATATTTGGGGTGGGGTGTAAACAATGCTCTTCATTGATATTCGGAAAAACCGAAATATCACGAGAACCATGAAAAGGATAGGCTCGAGGGGTTAACTAGGGTATCGTGTACTAAAGATGAGTACAACGCAAAGGGTGTGGGGAATTACTCAACCGATGTGGAAGAAGTAATTATATTACGGTATCAAACAAGGGTTATCCTAATGCCTCTTATCATTTAGTTATTCCTAACTACACAAGTGTAGCCTCACTTGCGATCTCGGAATGCATCACAAAACAAGTTCTAGAATCTAATATACTCTGGTTCACACTCTAAGCATTAAAGATGAATGCTTTAATTCCTACTAATCTAAGGGCGATCCTCACATTTTGGGTGGAATTTGGGTGGTAAGGGTTTTTGTGCTAGTCATATAACTTCCTATCCATGAGACGCTTTTGTTAAGACTAATGGCCCACTCCTATATGTCATGAAAAATTTTAAATTTGGTGCCAAAATTACCCTAACCGACATTTTCTCATGGTTTATTACACAAATACAATTGGACAAAGCAAATAGTCAAGGATAAGCATAGTTTCAAAGTTCCCGTTTATTTTCCTCCCTACACTTAAAGCTGAACATTGTCCCCAATGTTCCCGAAAAGTATCAAAGTTATGATAATTGGAAGGTAATTAAAATGAAAAAACTAATACTTCTGATTAGCTCGGTAGGATCCGTGTAAAGTGGTGGTTAAATTCTTTTCAAGAAGAATTTATGCGTGAAAAGCTCCTTCCAATCTTATGTAACTTCTTCTTGACAAACTAAACTGCACACTTGAAGAAACAAACGAAACCTTACAGCGTAAAATCGGCGGTAATAATATATATAAGACTCGATTTAAACTAGGATATAATGCTTGTGGAATGAATGTTTAAAGAATTTCTAAGAAAATTAAGACACAGGAAAATTCCAAAAAAAATTTAAGTAGCTCGAGAAAACAAGAAAAAGTAATCGATGTTTTACTCCTTCACTGGCCGTCGGTTGCAATCTGAGCCGTCGGGTTATCCCGACAAAAAGCGGTGCGATTTTCGGAAAAATTCGGAAAATGTACATCTTTAGAATCTGGAAAATTTATGCCAAACATCCATTATGACTCGATACAAGTATTTGACTCGAACAAACAAACATATATATCTTTTAGTTAATTGTTATTCTCATGTTTACGTTTCTTTGAAACGTGTGTAATCCTCCCTACACTTATCCCTTATGTAAAATACCTTTATATGTAATTAAGGCGAAGTTAAAAACAAAATAAAGCATTTTACAAATTTAAACATGAGGATAAACAATTAATAAAAGATATATGACACTAACAAGCAAACAATTAAGCATGGGTTGCCTCCCGAAGCGCTTTTCTTTATTTAAGAGTCTTGTAGCTAGACTCATGAGTCGTGCTCCACGTTTTCTCACCACCGTTCTCTTGGCGGCCTCTAATGGGGATTCCATGTTGTAGAAGTGCCTAAAATGCGCTTCTAAGAGTTCATCCTCTCCCCATTCGGTCCTGTATTCGGTCCTAGGCTCAAACAATCCTTGTAGAATCCAAAATCTTAGCCATAACATAATCAACACCTTTCTCCCTATCCTCATCATTCCTATAATAGACCGATAGTTTAAGTTCCTTTTCATCATTAGAGTGATGAAAACTTCTCAATCTTAAGCGGCATTTGGTAAGCTATGTCATCGGTCTTATTCTTGAATCGCACTACTCTAATGAGGGTCCATAGGTCATTCAAGTGCTTTCTATGAAAGGTTTCCTAGAATAACATGGGACAAGCTAGGGTCTATGGCGTGCTAATATCATCCACAATTATGAAATCCGTAGGAAGCGTGAAACTACCTACATAAGCGGGCAATCCCTTAATTCTACCAAGAAAATTGCAACTAACATTAGGATCATTGGGGTCTTGCCTAGTTGTAATAGGCTTCTTCAATATCCAATTGTAGTAAGTGCTAGTCATTATGTTGATTGGGGACTTACGATCAATATAAGCTTTTGCCAAAAAGGTGTCCTATGACACATGGTATGTTAAGATTCCAAGGTTCCCAAACTTAATTCGAGGACTTTTCCTAACATACATATGACGGAGGTCACGCACTAAGTGAGGGTGGCGAGATAGTTCTTCTTCAGTAGGAAATTTGTTGAAATAGTCAATGTCTTCTTCATCTACTTCCTCGGGTATTTCCTCATCCACTAGTGTATAGTCCTCTTAGTCATTTGTTTCATCGGGTTCAACTAAAGGCGATGGTATTGTGAATTGGACATACTTTAGCTTGCTTGGATCCTTAATTTCTATGCACGAGGGCTCGGGGAGTTGAGATAGCACTAACCTTCTTATCACTAGTTATGGATTTCAAAAGGTTGTCTATTTTCCTATCCATCTCGGCTTGTTGATTATTAAAGCGGTCGAGAGCTTAGCCATTTGGGTTTCTTGGGATGCAACTAGGTTTTGCAACATCCTTCGATGTTTTGTTGGTTAGGATCATTAGGTGGGGCCATGAGAAATCATTAGAAGTGAATTCTTTGGTTTGTCCCCAATAAAAGTCGGGCTTGTTTTCCATACTTCACGGGTTTCATTGAAATTCCTAGGTCCGGGTGTTGTAGGAATCTTCCTCCCACTCCATTAATACGTGAGGATCGTAGTCAATGAAGCATGTTCGGGGATCGGGTGCTAGTGCGCGTGTTATGAGGATCACAAAGCGGCTCGCACGAGGAAGAAGCTTTGTTCACATGGTGTGAAGATTTAGGATTTTCGTAGGAACTCATGAGAATTTAACTTGATCTTCAAGTTCGATCATCCCACGGTCGGGAGGAGGCAAGGAGATTGCCTTGCGGTTTTAGGCGACTCACGGGGTCATCCCAACTTTCGTTGTCATAGAGGCAAGGTCCTCTATTATTTCCCATGATTCTTCTGCGGTGAAATCACTAAGTTTTCCACCGGCCGTTTGGTCAATGGATCGCTTAGTGGGAAAGTTGACATGATCATAAAGATTTGGACTTGGAGCCAAAGATCAATGCGTGATGAGGGACTTTATGAAGTAAGTCCTTGAATCGGGTCCATGCTTCGTAGTAGAGATTCACCTTGATGTTGTTGGAACATCAAGATGTCATTTCTAAGCTTAGTGGTTCTCCCGGTGGGAAAAATTGAGCAAGGAAGCGAGAGGTAAGATCATCCCAACTTGAGATGGAGCCGGAAGTCGCTCAAGCCAATTACTAGCTTGGTCCGTAGAGAGAATTGGAAGAGCAGCGCAGCGTGGTCTCCCAGTAGTAGCATCAAGATCGATGGAATCGACAATTTTGAGAAATCCTCGAGATCTTGATTTGGATCTTGAACGAAGTCCATGGAATGCACATCCGTTTGCACCTACGGATGGTGTTGGATCGCAGGCCGTAGTTTGGGCTTGGTCGGAAGCTCAATGGTGTTCCTATAGCCTAGGTGGCTTGGTCTCGAGTATTCACCAAGAGTACGGGCTCTTGGCGGGTCATTTGGTGGTGGGTTGATGAAGGGTAGTGGGTTGTCACCTTCCATGATGAAAAGTGATGGAATTACTAACAAAGGTCACGAAGAAGGGGATAGACTAAGAGAAATCTAAAAATGAGAAAAAGTTTACTTGATAGGAATCAAGCAAAGAAACCTAAGCGAGGTGGACTACTAACTAGCTATTCTATTCCCGTGGTAAAAAACTTGATAACGCTACACGCGTCGTTCGGGGTCAAAGGAACTTCCTTTTCTTGAGCAAGTTTATAACACCCTAAGCGGTGAACCTAATCGTTGTAGTGTAGTAATTAGGGTAAGCCACGGTATTGATATCGATTCTCTGGGGAATAGGAATGCTAGTAGGGAGTTACTACGCTAAGGTTAAGGTTGAGGAAGATTATTTTTTATCTTTTATATTTTATGAAAAATAGAAAGGTGCGAATCTCGGGAATTGGATTTGGGGGTTGGTATTTCTACCGATTACTCTACTATTATCTAATTATCTAAACTAAGGTTGTGGAGTCTATGTCTAATTAATGTGTGCTCGTATGATAGTTTAAAGATGTGTTTACTTAGTTTGTATTACTCCTTAATTATCTCCTATTGATGGTTGAGTGTCACGTCTTATTCCTAGTTGCGTTGTGTGTCTATAGTTGTAGGGTATGCGTTTCTCCCTAACTCTTTGAACTTACCAAAGGGTCTTGTCTACAAATCCACTTAGAGATTATAGACTCCTACTCTAAGGCGCTCTTTGGATGGTTTAGCCTACAATCACTCAGGTAATCATACTCTAAGGTTCACGAAGATGAATCAAGCATTAAGTACACAACGAATGACCTATCGCATTACTAAATCATTAATCAACTAAGATAAGAAACAACCAATCAATATTTAATAATTAAGTTTCATACTTCCTAAGCAAACACACAAATAAATTAGCTGGGACATGGAGAACATGCAAGCATACACACAAATAATCAAAGACATAATTGAATTAATGAAGCAAAGACTTATCTTGGTGTAAGATAGGGTTAAAACCCTAAAATCTTGTACAAGACACCTTATGTTCGGTTTTAGGTTTTTACTCCAAAGACTCTCACACAAAGGCGAAAAATTCGGATTCTATATATAAGATTACAATTGCGTGGCGTCACCTTATGTTTAGTGGCCGCCGTCGTCGCCGCCATCGTGGGTTTCGTCTTGGCCACGTTAACCTTGCGACGGCGTTACCTTATGTCCGTGGCGCCGTCCTCTTGACCGGCGTCGTCGGATCGCATCTAGGCCGTCACGAGTAGCGACGGCCTACTCTTTCACAACTAGACGCCGTCTCTTGAAAACACGGTTTTGAGTTCGACCCGTCACAATAATTACGGGACGGCGTCATAAATAACTTTTGGCCGCGCCTTCTACATTCGACGTGAGTGTCTCGATTTCGACTTTGGCCATTTTCTTCATATATTCGCGCCTTTTCGTCCAAATAAGTGCCATTCCGGCATTTTGCCTTCACGAGACCTAAAAGTGAAAAGGAGCGATATTAAGCAATAACGGATACAAAGTGATCAAATAAGGACTTAAATGACCCCTCAAAATGGTACCTTTTAAAACCTTATCATGTGCATTCACCAATCCACATAATAATTCATAAAGTGTGTGACATCCTCTATCACCAATTTATGACAATTTAAACTTTCAAACATTTTAAAGTTTAAACTATTCTTATTCTTTTAATGTATAATGCAACTGCGCTCTTAGTAGCACAACTAGTTCACATGGCCATTAACAAGGATGAAATCCTACCATGACTAGTATTGAGTGTCATCTCAATTAAACCAACATCATTGTATACAAACAACAACATGCTCATTAAAACTTCGTAAACTTTAATATCTTATTGTGCAATGTTTGATGTCTACCAAACTTTCAAGTTTGTAGCTGATGACAATTTGCACAACAATTGACATATTGTTCATCCATAGAATCTAGGAGTAATTCCAGGTTGAGGATTTAATTCTATTAGTATATTCATTACACAAGTTATCTAATAACTTTTAGTTAGATATCAATGTTGTCAAATCACTTCTTATTCAAGAATGATACAACAATTTTAATACACAACATGATGTACATGATGAATCTACAGGTCAAACTTAGACTTCATTCATGTTCTATCTTGTCAAAAG
Source organism: Chrysanthemum lavandulifolium (assembly GCA_022545495.1). NCBI lineage: Eukaryota > Viridiplantae > Streptophyta > Magnoliopsida > Asterales > Asteraceae > Chrysanthemum > Chrysanthemum lavandulifolium. The sequence goes on from CM040243.1 coordinate 17,950,351, forward strand.
ATATTTATCCATTTCCCAAATGATATATCATGTTTTATTAGAATCATTTATTTTTACTGCACATGTTTATTAAACATATATTCCAAGGTTGTATGTTTTAATTCTTGAATCTTACAAGTGAAGTTTCATTCCAATCTAAGACTTAACATTTAGCTTACAAGGAATGTTACTTTATACAACATATAAGATTTAAAACCTTAACATAATACTCCCACTAGCTTTCAGGAATACTTAAAATTTATCTTATTTTAATTATAAATCAAAACTAGGATTTAATAACACAAGAATAATTTCATAGATGCATGCATTTATCCATTCATGAATTATTGCATTTCGTACACTTCCAAAGATTATATGAATTCAAAAAACCTTTTGATTACTTACTGTCCTCGCTCAAGTAATTTCTCAAGAAAGATTTTTGATATTCCATTGTCATATTTCATATTAATGAAACTAAGTATGACAATTATCATCTTTATATATTTAATGTGTCTTAGGAAAGAATATTCAATCACAATTAATTGCTAAGTGTGATTAATAATCTTGTCATAAAACATGCATTAAATATGTTTACAATTTTGTCCATATGATTTCTATACAGAGATTTAAACAACTAGAGTTTTCCATCTCTTTGAAGAAACTCATCTTCATTCTCTAGTCTAACTATTAAGATGAACCAAATTTCCAAAATTTATTATCTTTATGGACAGCATCTTTAACATTCATAGTATGAGTAATTTACCCAATTCAATATTTTGTAATCCATCATAACGGTTATCAGGTTTACTATAATCATGTAACTCATGTTCTTCTCAGCATATAAATCAAATATCTGAAATATCCTTGCAGATCTATGAATGAAAATTCCATCATCTTGAGGTTAACATTTCATATCTAGCCTCATCATGATATTTACTAGTGTATTTAAGAAGATTATGTATCTTATAATTTTATCTTTCAAGAAAACTCCCACTTGCCTTTTGTAATATATAGACTATCTATATATACTTAGCAACTAGCTTCATAACCCGCCCAATGGGCGGGTTTGCTTGATGATTTTACTTACCAATTCTAACTTGACGTAAATTAATGATGGATAACACAAAATATAATAAACACAAAAGTGGAAAGGAAGAAAAAAAGAAAGTGTTCATTTTATACATATGTAAAAAGAAAGTGTTCATTTAATAGGTAACCACAATAATACACAACCAATTGGAAAAACAAATACACAAATTGTAACTTTCATCCTACAATATCACCTCGAACAAACGAATATTATAAGTCAAACTAACATAAAAAGTCAAAATGCACATATTTTTGGAGGATATGAGGCACCTGCAATTAACATGACAAAGAATACAATATCAATAGCGATGATAATTTGAGTTTATGAATGACAAAGTATACCATGTTTGTATATATAAATTTTTGGTGAAAGACAGACAGTAGGAAATCATTCTAAGTGGCCTTGTGGGAGTGCCCTTTAGTTTGGCATGCAACAGACATTAGGCGTAATTGATTAGTTATTTCAGTGAAGGACGGCCTCAACGCAGGATCAGGGGCCCAACATAGCTCCATTAGTCTTCTCCACTCAGGATCAGTGTTATTCACAATGCCCCCTGCAGAAATATTTTCGTGTAAGTAAAGATGTATAAAAGAGTGTTTTGAACTGCTCGCACATGATATAATATGTCATGGATCATAACAAAATGTACGGATTTGCTTGCATATCCATAAGAGAAGAAAAGGTGGGGACTAACTTCCTACAAATATATGTTTATAAGGTGGAGAGTAACTTCCTACTAAGCAAAAAGTTACTTAGCGGAATTTCTTTCTATGTTACTACTGCTGCATAAAAAAATTCTAGTGATGCCTTACCTAAAGTGTAATTGCTAAGCACCATGTCTTTGATGGTTAACTAAATTCGTGGCATTATTATATACAGTGACAGACAAGTTTCTTATATAACAATCAGTTGAATCCTAACTGGTAATCTTACAAACACAGGGAGTAATTCACCACATTTTATGTACCAGAAACATAAGTAGATAACACACATAAAAGCTATTGTTATAAATCCTGTGACTACCACGGTATTTGTCATCGCAAGAAATACACAAACAGACTATCGACTGCCCACTTATCTCCACTACTAAATGTTTGTATACCCATCACAAAAACTATATAAATCATAAACAAACAATTAACCAAATATGAATCATGAGTATATAAATTGATAAAAGTTCGAACCACTTGTAAGTAATCTAGACCCCAAGTAGATGGATTCCACTTATCAAAATCCTTCCAGTCCATAACACATCCATTAAATACCTAAAATCAACAACATTCACTTAAAAAATATATAAATTAATAACTGTACTAATTCAATATGTAGGACCAGTTAGTTCATGAATTGCTTACATGATATCGGTTATAGTATTGAACTATTCCACACATATAAGAGCATATATCTCGAAAATTGAAAAATTATAAAGCTAAAGAGAAGGGTTATAATTGGTTTGCCAAAAGTAATGAGTGAGCGGAACAACAGAATGCAAAAATTCCAGCTTTTGAATTTGAATCAGAATTGCCCCTGTCCTGAACAGCTTCCTTTTTGCTGCTTTGGCTCATTTGTGACAAGGTATAACAAAAATTGATCCAATATAAGTAAGTAAACCAGTTCAAATTTTCGCCCTATGATCTAAGAAAGAAAATGTCAAAAATAACATGTTCAAGTAGCACATTTAGGTTTCCTTTTGAGACATGATGAGTCTCTCCAAGAATGGGTTTGAAGAGAGCCACATCAAACATTAGAGGGCGTAAAGTATATATGATCCAAGCAACAACTAATGTGAATCTCTTGAGTGGGGCCTCACTATTGACACATCTGCTAAGTATGTCATTGTTGACACTATACACCAATTCTTCATAACATTGAAGCTGCAACTTGGGAATGTTGAAGGTGGGTGGCAACTGAAGGAGAAAAATAGAAAAATCAATAAGTTCCCTCATACTTCAGAGCCACAACAGTTTATTAGCGTTGAAACTAAATTACATTTATAAGCCATAGCCAAATCGGGTGGTCCTGCTCATTTACACCTTTCTCAAAATAACACATAATTTTAAGCATTAACTTGTGTAGTCGATACAACAGTTAGACTTGCAGTATCATCACCAAGTGTGCTAGAATTGATACATGAGCAAGCCACTTTTAGCATAATTACTCCTATTTCTTTAAACTTTTTATAACACTTAGACCATATTGCTATAAATGACAAAGTCACCTGACTTGCTTTGCAATAAAATAAAAATCTCACAATGAATTAATAAGAGAATAAACTTAAGTTGTATAGAGTGGGTTTTGAATAACATACTTATTTTTCAGAATCAATATGTAATGTCTGATGAGAACTTATGACTGGATGAGGTGTCAAATACAGAAATAGCCCACAAAATGTAGAGTATGTTTACCTTGCCAATGAAATTTTCTTGTCTAAATACTCTATGCTTTAGGCGGAATTTAATCACCTTGGCAAAAAATATGAAGAAGTCATTCTTTCTTGCATTCAACTGATGTGTTTAAGTGAAAGGTTCCAGAAGTAAAGATCATGGTATATAGAATAAAGCATCATAAATGAAAAATAAGAAAATAATAACACCTAATTGTCCCCATTGAAAATGGTTTATAGCAGTATCGTGTTCATAGCTATTGTATTTCCATTGCGAGTATGGCCATATTATCTCCCATAAGCATTATCGGTACACCCTATCAATAGCAATCATATGAAACTACAATACCATCAAAGGGCACATGATATTTTTTAAAGAAAAATAAATTTTCCACGGACTCTCGAATGAACTACTTCCAGTTTTACCTGAAAATACCATTAAAGCCAAATGAAAATTCTTCATTTTTCGGAAAGGTGACTTTGATGTTGACCTCAGATGTTTCCCCTATTAGACAAAATAGAGATAACTCAAAAGTCAATAAATATGTTTAAACCTAGATGGGGCCAAATGAATGGATTGGGTAACGGGTCAAACTGAGTAATGGTCATAACTTCATGTACTTTTGGCATAAAGTGGGTGATATGTCGATTTATTTGGCTCGTTACCCATTTAAGTGAACTTCTTATTTATATGTATGACGTGTTAGTGATAAAAACATAATACATACGGACTAATTCATGATTAAATGGATCAAAATTTCCACCTGTTATTAAACACTTAGGCCTGAATATTTTCTTATCGCACTTTTTTTCGGTGTATTATTCTCGTAGTACCTCATAATTAATTATATGACATAAGGTCATAAAGAGCAAAACCATCATGTGCTATAACGAAATTGACTCCATGGTATGGCTTGCGCTTGTTTACCTATCAGATAAATGACATGGGGATCCTTAGTATGATGGAAGCGTTTGTTATTTGTCAATGTCCAAAATAACCCTTAATTATGTCAAAGTAGAGGGATTGTGTGAGCCATAATTGTTTTGAGTTTGATAGTTACCAATGGAAAATGGGCAATGAGAATTCTAACAGAAAGGAAAATGTTGCACTGGTTTTGCAATATCCCAAATTGCATTTATATTAGTATGGATAAAGAATGTTATAAGTACTTACATTGTAAATCAGATGAATCAGCAACTCGAGTTGCAAAACCACCCTTCATCCCAGTGTCACTCATATCCATATAGGTACACACAAACAAAGGATTTAGAAAGCTCATACGAATGCACAATGAAGCATAAAACAAACAATAAGATTTTACCTGTTTAAAGTAACCAAGATGAGCATCCATTGTAACCAGCAACTTTTTATATTTACAGCATACACCATAAGATGTTATATGCATAGTACTACAATATAGTAATACACTTAATCACTAAATATAATGATCCATCAATACCACCACAACTGCTAATTTCCTATCACCCTTAATCTTGATAATTAATCCACTAAACTTTATTAAGTTATTTAGTGGGTGTTTGGAATAGCTTATTTTTTAGCTTTATAATGAATTAACCACAATACAACTTCAAATTTTTCAAATTAAACCATTAATCATCAACAAAAATCGTACCTTTTTTTATCGACGGTGAACTACTAACCTTCAATAGATTCCTAATTTGAGTTGAAAACCCCTAATACATGAACCTAGAAAAAAAACGAACCACAATAAAATACATGTACTACTTGGCAATCCTTCCATATGTAAAACAACCACATCAATTAGTTAATCATTTGGAGACTTATCATTCGAAATTCCGAATAAAAAACAGAACATGATACATCACCTTGATCAATCGAATATTGAACACGCAATAATTTTCTTCAACTACCCATCATCATGTATTTCCCCACCTGAAATTCACATCTTTAAGGAAAAAAATGGTATAGATTCGGTGAGTATGATTTTTGAATTAGATTACGCGTTTTGGTATTATAGAGGGTTTTGATTTTGGAAGATGCGAACAAATTGGTGTAAAAAAAGTTTAATTGTGGATCCAAAATAGTATGGAGTTTGTTATGTTCATGTGATAGAGTAGAACATGATAATGTTTGATAGTTAATACCATTTTGGGTAGAAGAAATTGTATCACGAAGAGTGGATTTCTCCACTGGTTGAGGTCATTGTGGGTTGAAGTCAAGACCCAAGTTCGAATCTTTCAAGGTCAAATTTTTTTAATATGTAAACGAAAAAGTGCCATGTCACTAATTCCAAGTCAGCATAGTTGCTCCATGTCATCATTATTATGCCATGTGAGCATTAATTATGTGGCATGTTTAGTCTCATATATATGTATAGATTCGAGCAAAACTATATTGTTCTCTTTTTGGGACATTACAAATACACATTTGTGGAAAACTAAAAGGGAGGGTTGAATAGTTTTTCCGATTTTAAGTTAGTTTCAAAAACTTTAGATTCATTAATATGTGAGATCTTATGGATGTAGAGAAAGTATAGATCTAATGATAAAGCAAGTATATAAAGTAAAGCAAAGGGATAGAAATGACACAACCGATGTATAGTGGTTTGGCTACAAGGACACCTTCCTTGCCCTACTCCACTCCCCGAGTCACCTACTCGAGAGTTCAAGCACTATGTCAACAAACTCCTTCACTTGGCGGAGAAGCCTTCACAACGTTGCTTACACCTTTTTCGGTACAAAGCTAGATACCGAGTCCGTAACACGGTGGACCAAACCAACACGACTATTACACAACAAATATGTGAAATATCAAATACAAGATCTTCGCTACAGAAATCTTGCGGAGTGACAAATCAATCAAGGACCCTTGCTTGGATGACTTGTAGAATGCTCGTGATCTCGCCTTAGAAGGACCTATATGAGAATCACAATAGAAAGAAAGAAGAACAACTCTCTAGATCAAGTGATCTATATGTTAGAAGAGAATGAGAGTGTTTGAGAGATTTAGTAAGAAGAGGGTGAGTTAGAATGAAGAAATTGCTCTCTATTTATAGGAAATTTCTTCTCATTCCGGATCCCACGGATCCCTCCCACTTGGGATCCGTCTAGTGTAATCCTAAGGATCCGTGGGACGCTCCTCTTTGCCCATGGGTTTTTTGGTTATGGGTCATGGGTTATGGGTTGGTCCATGGGTTTTCCTTAGATTCAATGTATCTAAAGTATACATTGTATCTAGCCATCTTGGGTATGGGTTATGATCCATGGGTTATGGTCCATGGGTTGTGGTTTTTACCCATCCTAATAAACTATTACAACAAATAATTAATTACAACATTTTTGTATTTAAATGGCTATATGTAAATGCTTTAAAAATAACATGTATCCTTATAATTGTACTTAAGATAACATTATATTTGTTATCAACAAAACACAAAGAGATCGCAAAATATTAATAAACGTTTTACGGTTTATTTGTATTAACAATCTCCCCTTTTGTTGATGACAAAACATAATGTTATGATGAGTAAAACTTAAGAATAGATGTAAGTTTTGAAAGCCCTAAGTTTTACTTCTTCTCCCCTTTTGTCGAAACAAAAGTTAACCCTGGAAGAAATAAATGTGGAAAAATTAGTCCACGTATCGCTAACTCCCCGACGGTAGCTCCCCTAGTTTGGGCGTCAAGTGAAGAAAAATAAAAATCCTACAAAGAGAAAGGTTAGTAGCATGCTTATGTAATCTTGTGATTGACGAGAATCAAGATTGAGAGCCAAGGTATGTAAACAAGGCCTTGTAATAAAACAACAAAGTGTAGTGGTATTTATGCCACCTACAAGCATGTAAAAATAAGAACAAGACTTGTTCTTGAAAATGACTCAAAAAGAAAAAGTACTAAAAATAGAAAATAGTAATAATGATTCCTTCCATGCTTGCATAAGGTTATGGATGGAGGTTTTGATGAGTAATGATATTGATGCGATCAAGGATGAGGTTGAGTATGAATCGCATTTCTTCCCTAACTTCTATTGCAATTTCCATAGTGGATTGGCAATGTTCACAATGTAAGTGATGTGGGTAATGAGTACGGAAATCTTCTAGGTTGTTTTGATTTGTGAGTTGCGGAAGTTGTGGTGGAAAAATAAGAAAATACGGATCAAAGTTCGGAATGATTGGAAGTGGTGGTGGAAAAGAACCTAGATGTTCTTGTAATTTAATGGGAGCTAAAGGTGGTGATGTTTCAAGATCATTGAATATTGTGTTTGGAGTAGTTGGAGGTGTCAAAAAGGCTAATTCTTTTTGCTTTGGTTGTTGAGATCTTGTTGGAGTCTTAAGGAGTTCCAAAAAGAGTGATTTTAGGTGGTGAGTGATTTGGTGATGATGTTGGTGTACTCGTTGGTGATGAAGGAGGTGCTATAATGGAAGCATCTTGTGGTGAGTTAGTAGATGGTGATGAGCCATATGATGATGGATTTCCTAAGCAACACGATCGGATGTTAATCCGTGCGGATATTCTAGAGTTTGATTTTGGTATCTTGGAAGGTGGAAGTACAAAGGTTTGGGTTTCATGAAGATGATTGTGTGTACTAGGTGATTCATCTAAAGAGTTTGTGGATGACATGGTGTAGTTTGTTTGTGGAGATGAGATGGATTATGCAAGCATTTTGGGAGTTCTATATATATAGAAAAACAAATCATTGTAATGAATGCTTTGACCGAAAATGTGGATTAAAATATAATGATTAGATATGAATTTAAGGCATGTGATCATGAGAACACAAGCATTAAAGAGCATACTCCAAAAAATAAAACAAATGTGGATTTTTCATCCAAAGTGAGAAAAATAGAAGTTGAAATAGCTTCTGTCTCACGGATCCCACGGATCCTTCCCTTGAGGATCCGTCCGACATGAAGAAATTTGGGATTCGTGGGTCGGTGATTCAGCAGCACAAAATTTTCTTTTGGAAATATTTTTGCCTAGTGTGCCTATATGCAAACTATTTTGAGTTGTGATTATCGACCCCTAAGAAGAAAAAAAAAGGGAAAATAAACTAGAAGTAAAAATCCTATTGAGATAACCCGAAAACACATATTTAGAACTTGAGTACGTAATTTAGTGTTATCAATGCTCTAATTCATTGTTGCTTAAATGAATGTACCGAAAATACATATTAGTTATGTATCTCCTTTAGCATTCACAAGACATGAGATGCAATGAAAAGCGGGTTTTTACTTTGTATTAATAATGAAAAGCGATTTGTCCTAGGCGTGAGAAATTGCTTTTGTGAAATTTATCTGGAAGGTGTCATCCTTTTAGAAAACATTTTGAAAAGAGGTTTTCTTTGTGTGAATAAAATCCGTCTTATCCTTTTGAAAATGTGTATGTAATTATGTGTTTGTAACTTGTACTTATAAAAAAATAAGAAGACTATAAGTGAAAAAACTTATCTTGGGTTTTGAAAATTCCTGTATTGTTTGTGAGTTGCGTGTGAAATAGAGATCCTAGACTCAGAGAGAAGAAGGCAAGTGTTTACATACCTTGTAGAGTCAAATAAATTACGACGTTTGTTCCATGATACCAAGACCAAGAATGGGTAGGTTGAATTGTTCCCGCTTCAATGGTTTGGTGAGGACGTCGGCTATGTTGTCTTCGGATGCTACCTTCTCAATAGAGATGTTCCCCTTTTGAACATTGTCTCTTAAGAAGTGATGAAGAATCTCTATATGCTTTGTGCGAGAATGCAATACCGGATTCTTGCTTAAGTCGATGGCTCCTTTGTTGTCACATAGGATGGCTATGTCGCTTAGATGAATGTCGTAGTTAACTAACGCTTGTTTCATCCATAGTGCTTGTTCGTATTCGGCTTCGGTAGTAGATATTGCTAGTTTCGTTTGTTTCTTAGAGAACCAAGATGTTAAACAACAACCCATGAAAGTACATACCCTACTTGTACTTTTTCTATCAACGTAATCACCTGCATGGTCAGAATCTGCATATACAATTGTTTCTACTCCCGTGCCCTTAGGATACCATAATTCTAATTGTGTTGTACCCTTAATATATCTAAATATTCTTTTTACGGCTTCTAGGTGTGATGTTTTAGGGTCTTCTTGAAACCGAGCACATAAGCAAACGCTAAACATGATATCCGGCCTACTAGCCGTAAGGTAGAAGACTACCAATCATGCCACGATATTTAGTATTATCTCTGATTCTCCATCTTCATCTTTAGTGAGTTTGGTATCGGATGACATTGGTGTCCTAATTGGTTTTGACTATTCTAAACCGAATTTCTTTAACATCTCTTTATGTATTTAGATTGGTTAAAGAAGATACCATCTTCTACTTGTTTGATTTGTAGACCAAGAAAGAAACTAAGTTCTCCCATCATACTCATCTCGAACTCGTCATGCATGATCTTAGAGAAATCATCACACATGTCTTGACAAGTGGATCCGAATATAATATCATCTACATATATTTGTACTATGATTATATATGACTCTCTTTTCTTAGTAAAAAGTGTGTTGTCAACTAACCCCATGGTATAGTTGTGTTTAATTAAAAATGACTTAAGTCTATCATACCAAGCTTTTGGAGCTTGTTTAAGACCATAAAGGGCTTTCTTTAATTTATACACATGTTTGGGTTTTCAAAATCGATGAAGCTTGGAGGTTGAGCTACATATACTTCTTCATTAATGAAACCATTTAGAAAAGCACTTTTGACATCCATTTGATAAAGCTTTAGATCATTAGCACAAGCATCATAAAAGTATTCTTATAGACTCTAATTTAGCCACGGGGCATAGGTCTCATCAAAGTCTATTCTTTCTTGTTGGTTATATCCTTGGGCAACGAGTCTAGTCTTGTTCCTAGACACTACTCCGTTTGCATCTAATTTGTTTTATAAACCCATTTGGTTCCTATTATGGTTTGATTATTAGGTGGAGGACAAGTGTCCAAACATCATTAGAAACAAATTGATTCAATTCTTCTTGCATAGCCATTACCCAACTCTCATCTTTTATGGCTTCTTGTGTAGTCTTAGGTTCTATGGTTGAAAGCGAAACAAAACAAGCTACTTTGGTTTTGAACTTGTGAGCTTAATGTTCTTTCGTTTAGCTTTCCTATGACCTTATCTACGGGTGATCTTTGGACTCTTTAATGTTTATGACTTCATCATTTAAAGTTTCTTCTTCATTTATCTTTTCTTTATAACTATAGCTTCACTTTCTACAATCTAAGTCATCGACAAGAGGTGGAAGGGTTTGGGTGGACTTTCATCAAATTTTATATTTAATGACTCTTCTACCTTCATTGTTTCTTTGTTTAATATGGCGTGAGCTTTGCTATTTGGAAGTAACCTAGAAAGATACCTTGGTTGATTTAGGATCAAATTTTGTAAGGTAATCTTTAGTGTTAAGAATGAAACATTTACTTCCAAAGACTCTAAAGTGATTTAACGTAGGCTTTTTGCCTCGGAGTAACTCATATGGAGTTTTGCCTAAGATTGGTCTAATTGAGACTCGATTGAGTATGTACGTTGAAGTATCAACGGCATTACACCAAAACTTTTGAGGTATGGATTGTTCATTAAGCATGGTTCGACTCATTTCTTGTAGGGTTCTATTCTTCCTTTCTACTACCCCATTCAATTGTGGAGTGCGTGGAGCCGAGAAGTTGTGAGTAATACCATTAGCGTCACAAAAAGCTCCGAATTGCACTTCATTATCGAATTCTCTACCATGATCCGTCCTAATAGACACTATAGGACTTCCTAGTTGCCTTTGGATCTTTTTGCTTAATATTTCAAAATAATTAAAGGTTTTCATTTTGTTCTTTAAGAATTTTGTCCATGTATACCTAGAGTAATCATCCACTATGACCAAAGTGTAGTAGTTGCCTCCATAACTTTGGATAGCGGATTGACCAAACAAATCCATATGTAGTAATTCTAGACACTTAGTTGTAGACACCATGTTTTTAGCTTTATGACTAGAATGAACTTGTTTTCCTACATTACAAGCATCACAAAAGTGATGTTCATATTTTAACTTAGGTAGATCTCTTACTAGATCTTTGGATGATAGCGATTGAAGAAGTCGCATGTTGGCGTGACCCAATCTTGATGCCATAAGGTCAGTATCATCCATAGAGGTAAGACATAGTTTGTCTTTAGGTTCATTACCGATTTTAATGACATAGACTCCATGTTTCCTAATACCTCTTCCTATGGTTATACCATTTTTAATATCTTACTACGGTTTGGTAAAAGTACATTGCACTTTTATCACATATTTGTCCTATACTTAAGAGGTTAAAGTTTAGGTTTTCTACGTGACACACATCGTTAATGGTTAGAGATTTGTTAGAAATTGTACCTTTACCGATGATTCTACTTTTGCTATTTCCAAACACCACATTACCTCCATTGAAGGATTCATATGTGGAGAATAGATCTTTATTGCCGGTCATGTGCCTTGTGCACCCACTATCCTTGACCCATTCATCCGGGTCTAGGTCGACCTTTAAGCACACCTAAGAAAATAATACACTCAAAAATTTGGTCCCCATTTGTTCATGGGTCCATTAGTGTTAAACATTCCAATCATGTTAGACATGTATGGATAAGGTGAGTATGCATTCCATGAAGCAAAGTTTTGAAAGGGAAAACTATTTTGCATATTTGGGTTCCATCCCATTTGATGGTTACTTCTCGGGTAAACATTATTAGGTCTCCTAGAAGGATTTGGTTTTGAAAAAGATGGAGCCTTGTTTCTTGCAAAAGTCGGATTATATTTTGGAGGTGGTTTTAAGTTGCCTATGAGTTCATCAAGGGTTCCATCCCATTTGATGGTTACTGCTCGTAGACTTTTAAGTTGCCTATGAGTTCATCAAGGGTGAGGATTGTCAAATCTTTTGACTCTTGGTCGCCGTCACCTTGGATCTCCACTTGATGGAAGTGCCCTTAGATATCTCCTAACATGGTTACGGCTAGAAAAGATTCATCAAGTGCTTGTAAAGATGTAATAATAGTATTAAAGTTAGCAAATGAATGATCTATAGTTTCTCATCCGATATTGAAAATTGTTCAAATTGTTGAACAAATAAATCAATTTTATTATTTTTAACTTATTGGTTGCCTTGATGAGTTACAACTAAAGAATTCCAAATTTCTTTAGAGGTTTTAAGCATAGAAATTCTTTCAATTCCTTTTCGGTAAAGCATTATATAAAACCATTTTGCTTCACTATTTTTAGAAAGCTTTTCTTCGTTTCATCATATAGTTTATCATGAGGTATGTTAACTAAATTCCCTTTATCATCTTTTGAGGTAGCCTCAAAATCGCCTTCAACAATAATGTACCAAAGATCAATATTTTTATATTTCACATATGTTTCGAATCTATTTTTCCAATATATAAAACCATTAGTTTCAAGTAGTGGTGGTCGTTGCATAGATTGCCCTTCCTTATAATTTTCAGAACCCATAGTGATCGAAAAGTTTTTAAAATACAATTTTACTTTAAAACTTTTATAAACTTAGCTCTTGATGCCAATTGTGGAAAACTAGAAGGGGGTTGAATAGTTTTGCCGATTTTAAGTTAGTTTCAAAACTTTAGATTCATTAATATGTGAGATCTTATGGATGTAGAAAGTATAGATCTAATGATAAAGCAAGTAAATAAAGTAAAGCAAAGGGATAGAAATGACACAACCGATGTATAGTGGTTCGGCTACAAGTACACCTTCCTTGCCCTACTCCACTTCCCGAGTCACCTACTCGAGAGTTCAAGCACTATGTCAACAAACTTCTTCACTTGGCGGAGAAGCCTTCACAACGTTGCTTACACCTTTTTACGGTACAAAGCTAGATACCGAGTCCGTAACACGGTGGACCAAACCAACACGACTATTACATAACAAATATGTGAAATATCAAATACAAGATCTTCGCTACAGAAATCTTGCGGAGTGACAAATCAATCAAGGACCCCTTGCTTGGATGACTTGTAGAATGCTCGTGATCTCGCCTTAGAGAAGGACCTATATGAAAATCACAATAGAAAGAAAGAAGAACAACTCTCTAGATCAAGTGATCTATATGTTAGAAGAGAATGAGAGTGTTTGAGAGATTTAGTAAGAAAAGGGGTGAGTTAGAATGAAGAAATGACTCTCTATTTATAGGCAATTTCTTCTACTGTTCCCTGGATCCCACGTATCCCTCCCACTTGGGATCCGTCTAGTGTAATCTTAGGGATCCGTGGGACGCTCCTCTTGCCCATGGGTTTTTGGTTATGGGTCATGGGTTATGGGTTGGTCCATGGGTTTTCCTTAGATTCAATGTATCTAAAGTATACATTGTATCTAGCCATCTTAGGTATGGGTTATGATCCATGGGTTGTGGTTTTACCCATCCTAATAAACTACTACAACAAATAATTAATTGCAACATTTTTGTATTAAAATGGCTATATGTAAATGCTTTAAAAATAACATGTATCCTTATAATTGTACTTAAGATAACATTATATTTGTTATCAACAAAACACAAAGAGATCGCAAAATATTAATAAACATTTTTACGGTTTATTTGTATTAACAACATTGCCTATTCATAAGTAGTTTAACAAATTCAGAATCTTCAATCTTAAAACTTAATGTGATTCATCACATTCCATAATAAAATGGTGTTTTATTAATCTTCTAGGTTGGAGTCATATTGAGTATATTCAATCCATACTCAATTTTTTAACCTTGTTACTTTTTAAAAAAAGAAGTTATGGTTATCTTGAATCAAATAGAGTTTGATTCTCCTAACTGAACATACCATCAACTTGTGGTATTCATTTGAATTAATATTGTAAGACAATCTAACAGTATATAAGATAAACATATTCTTTTTGGCTTACCTATTTACCAACTAAGTCAACTTAATGGTATAATAGATTTTTCAAGCCAATTGCATGCTTTATAACACAAATACTCTTTAACCAAGTTACTTCATATCCATGTCTTATCAAGAAAACATAAACTGTTATAATCCCATTATACGTTATAAATCATTGATCAACTCAATGACTTCTTGTATATGTATTAATTAAAAACATAACAAGTTAACGTCTTACTTTATTATAAGTCTAAACCAAATAGTGTAAATGAAAGTGGCATTGGAAACCACCGAGTTCGCCCTTAGAGTTCATCTTCGTTTACCCATGGTAGTTGTACCCATCACGGTTACATACCTTTAGAGCATATAAGCACTTTTCATGTATATATAACATATTTTAGGTGTGAGTTTTGTCAGCAATAAACCCAAATTGTATTGTCAATGTAATGTAAAAAAAACTTTATTTTCTTATTAGCCTTGAGTCATTTGAAGACCTATAGATTCTAAAAACTGTGGATCATTCGGACCTTTCAATTCATAGATGTAGATCTCGGACCATCTTTAGTTCTTCAAGAAGTGTTTTTTTTCCTTTGAAATTGTTGGTTGTTTGTATCCAATTAAGTGTTGCTAAAAAAAATGACAAGTGCGTTACTTTTAGTTGATGCAATTTCTCTATTGATTATGTTTCTACAATATTGCATGTATGTGGAGATCCACTATTGCAAAATATGAATCCATTCCGGAGAGTTTTAATCCAACTTTTATGAAGATAGTTGAGGTCTTAAGTTTGAGTGTTTGACCCTCGGTACGTAAACATTTTGGGCGTGCAAAGGAAAGGGTTTGGAAACTTTTAGGCATCCAGTTAGACTGCATGTATCTCAGTCAAGGACTCGCCTTCTTTGGATAACTTGAACACTCATCTGATTACTCGTTTTGTTAGTTTAGGTTATCAAAGATAAACAAAAATACCATAAACTTTATTACTTTTAATGCTAAAGAACAAGTGAAAATTTTTAGTTTAGACTATCTCAATAAAAAAATAATTAACAAAATATTTTTGGTTTAAAAGAAAAAAAATGCACTTTCCAATTATAACAAAAAGTTAAAAAAAAATATAAGTACGGATTTATAGCAACAAAATGCGTTAAACATACCTTTAGTCAATTGCGTTTAAAATTCAGAAGTTGATAAATCTACGTGTGGTAGTTAAACTTTGTATATAAAAACGACCCATGTCGTACTATATATAAACTTTTACCACGTACATAAAACATGATTATAAATCAAAATTTAGAATCATAATTAAAAAAAAAAAAAAACAAAAAACAAAACAAAAATTAAGCTATTTGTCTTTTAATAAATAAAATTACGTTATTGAAAAGTTTAGAGAAATAAAACTCCGCGAGTGCGCGAGAATTATAACTAGGTGAGTTATTTCTCCTAAGGTAAAATGAAGAGTTTTGTAGCAAAACTAAGGTTGGATACAATGGGAGGTCGTGGGGGTCGGTTGAGGGGAAGGTTGTGGTCGGTTGAGCCATTGTGGGGAGGAGGGTGATGGTCGGTTGAGGGGAGAGAAGTGCCAAACTCGGTTGAGGAGACAACCGACTCACAAGCCAAAATCCAACCGAAAATAAAAATAAAAATAAAAACTTTACCACTTTTACAACATTATAAATACCAACCTCAAACACATTTTTAAACACACAATTTCAAACAAGATTCAACTTCAAAATTCACACTTCTCTTTACGTAAGATTATTATGGCATTGTCTCCGCATTCCGCTAAAGATATGCAAACGTACGTTCAAAATCAATGCAATAACGACGATGAGGCTCGAAAAGACGCTATTATCGCGTCATCCAATTGTTTGAGCGGGGAGGATGGAGAAGCTGCAGATGAGAAAACTACTGAGTTGCGACGACATCTTTGATGAGCGAAAAGGTGTGATCGAAATTTACGAAGGAGGCGCGAGATGGCGAAATTATTGACAAGTTGTGGCGGTGTGTTGAAAGGTAACGAACAACATCAACACCAAAAGTCGATTGAAATTTATCGGGTGAAAAGATGATGATGCGAGGAATCTCCGGTGAGGAATCTCCGTGTGAGCGAGGCTTTGTCCGCGCCGAGGATTATATACCTCCACGTATGATTCTACTAACGAGGAGTATTCGTCGGTCGTCGAGAGAGAAAGGCGATGTGCGCGGATGAACCAGATTCTTGCCTGTGTTCAGCCTAATATTCACAAGTCACAGCCTAAGGTGATGTATATTCATGCTAAAATGAAGAGTTGTAGTTTAGCAGTAAAAAGAAAATACAAATTTGCAAAGTAGCCTTTGATACTTGTGGCTAAAATGTTATGACAATGTTTTAATTCACTTGACAATAACCACCTCCATGTACAATAAATTATGCACACATTTAGTTCTTAAACGTAGCCCATCTGCAACGCGAATAACAGGCGCTAAACAACTATCAAACACATCCGGAAACCATCACCCGCGTTACAGTTCAGTTGTACATGAACATTACGTATAAACCAATAATCAGTAACACGATAAAGAAAAATGTACCAGCAATTTTTGAAGATTACAAATGTTACTAGGAACATTAGAGTTTTATGTGTTTGCTAGATATGATTTTCAAAAGATTAAAAAAAAAAAACCTAGCTTTGTTGCGGTATAATAAAAAACTATGAACCCGCGAAAAAAGAATTGAAATCATCTTCTACCTTCAAAATTGATATATTTCAATACTTCAATCGCTATATTCCCCTGAACCGTCGGAATCCGACTCTTCACCATTAAAATTCCTTCCATCATTTCCATCTACATAACCATGGTTCATAATCTCTTCATCTTCTTCAAGCCCATCGTCGTCACTCATTTCCGTTTCAACCCATCTACTTTCATTCTTTGCAACTCCATACCCTGCTCCATACCCTGAACTTTCTCCGTACCTTGCATTTTCAAATCTGACGTGCTCGTCATCAGATTCACTTTCCTCTTCTTCCTCTTGGCCGCCGACATGGTAATTCATGTTTTGAGGTCTCATCTGGTGAACCGGTCCGTGAATCCAAGCTTGGTGCATAAAGTTATTTCTCATGGGTTCTTCTTGGACAACCATTTTTTCAGGTTTTCTTTTTCTGACAGTCCGTGGGCCTGTTCCATGTGTTTGAGGCGTCATAACTTGACTCATTGTGTAATCATCTCTAACGATAACGTTTTGCCTGTTTTCAGAGACGGCTACGGGACCAGGCGTGCGTTTTGTCCACTTCCCATTACTTCCACGTGGCCTTCCACCACTGCCACGAGGCGGTTTCATAGGTTTCACGTGGCCAGGAGTATCAGCGGTTTTCCCGATGTTCTTTAAAAATGTGAACTTTAATGGCGATTTCTGCAAAAACATTAACATGAGTTTGACTTTAGAGGTCGGAATATACAACACAAATTTCATAATTTAATAAGAATTTTTTTTTTTAAAAATCAAGTATCGTTCGATAATACAGTAAAATTTAAAGCAAATACTACATTTACAAAACTTTTTCAAAATTCAATTATAGCAAAATCTAACTTAAATTTGACCTTTGACTATTACATATTTGACTTCAGTAGTTAGAAGTCAAGTATGTGCATGTTCGGAAATGAATAACTATCAGGAAACAAAGCAATTCAAGAAGAAAGAAAAATAGTAATACCTCGACTACGGCATTGTTTAACTCGTTTTCCTTATCAAGCTCAGCCTTCTGTTCGGGAGTATACGAAATCAACCCATCAAGCTCAAAAAGCCTGAGAGTCACAGCAGCGGTCGTTTGTGGAACCCACGGAAGTACTGGGACCGAGCCCGAGTCCAAAGCAGCCTTTTCAGATAAACCAGAGATCTTAAGCAGTTCTTCTGTTGTCTCAAAGCTTAAAGACACATAGTCCCGTCTTAGAACGCTCTCAAACCATGTAAGAACCTGCAACCAAATTTCATTCACATTTTTAAAAACCAACATTTTTCGAGGAAGGGATCTGCGCTTTTTGCAAAAAGACCAATTATAAGTGAATGCTCGAGCTTAACCTGTAGAAGATCCGTTGGTGACAAAGAGCCATGCAGCTTTGAACCCCAAACGTTCCTAATGTTTTCTGTCCAAGAAGCTTGCAGGGCCTCAGATGGAGCAGAAGCCTGTGTAGTTTCCAAACAAATGAGCAAAACAACAGTCATGCTAAAAAGCGAAACTAGAGATCATTAATGCAAATTGTATTTGGAAGGAGGGCAATTTCCGTTCTGTCACCAGAACACAGGGACAATTAAATGTATTTTAATCTATTATGATTAACGACATTCAAAAATAAATGCTTACCTCCACAAACGCTAAAAGGGACTTGATCAATCGGATTCTTATTGGATGAGTTATATCCCAATCATTTTGATCATTACTATTACGAACATTATCTTGGATATCTGGTTCAGGATAACATAATTTATCACCTAACGTGCTAAATGACCTATGGCATCGAGGACAAATAGCCTTCTTCTCAAAGCAATAAGAGCCGTGACAAAAATCACATATCCCTTGTAAAGGTGTTGACCTTTGTTTCCCATGTCTCATAGCCGATAACCTTGGCATATATAAACATTCTTTCCACATCCACTTTTCCAAATCCCGATACCGTTCCATTCCATTCTTTTTCTCCAAATCAGTCTCCCCAAGCTCGATGTTAAAAGTACGTGATGAGTCTGTTGAATTTCCGCCACTATCACTCTTGGAATTTCGTCTGATGTTTTCCTTGAAAGCTGCCTCAATTTTTTGCAGCATCACGTGCAAATGAGATTCTCGGGCCCCGCGTGTGTCCAATAACGGTAAAAGAGCATTGAATACCTACATTCACGAAGAGAAGAAAAAAAACTGAATATGTATGATTAAAACGACAATTATAAAGACCCTTTTCCTTAAAGTTGTTTTTACCTCTTCTGAATCGATTAGCCTCCAACCACCACTTTGTAGCTCAACAAATATCCTGCCAGATCCGGGATCATGCGAAGACGTAGATGCAACAAATTGCCAATATCGATTACGCCTCCGATCCTGTCCTAATGGTAAAGATCGGTACACATACATCTCTTCCGCTTTGTGACCAATGTATGCTTTTAATTGCAACCGTGATCTTTCAGCCGTATTATATCCATTGTTATTGATTTGACCCACTGTCTGGCCGACATAACCATCTTGACCCTCATTTACAGGTATCAACGGGCTTTGGTTGCCTTCTGTGGCAGGCATGGGAGAAGAATCTTGAAATTTGGATATGAATTCTTCTTTTAGTCGTCTTTTATCGAGCTGTGCTTCAGCCCACATTTGCTTTCTAACTGCAGTCGCAGCATCTAGCCGATCCTGTAAAAGAGTCATGTCAGACCAGGTAACACGATGTAACTCATACGAAAAATAACGGTGTAATAAAAGTTCAAAATTCATATTCAAAATTTACCTCAAGAACTAGGCGGATAATGTTTCCTTCATTGGCAACGCTAATTAGAGCAACAAGAGCATTGAGACGCTCTTCAACGCAAAGATCCGAATACTCTCCTTCCGTAAGCCCTTGAACCCATGACTCCCCTGATTTTTTTTCATCAATCTCGGTATTTCCTTCATCAACACTACTCGTAGCAACACCTTAAACAGAAGAAAAAATACAGTAAGCACTAAGCAAATGTTTTAATCAAGAAACCATGAAAAGGGAATACTATGTTATACTCACCAGCATTTTCAGAGTCGGTTTTCATTTCCACATCATTGACAGTAGATGGAGTACCAATATCGATTTCTTGACCTTCAGCAACCTCAGATTCAAAATCTTCGTCTTTCTCCACATCCTCAACATTGACCACACCCGTCATGGCGAAGTTTTGTATCCTCTCTTTAGCACCAGCAATTACTTCATCAGCAGTAGCAGGATCTTTCCTATGAGGGGGACGAACGCAATAAGTTGAAGGTGCTACTCGTTCAAACAAAATGGGGTCCCTTGATAATGCGACAGATATTGAAGCATCTGGGGTCTTGCTTGTTGTAAGATCACGCAGTCCCGTTTTCTTCAAAAATCATAACCAAATACAAGTCAAATCAAAATGCAATCTTTACAACAAAATAGATGTCAAAAAACAATCTTTATAGCAAAAGAAAATTAATATAGAAAAATTCTACACAAACCTGAATCTTTGCGGCAATATCTAAAACGTTAAGGCCCTTGTCTCCCTCGAGACACAGAACATGATAAGCAGCAAACTTTACTGTCCCAGGAGTTAAACGATGCCTAGTCTTTTTTGGCTGGTTGGCCCCTTTTTCTTGCATCAAAAGGGCTGCATTTTCCGCAGCCGAACCATTTCTTAGCATGGTGATTACATCTTCACAGCCTTTACCCTGCACGAAACCAAATTATTACAGAATTTAACTTTAGTACTTTACTAATGGTTTATGTCAAGTTTGATCCATTTAACCCGTTGGTTAATATATTACCCAAACCTAGCAATTTGATAAATTGTATGTTTTTTACATAAATTTGAATTTACCAACCATAATAATTAAAAAAGAAGAAAAAAGAAAATGAGATGAACCTCGTCCATTTCAGGCAAGGAAGAGCGTTTGACTTTATCCTTTTTCAACTGAGGTCCAAAGCCGGCAGATAAAGCAAATTGTCGAAGTACTTCAGGCCATGTTAATGGATTTAGATGTTCAAGCCAGTTGCGAATATCAAAGCCCCACGTGTATGCCTATCAGAAATAACCATGTCAATATAAGTTACCATCATATATTAAAGAAATATCTGTAACAACTAACAAGTCACAACTAAATATATAGGAATATTTAATAACAAAGAATTACCCCTTCAACAATCTGCGGATGACCACCTTCAGGATTAGCAACTGTGTATTGATTTGTTCCGGGCCCACCAGAGGGTGTCCTTGCAACGTCTTCGATATCTCTAATGATCAGCTTTAGGAGAGCAATGTGAACCTCTCCCAATAATCTTGAATCCTGATTCAAAAAAAAAGGTTATTCCTTTAAACGGTATCTCAAGTGAAATAAATAAAACTAAAAAAAAAAAGAAAAGAAAAGAAAAAGAGGATAGTTGTGAGACGTACGTAATCATGAAGGGATTGAACAAATTCATCAAGAGTAAAAGGCCAAAGACCGAGAATGTCAGCAAAAGTCATACAAAATCTCCAAACCTGTGATGGAGGTTGATGTCATGATAAAATCACGAAAGAAACTTCATTCGGTATATATTTTTATTGAAACGAAAAGATGCATGAGAACGTACCATGAAAAGGTTTCCAACATTTTCTTCTGAATCAACCCATGGATGAACCGAGAATGGACGTTTTAGACGCGCTTGCACAGACTTCGGTGGGAAGACACATAAGTGATCTGAAATTTTTGTAACTCGTATCAGTAGATTAAACAAGAAATTATCACAAATTTTGCAGGCTTAATACTATTAGTCAATATCTAAAGCCCCCTCAATATGATGAAAATGAGACAAATATAATGGTTAATAACCGGAAAAAGTGGTATGTACCTCGAAAAGAATCAAGAGTTTGTAAGGTTTCATAGTCAAGTGAAGCTATTGAAGTCAACCCTTTGCTAGAAGCAGCTAATTCCAACAATTCAAGACGCTCATCCTCAATTAGTTCCATAGATTCTTTAGCAAATTTTTTAGCAGCAGCCTTTTCGACAGAAGCCTTTTGCTTTATAGCTTCTCTCTCCCTACGAAGATCTTCTTTTAGTCTTCTTCTCTCGGCCTTTACAAAACCAAACATACAAGTATAAAAAAAAGTCAAACAAATGCATTGTACAGAAAAGTAAATTTGTAAATTCACCTTTTGAGATTCCTTCTGTAAGAACTTCTCTCTCCTTTCCATTTCTTTCATTTTCTCACGCTGGTATCTTTCTTCTCTCTTTTGTTTTTCACGCTCCACTCTTTCTTCTTCCTTTCGTCTCTCACGGTCTTGTCTCTCCATATCTTTTTTCAATTGCTCTTCTCTCTAATACAAGAAAATGTAGAATAATTAGACTTGATTATAGGTCCTAAAAGTAAAAGAGATCAGAACAAATTTATCTTCACCTTTTTACTCAGCACATGATTTTTTCGAGCTCTTTTTCATTCTTTTTCAGAATGACCGTCCAGTCCATAACACCTTCTTCACTCTACAGTGAACCAAAATCAATACACAACTAGGTTATATAACAAAAGTCAAAATCAAAATCGAAAACTACAGAGAAAGGAAGCATACTTTGCGTTTTCTCCACATTTGCATAACTTCTTCATTGGGTAGATTAAAGTTATTATCATTTAAAGGTGATGATAAATGTCCCATTTCCCCTTTTATCTGTCTCGGGGCAGCATAAGGTGGTTGCAACCCATTTTGAAGAAGTAATCTTTGGTCACTTGTGTGACCACTTGGTGAGCCATATGACCGAGAAGCTGCTCCATATGGTTCATGCTTAATGTTACGACCACCAGCCTCAATCTAGAAAAGGAGAAAAACAAATCATTGTAAAAACGATGCTAAGAATACTGTTTAAATTGAAGCATGTAAAATAAAATGTTTATAGTAAGAGTAGAGGACCAACTTTGATTGGCGGTTGATCGTATAAATTTCCTTCATAAGAATGCCTATTTTGACTGTGACGCTTCTTCAGCACTGCTAAGGAAAAAACACAAACACCAAAAGAAAGGATTTAAAATAAGCAAAACTATCGATAAATAACAAACAAGAAATCTATATAGAAGAGCAAAATATGTAACAAATGTGTTATTTACAGTTGAAGATGTGGTAAAGAAGTTATAAACATATATTCCAGAAGACAGAAGAATCAGCAATGAGTACTGTCATGGACATCATAATTATTTATCTACAGCAATTAAAAGTAGTCAGTACCTATAGGCATCCCAAATGCACCTGGAGGAAGCTCATCAAACTCTATTCCAAGTTCCGGCCCATCTTTCCTCAACGACTCACCCAATTGCATCTCCACACATTCAATAATCCTTCTCCGCATCATGTTCTGTTGGGTCAACTCATACGCCCTGCTATGCCCCATCGGTTCATTATCCTCACTAGAATCTGATTCTGAGCCAGAACCCGACCCTGATACAGACCGTGACCGTGACAATGACTCATGACGTGAACTCAATCGCGAACCATGGTCACTCCCACCACCGCCACCACGACGTTCAACCACCATTAATTGTTGTTGAGAAGACCTCATTAACTCCATATCTCCCCCTACCGGCCTTTGTACAGTCACTTCTTTTTTATCTTCTTTTTTGTCCTTTAACCGTCTATGACAAAACCACATTTGCAATTGGCGATCGGTTAACCCTAGATCTACTGACAGCTTTGCTCGCGTAGTCTCTGACGGGTACATCTCCGCTGCAAGAAAAACATTAAGAAAACAACAAAGAATCATCAAAAACAGCCCGAAACACTCCAGATCAAGAACATAACACCGAAAAGGCTTAACAACAACAACAAAAAATTCAAAAAACAAATCTTTGAATTCACAACTAGATACATCCATCTAATTCTTCAAACTATAACATCTAATAGCACAAAAATTTATAAAAATGATCCATCAAATCCAAAAACATATTAACAACACAAACATCAAATCACCACAAAAATCACAAAAACATGAACACAGTCCATACTCCATACCAACAACAGAACATCAAAAACGCCTTAACAACATCAAAATTAACACAAAAGAAAAACGTTAAAAATGCAGCTACATACATCAATCCAATCCTTCAAACTTTAACATCAAATCACCACAAAAATCACAAAAACATGAACACAGTCCATACCAACAACAAGAACATCAAAAACGCCCTAACAACACAGCATAAAAACGTTAGAAACACAGCTACTTACATCAAGCCTTCAAACTTTAACATCTAACAAAACAAAAATTCATAAAATGAAATCCAACAAATGCAAAACATTTTAACGACACAAACATCAAATCACCACAAAAATCACAAAAACATAACACAGTCCATACCAACAACAGAACATCAAAACGCCCTAACAACACAGCACAAAAACGTTAGAAACGCAGCTGCTTACATCAATCCAATCCTTCAAACTTTAACATCTAACAAAACAAAATTTCATAAAATGAAATCCAACAAATCGTAAACATATTAACAACACAAACATCAAATCACCACAAAAAATCACAACTACATACATCCATCTAATCCTTCAAACTCTAACATCTAACACCACATAAATTCACAATATGAAATCCATCAAATCCAAAACACACCCAACAACACAAACATCAAACCAACCACAAAAAACACAAAACCATCAATCAAAACACTAAAAAAAATCATCAAAAAAAGATTCACAAACATACACAAATAAGTCTTTTCAAGCATTCCAAGTTGATAAGGTGTCTTCATCTGTCTTCTAGGTCTCCTAGATCCATCAGATTGACCATTAATATCATTCATATTCCGATTACTTTCACCTTCTGAACCAGTATCCATTCTTAGGGTTACAAATCAACTGAAACCCTAATCTCACCCCTTAAAAATCACCAAAACTAGGCCACCCAGATGAAATTCAACATCAAGTTTTCAACTTTCAGATACCCTTTATCGAGAATTAGAAAACCCAGAAACGAATTTTGCTAATATAGCCTTTTCAACGAAACCCTAATTTTACAGCCCAAATCCCTAATTTTTCAAAACTAGGTCACCCAGGTGAAAAAACACAACTTTCTGATACCCTTTATCGAGATTAAGAAAACCCAAAAGCGAATTTGATTATAGTAAACGTAATCGTGAGATATTGATATAGTAATAAAGGATATGTAGAGAGAGAATAAAAGAAGAAAAATAATAGTAATAGATAGATAAAAGAATAATATGAATGTGAATGTGATATAATAATTATTAGTATTGCAATTCCAAAGGAACAAGGAAAGAACAACAACTACAAGAATGTTGAATAGTTTTGATCTGATTAATCTTTTCATATTGTTTGTTTTTATGTTAATTATATAAAAATTTATATTTTTTATATTTTTTATGGAAATTGAATTTTGTGTATTTAATCAGGGTGTTTCTTGAATGATGATGATATTTGATTTTGTTTGTTTTTTGTTTTTTTGATCTCAGGTACAAAAATAGGTAGTTGAATTTTGGTATTTTGACTTTTTTATGTTTTTTTTATTGTCATAACTTAGTCATGTTTTGGTAATTAATTACATGTTATAGAAAAGTTTTTTGGTAAAATTGAAATGAATGTGTACAAGTTTGTTGTTAATAGTTTTACTATGTCTGGTTTCTGGATTTTGGGTACAAGTTTGTAAATCATTTGTTAGAATGGTTGGGAATCTTTTTGGCAATGTGTTATTTCATCTTTTTGTGTTAGTCACATTTGTGGAATATTGGGCTTGTAGGCCCATTTATGAAAACCTCAAGTCAATGGATATGGACCTCTCACTTTTATTATGTATGACTAATATTCATGTTCCATTGAATATCAAATATGCATATGACAAAAATATAAGAAAAAAGTTTTAACCTTGTCAAGAGAATTGGAAATACATATGGTAAAACTTTACATCCATCTGACTTAGGTTGATTGAGTTGTATTCACATTTATTTGTTTGGATTTGTATAAAGTTCATGCCTAACTTGTCTTGACTTCAAATGATTCGAGTATATGTTGAGTGTGATGTGAAGATGAAGTAAGTGGTGTCTGGATCATTTGGGTATGGTGTGCATGAGGTGATTATTCTGATGTGTTGTCAAAGTTGGAAAGCAAATTAGTTAAGGTTCGGGTGTAATATAGTCTTGCGTATACTATATCTAAACCTGGGATGATTGTTATTTGTCGGAACTTGAACTTGAGAAACGTTTCTTAGGTGAATCTCCCTTTTGCTCAACGATAAGATTTGTCTCGCCTTAATCATGCAGATGATACAACCTTTTATTGCATACGAATCGCCCTATCATCTTATACTATTTCAATTCAAACTCATTAGTAGTCATGTAATTAAACTCCCTTCAAACACAATTTAATCGATTTCAAACTCAAAGAATCATATTCCTGATTGCATTAAAACTTAGAAGGCAAATTAACTGGGCCTATAAAAAAATGGGCCAAACAAATACGGAGTATAAAAGATTTAGAAACCTATATCTGAAATGAAGAACATGTTAATTGATTATTGATGCATTCAAATAATTAACTTGAAACTAACTACAGATGCAAACCAAACCTACTAATAACAAGGAAGACATTAACATAAAATTCAACTTTGTGTCTAT